>OZ023149.1:2121566-2467462 GCA_963675895.2 Styela plicata
GAGAAATACAATAATCCAAAAAACCTCCACCCCGATTCGGAACTGGTATCTGCACGAGAGGTCATGGTTTGTCATATGGTTAAGCTGTATTCTCGGCTTTCCTCTCCTGCAGGATAAAAATTATATCCTATACCTATCCTATCCTCTTATAGAGAAGAGTACAAAATGTAGAACAGCCAACTATACTCTAAGCCCTGTACGTACAGGCTTTAGAATAGTCCTAACATATTTCCTGTGTGTCGTTATGGGCGGCTATAAGGAAGCAAAGAAGTGGTTGATGATTTTACCATCGCCCAGGGTGGATACCGCTGCACTTTTCCATGATGGTTCAGCTCTGTTTGGGATGATTTCCTTTAAAGTGCAGTTGCAGGTACTACATCTTTTAGTAGCTCTTTGCTATTGAGTGACTGTTGGTTGGTTCCCTTTGGGAGCTGCTTCCGGCCTTGCCTAGGATGTATTTCAATAAAAAAAATCGGAAATCTAGAGAGCTGGTGGTACCCCCCTCCCTCCGGTAAATGCGATAGTGGGCAAGTCCCATTCTTCTTACTACCCTGACCTGCCCTTCTCATCTACAGACAACTGAATGACTGGAAGAAACAGGATCGAGTTGATAAAGAAGCCAACATTCAGAATGAAATTGGAAGATGGGTGAGGAGTTTCTTCTATTGAAATTTACTCTGAGCAGAGCCTCTTTTTCCAAAGATGCCAATTTTAGATTCAAGATTAGAATCGATATGGATACATGTCTCATTTGAATGTTCCTGTGGTTCAGGATGATCCAGGGTAGTATTATCATCCTGTTAAGTCCCAGGTTGCTAACCCATTCCTGTCACTCCACCCAGGGTGTAATGACCTGGGTAGCTCAGCTGTAAGGATTAGAATCCTGTCTATCTTATAAATGCAGGCTTGCAAATCAGCGAATCTCCGTATTCCAGAATCTCTCACAGACTCATCAAACTCTCATGAAGTCGTGATGAATTTTAAAGTATTTATTTCAAGCCTGAAAAATTGATTACTTGAGGTTCATTTTGCTTATTTCCTGTGTAATCCAGTATTGATTACTTTCAATCTACTATATTACCCACTCTTGGAGCTGAACTGATATATCGTCCTAATTTGCTCTTTACTGTTATATCGGCAGATCACAAGAGCGGTCGTTAATATAGGTCAAACAAAATACGCACACGGGCACGCGCAATTTCAAAATGAAAAACTGCACAAAAGAATTATTTGCTTCCATCTAGGGAAATCCCCAGCAGATGTTATTCACGTTAGTTGAAATTTCATTCCACGCTCCTTCCGCCAAAATTGCTTTGTAACACTTCAAAACGTTAGAAATATGTTTTTGGTAGGGAGTGAAGAGGTAACAGCAATTTGGTGAAAAGTAGCCAGTCGTGCATGGCGCATATTCTTTCATCATATTTTTCGATTTATTGCTTTTTTTGGGAGATTTTTGCACAAGATATAATATAGGTGATTGGAAATGTCAAAATATTGGTATTGATGTTGGTTGGAATGGCAGTCAAATTTCAATGACTCTACAAGCCTGTAAGTTGTGACTATTGCATTGCCTTGGCTACGGTGATCCGAACTCCTAAAAGATAAAAGCTATGAAAAGCTTGTATTACGACCTTGCTTAGGACGATTTACTGAAAAGGGGGGACATAAACAAAAGATGTTGAATTATGGTTCATTCATGAATTAAGCTTCAGACATGTGAAGGAAAATAAGATTCTGCCACCAAAGGTTCCTTGTTTTCCATCATGTGTCAGAATCAATAGTGTCGGTTTCTTCCTATGGACAAAAAAAGCCTCAAAATCATCAACACTTCTATTTCATATCAATATTGATGATTTTGAACCTTTTTTTGCAGTTTGGCTGATACTGAACACAAAAAGGAACATTTTTATTTTCTAACAAAACATATATCATGAAATTTTGCATATTTGCTAAAATTTCTTCGGATGAAACCCATTTGCTTCGGGTGTCTGAGTAGCAGAGAAGCTGTCATTCAGCTGTAACCCTGGATAGTCCTGATCTTGATGAGTAAAAAGCATCGATCTGGAAACAAAATAATTCTCACAAGATTCAAGCACCACCCAATCAGACTGGCAGAATGTCTGCTACTCCTACTCTGCTACTCAGACACCCGAAAAGAGTGGTTAAAACCAGAAGAAAATTTAGCAAATAGATTATATTTTTCGACATGCTCTGGTAGCAACCAAACTGTGCAGAAAGTTTTGGAAATGGGTTAAGTCAGAAGAAAATTTATCAGATGGGCTACGTTTCAAGATATATTCTTACTGAAAGATTAAATCACCTTTTTAAGTGTCTGGTAGCTACCAAAGTGTACAGTACATGAAGTTTCAAAACATTAATACTGCTATGAAATAACAGTGTTGATGGTTTTGAAGCTTTTTATTCACCTGAAGATAATGTCATGAACGTTTCAGACACCCGAATAAAATACAAAATTAATTCAGCTTGCACCAAGTATTTGAGAAAAAAATGTATTTGGCCACCATAAATGGTAGCTTAAAGAGTTAGGTTGACATTTTGTACATTGAACCAAGCAGGTACCTATTTGCTAAATTTTCTTCTGATGGTTATTTGCAGGCCGATCATTGATTGGCTGTCTTTTTTTTTAAATATTACTTGAGTCTGTGGTTATTTCAGCTTGTTCGTTTCGTTTAATATGGTTGCAACAAATGACGTTTGTATGTGCCACCACAAATGGTAGCTTAAAACCGTTAGCTTCCATTAAATTTGAGGATGTTGGGGCTCTGGTTTATATACCTGACTGATTTTTGGGTTGGTGTGTTTTGAGACATGAATCAGCTACCACAAATAGCAGCCCAAATTTTCCTTTATAACAAACCTTAAATCATTGTGAGCTCATATGGTTTGGAATGATGGGGTTGTCTGCTTGTAATGTGTGGCGTCCCCCGCTCAGGCAGTCAACTTATGCGGCCTTGACCATCGTTCCGAAGGGCTTTTGATCTTAACGAGCCTTTGCGCAATGTTTTATGGTTCAAATTTTTTTATATGTTAGTAATACCATCAAACCCGTAGCGGAAATGATAAACCGGAAGAGCTGCCACTGATTTTTATGCGGCCAGGCCTTTGCGCAATGTTTTATGGTTCAAATTTTTTTATATGTTAGTAATACCATCAAACCCGTAGCGGAAATGATAAACCGGAAGAGCTGCCACTGATTTTTATGCGGCCAGGAAAGTACTTGCACGCAGGCAATACTTTCCTCCTATGGCTCCCGCCACACTATTTGGATATGAAGGCATTGGGCTGGATCCAGTAGTGTTCAGTACTGATCCGTGAAATGTTAAAAAAAAAAGAATCTGTGTGTTTTTTCTAATTGGGATATCTGTTTAGCATAATCCTACGGCTTAGCTGTATGTTACTAACGGCGTTGATTTCAATTCCATTTGAGATGGGATATTGAGAGGAATGATGGACACTTTGCTGGTGCGTGGTAGTTCATGTAAACGTTGGTCAGTGCTTCTTCCACCAACCACGGTGGTTCATATTTTCCTTTTCTGGGCGAAACCGTATTTTATTGAAATCAAATCGGATTCTGTTGAATTTTTTTGAATCAATAATTTCATACGAATGAAAAATATCCAATATTTACCACTACACTCTGTCTTTGTTGTGAAATCAAGACATTTATAGTTACAAATCACTAATATAGGCATAAGCAAACGTATAGCAGTGTTGATGGCTTTGGAACCTTTTAGCCACCCGAAAATAATGTCATGAATGTTCTAGACACCCGAATAAAATACAAGATTCTTTTATCCTGCACCCAACTATTTGAGAAGAAAATGCATTTGGCCACCACAAATGGTAGCTTAAAGAGATAGGTTAAGATTTTGTACATTAATCCAAATAGATACCTATTTGCTAAATTTTCTTCTGATGGTTATTTGCAGGCCAATCATTGATTGGCTGTTTTTTTCAGTTACTACTTCAGTCTGTCGCATTGCGCTGATTTATATACCTTGATTTTTGCTACTGTTCTGGGGGACTTGGACTAACTACTTATGCTTCCGCTGTGCTTTTGTGTTTGCGGATTCATGTTCAGTACATGCAAGGATACAGTAGCAAGAGTACTTATGACTATATAATTAGTAACTTGTGACTATTACTTATGATTAACTTGTTTTTTCGTTTGTTTATTGAGGCCTGTTTAGCACGGTCTCTAAGCATCACTACCCGTCTGGATTTCACTTCCATTTGAAATTATTGTATACGAGAGGAATGTTGGACCCTTTGCCGGTGCATGGTGGTTCTTGTAAACGTTGGTCATCGCTTCTTCTACCAACCATGGTGATTCATGTAACCGATGGTTACGGCACCTTCCACCAACGGTGTCCATACCCAACTGGTCATATCTATTTCAAAGTCTGTATTGGGACTAGGACTGGGAGGAACTATATTTTCATTGGAATCAAATCGGATTCTGGTAGTTTTTTCGAATCATTAGTTATTAATTCCATACGAATAAAAAATATCTCATTTTCACTATCACAACTTGTCTCTATTGCAATAATCATTGAATGTACTGTTATGAATTACTGATTTAAGCATAAACAAACATAAACGCAATATATTTTCTATTCATACTCCATGTCTAGAAGCGAAAATTTTTATTTTTTGAAGGGTTGCCTTTTTGGTAAATTTTCTTCTGATGGTTATTTGCAAAAAAAAAAAAATTTGCAGGCCAATCGATGATTAGATTTTTTTTTAAATTCTAGACTGTTTTGGTATTTGTTTCATAGACTCTTATCCTGTTTTTGTTCCTGTTAGACAGTCCACAATGAGACATTTTAATCTTCTAACAAAAGTTTTATCATGAAATATTGCCGGTTCATGGTTGGGGCGACGCTAAAACATGGGGAACGACCTAATAGTTTGGTTTCTCTTTCAAATATTTCTGCACAGCTTGTTAAGCGGGAACTGACTACCCATGGCGAGTGTTATTGACGAATTAATTCCTTGTCAAGTGTTGATCTGTAGGAGTAATGAACTCTGGTCAAACATTATCTTCTGAAGATTTAAATGCCCTAGAATATATGTTGCTTTTTGTAGTGTTTGAAATCTTTCATATGGTAAATCGCTTGAAAAATATGAAAAAGTATAAATTATTGTTTCCTTGGAGTAACATTGACATTGATATTATTTAACCTAGATGATCAGGTTCAGGGTTATTGTGGTTGGAAAAAAGATTCATAAACCTAAAAGGGTGGCTATTTAGCTCAATCGGCAAAGCTTTAAAAAGACTAATTGAGCTACTCATTTTTAACGACGTTGGTATGGAACTTCTGTTTGCGGGATGATCACATACGAGAGGATTGCTGGACACCGCGCTGGCGCTTGTTGGTTCACGTAACCGATGGTTGGGGCTTTCCCCACCAACCACGTCCATACACTGAAATCTGAATCTATAAACGGTTAGGCAAAAACATCATCCCAGACTGGTATCTGCATGAAAAAAGCTCGTGGTTCATTATATGGTCAAGCTGCATTCTAGGCTTTCCTCTCCCACAGGATCAAAATGAGATGTTACCCTATCCTAAGATGATGCAATTATCTTCAATTTTTCTATCATTTTGTCAGAAAACTGAAGTTTCAAAACTTTCTGAAGCTCGTGAGAAACTGGACGAAAAACAAAGACAACTAGAGCAGATGACGTCAAGGATTCATGCTAGGATTGGGGTCGACTCAAAAGGAGGTTTGTTTATAAAATTTGAGTGAGACGTGATCATCTATCACAGATATATCCAACTACTATAGATTATGCGAAACTGCAGACAGAATCCCAGCTGCGTGGACACCTAAAGAAAATGAGTTCTTTCTATCAGAAGCTAGCTAGGATAGGATTTCATTTTTTCTCCTGTGGGAGAGGAAAGCTGAGAACACGACTTAGCCATATGGCGAACCATGACCTCTCGTGCAGACACCAGTTTCAAACCGTGGGTAAAAATTCACTATTTTTTCCTGTACATGGACGACATGGTTTTCATGTTTTTCATGCAACCGAACAGATTAACGTCGAGTAATGTAGGCGTACGTTGCCATTTTTATTTTGTTACCCGAATCGCAACGCAATACATCTGTAAGACTTAAGGACACGACAACACCAACACTAATCGCTCAATCTTAAACATTTTCAAGGTCCAGCTTCCCCTCGAGTGCGGCAGTCGTCTTCTACCAGCTTACGTATTTTGATGGATGATGTCACAAGAGAACCATCCATCCGTGACTATGACCCCGTACATCAAGGTCATGTAAGATGGGCCGATGAAATGCCATACTCAGTGCAGCCTAGATTGACTGAGGGTAAGTAATATTTCTAATACTGGAGCTGAGGCTGTAATTTTAGCCCTGTTAGTGCGGGCATTAGAATAGTCTAGAATAACTTATTTTCTGCGTGTCATAAGAGGTAAATTAAAGGAAGCAAAGAAGTGATGGCTGGTTTCACTTTCACCCAGGGTAGATACCACACACTACACTTTACCATGACATTTTAGTTCGTTTGGGATGTTTGCTGTTTAGAGTGCAGCTGCTGGTACTACATCTTGTAGTAGCTCTTTGTTTTAAGTGACTGTTGGCTCCTTTCAGACACTGCTTCCGGCCTTCGAGTGAAGTTGAATTAAAAAAATGGATTCCGATCGGAAAAATTTTATCAAAAGATCTTTGTTAAGCATGAGTCACTGATGGATCGTGTCAATGAGACTCGTTCTATCTGTGGCTCATGCTTGACAAAATTAAATTTTTGATTGTCAATGCTTGATAAACGTGTGTCTTCTTATTTTTGGCTAGAATTCCAGTTTTCCACTGCGGGAGAGTAGAGCTGAGAATAGAGCTTTTTATATGGCGAGCCACTTCTCGTGCTCATCTTCTCATTTTTCTTGTGTGAGGGCTTGGTTGATGGAAGAAGTCATAAGCAGTGCTTTCGTGAACCAACATGCCCCGGCGAGGCGTTCAGCAGACCTCTTTGCATATGATTATCATTCCATACGGGATTCCAACTTGCGCCTTGCCAATCAGAGATACGTAGCTTGAAGCATATTCCCCACGCATTACCGATTGAGCTGACCGGGTACTCGTTTGTCTCTACCAAAAGGAAAACATGAAAAGGAATGTTGTTATTGGAATTTTCTTCTATCTCTGTTTACTATTTAAAAAAAAAAATTTTTAAGTCATATGACGTTGAATTTGAACATCGGTTATCATGTTGGCATCACAGGCCATATTCTTGGGTTCGAGTCCTGACGAGTTCAGTTGTTAATCCATGCCCACCACTCACCCCTCGGTGTAATAATTTGGGTAGGCAAAGCTGAACTGGAAAGATCATATCTTCGTTTATAAGTGGACAGGGCCTTGGCCAGGGTGATTGAGCCCAACAGGTGGCAAAACAACTTTAGGTCTTTATGCAAAGATTCATAGTCTTTCATTCAAGAAAAATATAAAAGCCTGAGTGTGAGTTAGAACTTTTTATACAAACTTCTAAGGATTTCTCAAGGCCATGATCCAACTTGGTAAGAAAATATACCAACATATACTTTTTCTTTCAAGTTTTCCTTCGTTTTATTTTAGGAAAAAGTCCTCGTAGTTCTCGCTATCCTTCACATGATACGTCTGGGAACTCCAACTACGATCTAAATGACTCTAGCACCACCACTTCATCAGGCGATCTCTCGACTTCTGGATTGAGAAACGATATTCAACAAAAGTAAGTATTATGTTTTTATATCCTGACCAAGTCCCCATAACAGCAGCCACTTACAGACGGACAGGTTTAGTGTTGTTGGAAAGATTCGAACTTTCAGGGTTGGCTTATCCTACCTAAGGTATTACATCCTGGGATTAGTAGTGGGCATGGAAATCTTCAACCTGCGATACTAACGTGATTATCTCTAATCCAACATGTCCACAATATGAGGGGATTCTATCTGTGGTCAACGTATCTGTCAATATTTTCAACGATTTGACTTTAACGAAAGTTGTATAATTGCATTTTATCACGCTCTTTCGTATTTCTGTTCATTAAGTTTATGATAAAAATGCTTTTGTCACATTACACATGCATTTGTTATTGGGGAATTAATCGCAGTGTAGTGTACAACGCATGATGTAACTTATAATGATAGCATGCATCGGGCTTCTAGTGTGCCAACGACACGATGACCACTATGATTTGAATCATGATTTTTTTTTTTAAATGTAATGACAATGGTAGACACAATATTAAAGTCAGGAGCAAGGGTTCATATTGAGTTAATAAGCGACTATTAAATAACATTTAGCCTGGTCAAGTTTGGGAGTTATAACTAATAATGAACGGTTTTAAGAGATTATGTAAAACAATTTGATAATATGAGTTGGCTGCAGTTGGATCCAGCTTCAAATTCCACTCTCCTTATTCAATCACATGTCAGTCAATTACTCTGAATCTTGTCGCTAGATTTGCCAGCACTGGTACATGATTTCCGAGTGTTGAAATCACCGCGCTTGTTTCAAATGTGACCAATCAAGTCTGGTACTATGGAATTTGTCGACGTACCTGGTTGGCACGAAAAGGGGTGGCATACGTTGTCCGACTGATGCAAGTTACGTGATTGGTTGCCGAGAATGTGTGACATAACAATGTCCAACTTGGAATGTCCAGAATGAAAGCGATGATTGTTTGGGTTTTGATATTATTGCGATCATTTTGATACCAAACATAGCTAGGTTACTCGGATTTATATTGAAAACGTATTTAGTACTTTTTGATATGTAATATGGAGCTTGTTAATTACACGTCTCTGATGTTGATTGCAAGTTTAAACCAAGGAATGCAGAACGGCAACTGATTATCATTTTGCGGTGAATGAAAGTGATATTTTGATTTCAATATTTTTGTTGAGAACAAGGCTGTTTTGCTCTTTTTACCTGTACGCAATTTATATATCTTCTTTAAATTTGTCGAATATTAAAGCTAAATCATGAAACATCAGAATTGAACATCAGAATTTTTGTCGTGGGGATATCATGAGAAAGATTTATGAATCAAATCAAATTTGATGATGCCCAGCATTCGCATTCTGCCCGAGAAGGCGCCAAATAAAATGATACGCTTTATTAAAACACGCTTAGTCTCTCAATGAAATCGCCGCTATTGGCATTGACGCTTTTCATGACAAAAACACTTGCCTTTGATGTCATATCTTTCGTCCTTTTCTCCCACATTCGTGCAATCAGTTATATATAGCTAAGTGTAAATCATCGCCGACCCGCTTTTAGCAATCGCGAGCTAATTATATATATCTATGAATGATCGATCCCACTGGATCTGAACGATCAAACAAACTATATTTTTTTTGCTGTTTTTATTCTGTCGTTCGTCGCTCTTTGCAAAAAAAGCTTAATTTTTCCCTCTTTTAGTTTCGACTGGGGCTGTTCGGTTCGAACGACTTAGTCGCCAAGATGCTGCCACGCTTGTACAGTCTAGTTATTTTTTTTTTCTGAAAATCACGTGTCTCTTTGATATACTGAAAGTAGCTAGTTGGCCTAATTGTAGGTTTGATCCGACTTTGCTTTTGGCAATTTCATGTCTTCAGACTCGAATGAGTGTATAATTCAATACGACGCAGTAAGTGGAATAAATATTTTTTTTTTATTTGCATTTCAACTGAATGTTTCATGAATGTCAATGAAATGTTTATTAAATTCGCTTTATACAACAACATGAACTATTTTAAAAATTTAAACAATTCTTGTGATGTTGCACTGTGAAACAACAGCAATAATGTCTATATTGCCGATTATTTTTGACTGAATGAAATACTGTAAGCCTCAGTGGTGCCTCACCACTAGTGAGCTTAAAAATCAGTTCAAATCACGGCATTAAAAGTACTTAGTGACTAATAATTATTTTTTATTTTCACAGATTCCGTACGCTTGAAAAAGAATCTGAAGAATTAGAGCATATGTACAAGAGATACATTCAGTCGAATTACAAACATATATCACCCGATGTGCCTGGTTAGTAAGAATGTTGGTGCTTTAGTCGAGGAAAATAAAGGATTTGGAGTTGATTTCATTATTGCCCAGGGCAGATACCACTCGCTGTACTTTACTGCTGCAATTCAGCTCTGTTTCGTATATTTTTACCGTATAGCGTGCATTTTTCTATGCATTTGCTGATTGGTCTTTGTCATACAAGAGCCTGTTGGTTGGTTTCTTCCTTTTATGTACGGCTTCCGGCCTTGCTAAGAATTTCAATACAAAACGAGCCACATAAAATGTAAAACTAGTTTGTTCACCCTGATTGGAAAACAGTCCATCCATACTGAGTATTATTTGTTTGTTGTGGGTATTAATTCTATGAAAGGTGCGAAGCTCCTGCATCAAAGATCAGCTACAAATATATTACCACCAACTTTACTCCCACTAGGAAACCTTCTGAAATAGAGCGGTTAAGCTTAGTTCTCTCAACATCAGCACTAAAAGAAATATTTTTCTACCGGGTTTACCTCTGGTTTTAATATATATATATATATATATTTAAGAAGTGGTAGATGGTTTCACAATCGCCCATGGCAGATACCACTCACTGCACTTTACTATTACGATTCAGTTCCGTTTGGGATGTTTACCGTTTAGAGTGCAGTTGCTGCTACTACACCTTTTAGTGATCGTTTGCTATTGAGTGGCTGTTGGTTGGTTCCCTTTAGGATCTGCTTTCGGCCTTGCTCGAATTAAATTAAAATAAAAAATATTATTATGAGGTAAACAAGGCTAAATATTAGCATTTTCGCTTATCTGAAAAATCAGACCATTATTCTATTAATGTAGAAAACTTTCACTTAAACTAAGTTATGGGACGACCATTGCGTGGGACAACCCCCCTAGTTTTGAAAATTCTTTAGGCAACCAATCCTTTGTGCTGATTAATATATAATATAAATACGATATTAGCAACTGCATTCCATGCGGAAAATCTCCCAAACGGGTGTGAAAAGCCAAGTTCTCTCGATGTATATATTTTTTTTCTATTGGAATTCACTCTAGGCAAGGCGGAAAGCAGCTCACAAAGGGAACCGACCAACGGTCACTCAACAGCAAAGAGCCACCAAAAGACATAGTACCAACAACTGCACACTAAACTGAAAACATCCCAAACGGAACAGAACTGAACCGTTATGATAAAGTGCAGTGATTGGTATCTTCCCTGGGCGATCACAAAACCATCTACCACTTCTTTGCTTTTGGTTCGCCTCATACGACACACAGAAAATACGTTAGGACTTTTCTAAAGCCTTTACCTACGGTGATAAAATAAATATTTTCCACAGACTACACCTCCACTCGTACTCAACCAAGACCGGCTCCAAAAACATCATCTTTCAGAGAAAAGTCCAAAAGCTCACCAACTTTGAAACAAAGTTCCTCAAAATCAGGTACATTTTTTTTTGCGTTACTGTTTTTACAAAATGAATTTGGTCAAAGTGATATTTCGAGGAACTCTTGTGAAGAGCCAAAAGATGCATCGAGTGTCGTACAACAAATTGTTCCTCTTTGAATCCACTCCTCATATGGATGCTCTTAGTGTTGTTCTATCGATATGATCTTTCCTGTACAGCCAAGACTACCCAAGTTATTACACCCTGGGTTCAGTGGTTTGCATAGATTAGTTTGTAGGCGTGATGGCCTAGTGGTTAAACCGGTTGGCATCGCAGGTTGAAGATCTCGCCCGGCGAGTCTGGCTTACTTATCCATGCCCACCATTCAACCCAGGGTGTAATAACTTGGGTAGGACAAGCCAAACAGGAAAAGATCATATCTTTCCAGTAATTCTAACCCTGTCCATCTATTGGGGCCCATTTTACAGGGCCTTGGACAGGGTGATCCACTTTAAGAAACGACTATAAATAACAAAAAAAATAAGATTAACAAGCTGCTCATACTCAAACTCATGATCTTCAACCTGCGATGTTGTGATAAACGCTAGACCTCGTCCAGCCTGAAGCAGCACCTGACTAAAAGTCACTTAGATTGCAAAGTGCTGCTTTATAATGTAGTGCCAGCAACTAAACGCATTGTGGATTACAAAGAACTAAATCTTCTTAGGAAATCTCTGCACTTTTACCCAAAAAATATATTCATGAAGTATGCTCTGATTTTCCACCTTATTAATTTCAACAAATTTTGCATTAATTAACAGGTTCTGTACCTGGCAAGAAGACTACAATTCCACCAAAGACCAAGTCACATATATCACCAGAATACCAGCCAGAGCAAACCGCACCAATCCAGTCAAAACCGGTTCTACCAGAGGAGAAGAAGAGCTCAACTCCAAGCTTTCTTCCTAACAAAGGATAAATTAGATCAAAGCCAGGGCCCTCTGGATCTCAAGAGCTTAGAAAACAAACAAAATTTGGACTCGGATTCGAGAGCAAAGTTGGTTAAAAACGAGAGCAACGACTTAGCAAGTCCTCCAAAGCACAGAAGCGATCAAAATTCCGCTGCGCCATCCTATGTGAGTCTTTTTAAAGAACAATCTGCAAAAAAGGAACCAATTCCCACCAAGTCTGATGAACAATTGGGGAATTCATTATCCCGAAAAAACACAACAGCGCCATCATTTGGTGATTCAAAGTTTAGCGATGATTCTGAATCATCGAGCTCGTCAGAGAATAGCTACAGCGTTACCAAGCCCATTCCTTCTCCAAGACAGTCGACGTTACCCCCTCTCTCAACCCCAAATACCCTACCCCCCATATCCCCTGAACGAAAACTTGCTACATCCTCTGTTTCTGACTTTCTCATTGGTGGAATTGTAGAACAACCCAAGCTCACCGTGACATCACAAGGAATACTCAATGAGCCAAAACCTTTAATTAGGTCACAAACAAAACCGACATATAACAGCCAATCGGAGAACAGTGATTCAATTGAGGAAGAACTTCTGTCTTCGTCTTCTTCAGAAATCAGTGACCCGCTACGGAGGTCAACTTTAGAAATAAAATCACCGAAATCCCCGTTTGATCGACCAGCTCTTCTCGAGCAGAAGAGAGAGGAATTGCAACAGATTTTCGTCAATACAGATTCACTAGAACTATCCAAGCATGACCAGGAGTCATTTGACCATGGAAAATCACCCAAGCATGACTTAAGTTTGGACATCGGAGATGACGATGGCATCAAAAACATACTACAGAGTATAGATAAAAGTAGCGCCCGTAGTTTGGAAGGTGAGACTGATCAAGATCTCGCAGAATTGCTCAATCAACTGGAACTAAAACCATCTATGACACCACAGAAAGAATTTACTGGTGTGGAAGGTAGTTTCTCGTTCGAGCCAGATAATGCATCCAAGCAATCACATTCATCTATGATGTCACAACGAAAGCCCATTGTTACCTCACAATACCATGCTGATGAACCTGAAAGCCCAGAAGAAGACAGCTCATCGATAAAGAAAGGGAATAAAATCGCGGAAAAAGAATCAAAATCGTCACCAGAAAAAGACGAAAAGTTACTCAGTGATAAATCAAATGAATATTCAGACGAATTTCTTTCATCGTCCGATTCCAAAACTGCATCTGAAGTCAAAACGATGTCGGATTTCGAGCCGTCTTCAACGTCGATACCTCACATTGAAGATAAGGTGGGAAAATGCTTGCCTGCCTTGAATGTATTGAATCTGGGTTGGTCTGTTAGTGCGACGTAGGGTGAAAGAATCTGGTGCACGAAATGTTCATGTCATTTTCTTTGGGTGAACAAAAACTACCTTCAACACTGCTATTCCATTCACGCTTATTTTGCTGATTGAATTCGTTTTGTTTTGGTCTTACAAAGACTATTTTGGTTCATTTCTTAAAAATATTTCACTCGCCTTATACGCGTTCCTTTTTAGAATTTCAGTTGCATTATTGTTTGAATGTTAAAAAATATTGCACCTATCAAATGTTTTTCTGGATCCGCTGTGGCGTAGTACTTATCATGCTGGCGATACAGGTTGGAGATCCCAGGTTTGAGTCCCTCTGAGTGCGACTCGTTAATCCATGCCCACCACTCAACCCAGGGTGCGGTAACTTAGGTAGGCTAAGCCGAACTGGAAAAACCATATCTTTCCAACAACTTGACCATCGAATTTTCGCAATCTATTATTCAGAGTCATACCGAGACGCAAAATAATACTATATTGGATGGATTAGGGAGCCCGGTTAGCTCAATCGATAAAACATTGGGTATAAGCTTCAAGCAACGCATCTCTCATCGTTAAGATGCAAGTTCGATCCCGTAAGGTATGATGATTATGTGCAAGAGGTCTGCTGGACGCCTCGTCGGTACGTGGTGGTTCACGTAAGCACTGCTTACAACTTCCTCCACCAACCGGGTCCACGCACAGAAAAAATGATAAATATGATAAGCCAAAGTATTTCATCCCGATTCGGAACTGGTGTCTGCACGAGAGGTTGTGGTTTGCCATATGGTTAAGTCGCATTCTCGGTTCTGCAGGATAAAAATGAAATCCTATCCATTTCTCAATGTCTTCAAATATTCAACTTACTGGCTCCATACTTTCACAGTAAGTTTTTAAATCTCATCCATATTCTCCTACACAGGTAACAGGAATGCAACAAAGTGACGACGATAAATCTGGCGCCGATGCAAATTGGTCAAACTTACAATTGGATCGATCAGGTATGTGCAGAATAATCATGAAATTCATGATTTGTTGTTCTCAAATTGGTCATAATGTTGTTTTGTATGCTCTACAAGAACCCTTTTTGCATGGTTCTTTCTAATTTTTTAAGGAGCGGTAGCCCAGAGCAGATACCACTCACTGCACATTATTTTAGCGGTTCAGTGAAATAATTTCCACTTATTGCAGTAGCTCGGTGTAATTTAGGCCGCTATTTGGTTCCTTTGGGTGAATTTTAATAGAATTAGAAAAACAATAGTTCTCCCTCATATTATATAGTTTAGAAAAGTAACATAATTCAAAATATTGAATTGCGCCTTTTTACGCCTTTTCAACTTTGTCAGTGCATATCCCTTGAAATCCTCTATCCTAGACATGAAGCTAGTATTTTTTTTGTATTTAAATTCACTCTGAGCAAGGCAGTGCCTAAAAGGGCCTAAAAGGGGGCACTTAATAGCAAAGAGGTGCCAAAAGATGTAGTATCAGCAACATTACAAATTGAACTGAACCGTCATTGTTAAACGCAGTGAGTGGTATCTGCCCTGGACAATGGTAAAACCATCTTCTACTTCTGCACAAGAGGCTGTGGTTTGCCAATCTATAAGCCATATTCCTGGCTTTCCTCACCAACAGGATAAAAATAAATCAAATCCTATTGCAAGTTTACTGTGAACTAAGTTATATTTAAAAAACTTTTTCCACAGGTGAACCACCGGGCCTTGACATCGCCAAGCACAGAGAAGAATCTCAGAGAATCCCTGAACGGCAAACGGAGGCGAAAGACACTGTTGATGTGTTTGAAGAATCTCAGTCTTCAGATTCTATTGATGTTGGGAGCAGAGGGTAGGTATTCATTATGAAAGATTTTGCTGAAGCATGGTGGTGAGGTCATGAAAATAAATTGCTATGACTATGACTTTTTTCATTGAAATTCACTTTGAAGCAGTGCCTAAAAGGAACCAACTAATGACCACTTGATTACAAAAAGTTATAGTACCAGCAACTGCACTTTGAACAGAAGCCCAAACGGCGGCTAATCGTCATGGCAAAGTACAGTTAGGCGATAGGTATATAATTTGATAGATTTTGCTAGACATCTTTTAATGACCATAGGCCAGGGGGGGCTGAATCTTAGTTTTCTTTGGGTGTTTGATATGTCCGTGTCATTTTTTTACAGTCACTTCTTAGAGTGGATTACCCTGCCCAAGGCCCTGTACCGGCGGCCACCCATAGACGGGCAGGGTTAGAATTGCTGGAAAGATATGATCTTTTCCTGTTCGGCTTAGCCTACCTAAGTTATTACAACCTGGGTTGAGTGGTGGGCATGAATTACCGAGCCGGTCTCGGACCGGAGATATGCTTTGGGTGGGCGAAAAAGCTTCAAAATCATTGATGATTTTGAACATTTTTCTACAGTTTCAAACTTACTACTAAACAAAAACAGAACAGACTTTTTTTATCTTCCAGGAGTTGGTATAACATGAAATATTGATGAAATCTATTTTTTTCACATGTCTGAGTAGCTGAAATTTTATTACACTGGCATTCACAAAGATCGTATAATCACAAAATTGATTCAAAGTAACAGCATCCGAAGAAAAACAAGATTCTGTCGACACATAGACGAAATTTGCTTTATTTACAGTCCTTGTAGTCCTATATGGTTAGACATTGAATCTAAGGTGGCCAGTTTTGTTGAATAACCAGTTGGGCCCCGGCGGCCAACTCATCAGTAATGTATGATTCATTCATTTCTCATTGTGTAATTTGCTGATGAGTCAACCGTAGCGGCGTGTGAAACCGACAATAGCTGCCGAACGTACGAACGTAACACCTAACGACGGAGGCGGGTTCCAACCCTAACAAAGTAAGTTCAAGATCGACGAACGAAAGAGCTACATGCAGGGTGTTTATGTTGTGTTTCTTTATTCTTTTCCAGAGAGAAGAAATCAGTATCAAGTGGAGATGATTTCTGGTAGAAAATATTCACAGAATGTCGCCAGTTTCCGGCAATTTGCACTGAAATATCTTTAGTCGTGTATCAACTATAGCCAGGATGCATCTGTTTGCAAAGAATATTATTAGTCAGCCATGAATTGTGGTGTCGGCTTTTACTTAAGAAAAACGGAATTTATGACGGGGACTAGTTAGTCTAGTCTACATAGAACAGACTCTTAGAATCATCGATTTTTATTTTTTTTATTGAAATTCACTCTGAGCAGGGCCGGAAGCAGTGCCTATAAGGAATCAACTAATGGCAACTTAAATAGCAAAGAGCTACTAAAAGATGTAGTAACGAAACTCTAAGCGGAAAACGTCACAAAGGGAACTGAACCACTGTCGTAAGGTGCACTGAGTGGTATCTGCAATGGGCGATGGTAGAACCATCTACCACTTCTTTACTCGCCTCTTACGACACACAGAAAATACGTTGGGACTATTTTAAAGCCCGTACCTACAGGGCTAGAATGAACCAACTACTCTGTTACTCGGACACACAACGAAAGTGGGGCGAACAGGCAATATTTTATGATATATCTGTGTCTAAAAGATTTAAATGTCTCTTTTCAAGCGTCTGGTATCAACCAAACTGTAGAAAAAGGTTCAAAATCATCAATACTGCTATGAAATAGCAGTGTTGATGGTTATGAAGCTTTTTTGTTCATCCAAGGAAAATGACGTGAACATTTCAGACACCAGATAAAAATCAAGATTCTTCCATCCTTGAATATTTCAATGTTTGATTTAGTTTGACTATCTATCATAACTGCTCGGTTTTACCATAAAAACTTTTCTACAACCTGCGTTACTTGATGCTTCAAAGTCCGTACAGATATTTAAAAAGGTGATTTCCGTTGAATTTGCATATTCTTTGCAATCATTTTTAGTGCTATTCGTTCGTTCCCGTGGGATCCCTGCAATGTAGTAAGATTCTTTAGAAAACATTTCTGTCTAAAATGGGTTTATTGTACCTTTCCTGTACCTTTTCATACGAATCTATAAACTTAGCTGAATTTTTTTATACGCTGCATATATATTACTGAGTAGAAAAATATATATTTTAATACGAGTTTCATATCGGTGATCGATGTTGATAGCGGAACATGGTCAACTTACGACCAAGGAATCTCTAAATTAAGAATGGCAATTTCGAATGATCATTTTGTTGAAAGTAGTTCTGAAAAGTAGCAAAACTATCAAGGCGATGTGTTAAAAGACTCTGATTATAATGGCAGGTTTTTTCCCTCAGGGGTCCGAGTAGCAGCGAGTCTGGTACAAGCATTTTTTTATAGCCACTTCTTAGAGTGGATCACCCTATACAAGGCACTGTAACAGCGGCCACTTATAGACGGACGGGGTTACAATTGCTGGAAAGATATGACCTTTTCCTGTTCGGCTTAGCCTACTTAGTTATTACATGTTTAACCACTATTCCGTCGCACCCATACCAAACAGCATTGCTATGGTTAGTTTTTATGGCGCTCAAAACACCAAAGTAAAAGTGCCATTTAATCCTGGGTTAGTGATTCAGTCAATTAAGCGCGATTGCATTGTCTTCTCTTTTTTATCGTGGGATAGACGAACGTGGGGAATACGATTACCCACATGGCCAACCATGATCTTTCGTGCAACCAAATTTCCGAACAAGGGGTTGAAGTTTTAGCTTATCATGTTTTTCCTGTCCATGGACGCGGTTTGTTGGAGGAAGCCGTAAGCAGCGCACAACTGAAGCGAGGCGTCCAACAGGCCTAAGATCATCTCTAGCGGAATTCGAACCCAGTTGAAGATACGCGTAAGTCGAAGCTTATTACCAACGCTTTACCGATCTAGCTAACCGGGTACCCCAAGGGATATGGGGAGGTGGTCGGGCCCCCCCACATCTGCCCATTCTGCGAAAGACTTGAAACTTCAATCTTTAAGGAAAGCCCAACCGTGCTTCCGCGGCCAGTGTCTAAAAGATCTTTAACCTCAATTATGAATTGCATTAAAGCGTGTGGGTTCAACAAACCATTAAGGTGGTGTACGTAGGTCTTATCTTCTTGCGGTTTAATATAAAGCTTCTTACGGTTTAGATTTGTTTATCTTTGGACAAAAAATGCTCTCAGCGTAATGAAAGCATTTATCTTTGGTCCATAGTCGATCCACGATGCATTGATTTAGCTTATTCAATGAATCAGACATGCATTTCCGCCTCCATGGCTGAAGGTTTTGATTATTCATTCGCATTATGTCAGTTGTGAATTTAATCATCAGTCAGATTGAAGTAACCGAATCAGAAATGTTGCATTGTGTCTTGGAAGTAACCAGTGGCGTATCTATAAACTTGGGAGGAAGATGGGTGTGCGAGGAGGGGTGGGGGGGCAATATCAAGTGCATTTTGGTTGAAGATTATGGCGTCATTATCGGGAACAACGGTCCAACGTTTTTGCAAAAATCCGTAGCCTAGTTGACAATTTTTTACCATATATTCTGATAGAACAGTCCAACATCGCGCGAAAATATTTCCAAAAATTAGGTGATTCGAATCGATTCTAAGCACAATTTGTTCTAATTAGTCGTGAAACATTCATAGGAATAAAAACTTGTTAAATCAACTAGGATTTTCATATTTTATTTCGTCGTTAAAATATGAAAATCGTTCCTCTTAGTGTGAATTGAAAATACACTATTAACTATGACTTTCCTTATTTTCACTGTTATAAATTATAATAGTAAAAATGGGATAATTGTTATGTACATGGAATTAGTGATTCGATCCGATTCGAAAAAATATTCGAATTCCATATTATTCGGTTTTGCCCAGCCCTATATGGAGCCCAGTACAACTGCGGCGCCTACTTGACAGTTTTATAATGTTAATGATAAATTCAAACAATTCAAGTGAGTAAGCCAAGTCATTACGTCAGCAAAGCCCTTTGGTGTCAGCAATTCCCGAAGTGAAGTTTGTATCACCCAGTGGACAGTTGGCAGACCAGCAACACAGCGTCGAAGAGGATTTTATTTGAATTGTCAACAGTACGAAACTCTTATTAATCGAATCGATCAGCCATAAAAAAAAAACTTACAAAATAAAACTAAAATCCAAGATAGGATTTCATTTTTATCTTGTGGGAGAGAAAAGCCCAGAGTACAGCTCACCCATTTGGCGAACCATGACCTCCCTTGTAGACACGATTTCCAAGTCGGGATAAGAATTTTGTCGAAACGTTCACGAATTTTTTCATGAACATGGTTGGTGGAGAAAGCCGTAATCATCGGTTACGTGAACCACCGTGCGCCCGCGTCGTGTCCAGCAATCCCGTCGCATATAATAATGACGCATAAGTTCGTATTCGACCCGATATAACAAATATTTTAACAAACAGAAGAGTTATTCCTTACATGATCGATTATATACTTTTAACTGACAAAATCCTTTAAACGAAATTCATTCCAAAACCTTTAAACTGTGATCGTTTTTCCATTTTTATACTGCAAACTTATATAAAGAATTTCTTTTGTGAATTTTTTTATACAAATTTTCTGATATTTTTAAATCGCCTGTGCATTTAATGTATAAAATGCCATGTTTACTGTCACCTTATTTTCAACTTTCATTCTCTTCCCAGGCTGCTTTGCTGTGGGCCGTGGATGGGATGTGTTGCTTTTCTCCTCGAATCGGCCTTCGAGGTTCGCTTGGCGAGGGTTGGTGGGTGAATGGCCTGGTGGAAAACACCTTAGCTGTCGCACGCACCATTAAAATATTATACGCACATACAGGAAATTAGCGATGAGTAGCTCGGAACATATACCCAGTACATTTATCGATTGAGCTAACCGGCTCCCCGGCTGACTTTCGACAACCTCAGTTTCACGACTTAATGGATATTAAATAAAATTCTTGTTCAGCTTTTGACTGAATGTATTGTTTTCTTCAATTCACAGCAACAGGTTACAATAAAACTGTTTCATAATCTTTGCAATCTGATAAAGACTGGGTTTTATTTGTCGAAAATGGCTGAAGGAGGAAACGACAAATCAATCACACAAAACTATTTTTTCATAACTTTGTAAGTTAATCCCTGTTATTCTTTATTAATATTGTACAACCGTCGCTCAGGGCAGTTACCACTTACTGCACTTTACTGCAGTGGCTCAGTTCTGCTCGTGATGTTTCACTCCCGGGCTTTTCGCTGCTGCTTTCGGCCTTGCTTTGACCAGATTTCAATAAAAAGTGACTATTTCGTTTCTTTGTTCAAAGGAATCCACTGAAAACAAAGTTGGTAGTAGTAACCAGGAAGCAAAAACTAACCAATATGCAACGATCTCCGACTAGGCAGTAGCCATTGGTAGCGGATCCGGGGATCCGGATTCTATTCCCCGGATTTCTAAGTTTAGAGAATGGGTAATAGTCCCCCAAGATTTGAATAGTGTTTGGAAACCTTGTTACATTTCGCTAAATTCCTGCGCGCATCCGCGAAATATTGATTTTTGTATAAGATTTTTGTTCTATCTTGTACCAGAATGAAGACCTCCCTCCCAAAAAAGCCCAGAGTTTTTCGCCCGCTTTTGTCGCACAGTTTCTATTTCTCTTACATCTTCTAGCTCTACTTTTAAGTTAGTGAGAAGGGGTCAATAAATGACTTTTTGTTTTTTTGTAGGTTCGGGATTTATATTTTTCCTCCTCAGTATTTCCTGCGTGCCGCAAAAATAAAACGGACCAAAAAGGTGGCGGATGATTAATATGATGTGTGGCTGGGCAAAACCGAATCATTCGGAATTCGAATCTGATTCGAATGATTTTTCCGGTTCGGAATGAATCCTTATTCTTTGTAAATAACAAATATCCCATTTTTACCATTATAACTTGTCCCCATTGTGAGAATAAAGAAATTTATAGTTTGTAGTGTATTTTCAATTCACACTAAGAGCAACAATTTTCATATTTTAACGACGAAATATAATCGATTTCGGTCAAACTTGACCAAATTCGATTGCATTCCGTCTTTAAAAATGAAATTCCTAGTTCACTGAAAGAGTTCTTGATTCTATGAAGGATTCACGATTGATTCGAATCACCGAATCGAATTACCCGTCCCTACTGACAATCTCAATCGAAATAATTATGTCAAAACATCTTTTTATAAATCTGGGTCACTGATGGATCGTAGCGATAAGATTCAAAGGATACGTGGGGGATGGTTTCCCTATAAACAAAATTAATCAATGTTTGGCAGACCAAAAGCCGAGGAAGGATCCAATAGACTCTCTGTTATCATTTATACTTCATTCCAGGTCACGAACAAAGAGCGTTACCAATTTTATCGCAAATAAAATCGGACAAGTTATGTTGGAAGCTAATCAAGATCAGGTTTTTGAAAATCCGGAAGAAAAGCAACAAGTGGTAGTGGAAGAAAATCAACCACAAGATGGAGTCGTAAGAAATTTTCATGACAACGCAGGTGAGTTCACTGAGAGACCATAGCAAATAATTCGAAAACCCTACCCCCCTCCCACACTCACCCCTTACCTCTTCCACCCCAATCCGAGACCGAGTCATTTAGAATTCGAATCTGATTCGAATATTTTTGTTGGGATCGGATCGAATCATTAATTACACGTAAATAACAATTTGTCCCATTTCTAGTATTACTGCTTGTCTACATTGTTAAAATCAAGAAATTTATAGTTTATTGTGTATTTCCATGTCTAAGAGCAACAATTTTCATATTTTAACGACAGAAAATAATCGATTTTGGTCAAATTTGATTGCATTTTTTCGTTAAAAATGAAACCTCTAGTTGATTTATCAAGTTTTTGTTCCTATAAACGATTCCCTAAATTGTACTTCGAATCGATTCGAATTTCCCAGCCCTTCTCCCAGTGTCACTCGGTGCCTCAGTCGTTCAGGCTCGTATTGTCCCGAAGGCGTATTGATAACAGGTAGCTCGGCACACACTGTAATAAAAAAATGCAACAAAATTACTGGTCTTTGACAGTAGTTGATTGGCGGTATCGGAAAAATTAAAAATTGACTTTTTTTTCAAATATGGGGTGTTGATGGATCACACCGCGAAGGTGCGGTCCATCAACAGCCCGTAATTGGAATAAATCTCACCAACATGGCGTTATTTTTAACTTTGAAAACATGCAATTACTGCGAATGAGCAGTAAATTTACTGTACTTTTGTTACAGTGAAGATACAAAGTCATACTGTTCGCCACAACTAATGTTTAAAAAAGGCATAATATTTCAATGCAGAATAAATTAAGCACTTGCACCTTCAAAAGTGGTCGACATCGGTTATTTCAAAGTATTTAACGAAAGTATTTAAAGTATTAATTTTAACGGTCGAAAACAGTTTCATCACTGAGATAATTAAAAACGATATTTATGTTCGGTAGGGCTGGGCAATTCGATTCGGTGATTCGAATCAATGCGAAGCACAATTTATTCGAATCGATCATGAAACGTTCATAGGAACAAAAACTGGCTAAATAATCTAGAATTTTCATTTTTAAAGACAAAATGCTATCGAATTTGGTTAAATTTGAACAAAATCGATAGCATTTTGCCGTTAAAATATGAAAGTTGTTGCCCTTAGACAATGTAGTGTGAATTGAAAAAACACTACAAACTATCAATTTCTTGATAACCATGATGAAGACAAGTTGTAGTGGTAAAACTGGGATATTTGTTATTCACATGGAATTAGTGATGCAATCCTATTCGAAAGAATTATTCGAATAAGATTCGAATTCCAAATGATTCAGTTTTACCCAGCCCTAAGGCTCTGACATGCAAACCGGTACCTTTACTGGATTTATCATTATTGAGACATTCAAATGCGTTGAATTGATCTGGACATTAAAAATAGTTCCCAGTCGGCCGTTCATGTTAAATCCGCAGATAACTTTATTAAAGATTTATTACCCTACTTTTCAGAACCTGCAGATCGTCTTATAGCTGAATCCAAGTTTGAAGAAGCGATATCGTTACTTGAGGGATCATCTGAGACACAAACTCAGCAACTGATGTTGGCGGAATGCTACTTTCAACTAAACAACAACAATAAAGCCATGAGAAGCTTTGGCAAACTTGAAACTATGATGACGTCATCACCAACACCCAAGGTAGATGACGTCATGAAAACAATTTATAGTTACATCGATAAATCGTCATACATTCGTGCTTTAATCCTGCTTTCGTGCGCTTCTAAGTTGTATAAGATTTATTCGAACCCAAATGATGCCATTCGTGGTGTTGAAAAATGTTCCCGTGTTTGTAGCTTCAAAGTTATTAAGCGAATGGTCGAACACGGTGAAAAAAAGCTCACAATTGCTAAGGATTTCGGAATTGAAATCCATGTTGAAATGCTCTCTGATTTGCGTAAAATTACCGGAGCTCATAATGCACTGGAGGGGAAAATTGAAGCGTTGTGTTTAAGTCACATAGCTTCTAGCTATCGGTATATCGGTGAATACTCAAAAGCGATCGAGCATTACCATCAAGCTATTGATCTTATGCAACGCAAGTTCGGTTTAGACGCCGCTAAATACGCCGCGTTTGGTGCAATGTTGAACAACACTGCTATGACGTATGAATTGCTGGGCAACTACGTAGAAGCTGAGAAATTCTTCAAGAAATCGGTCGAGTCTTATAACAAAGCGCAGGACTGGGGGAGTGATAGTAACAAACAAGAGGAAATTGGCATTGCTGTGGAAAACTTGAAAATTATTCGTGAAACATTGGATCAGTCGTAGAAATTATTGACGCACATAAAAAGAAATTGTAAATCAACTTTTATGATGTTGTTTTTTTGCTTTTAAAGAATGGAATACGCGAAAAAAACACGCGAAATGTTCTCCCCAGTTTCCAAGAGTTAATCAGCGATCGTATCTGTGACTGACGTCTGTCGAATTAAAATATATCTTCATAAAATTGAACGTGATCCGTTTGAAATGGAAAAAACTGTTAGAATAACTTCGCGATAATTTTTCAATATGATGCTTATTAGGATTAGTCTATTTAGTTATATTTTAGTTTTATTTATATTTTATTTATATTTTAGAGTGAGAAACTAAATCCTTTTTTCAAACTGAAATTTACAGTACTCTAAATTATGACTGGAAGCAGGACCCACTAACAACCGCAAAAATTGTTTCCCGTTTTTCCCATTGTCACTCATTTTAGTGGATCACCTGGACCAAGGTCCTGTACTGGCGGTCACATATAGACGAACAGGGTTGGTGATTTTTGGAAAAATATGATCTTACCTGTTTGGACAAGCCTACCCAAGTTACTACACCCTGGGCATGGATAAGTGAGCCTTGCTCGCCGGGATTTGAACCCGAGATCTTCAACTTGCAATGACAACATGGTAACCCCAGGCCAATCACGTATTTTCTTTGATTCGGGAATGTATGAATGTTTTTATATTCGATTTTCATTACCCAGAATAAATCATTACTATGCAATGTATTTTGTTTCCAGCAGAGAAGATATCAGTTGTACAAACAAACACCTCTATTTGATATTTTTATTTCGTCAACTATGCGTCACAGATTGACCGCGTCAGTCAGTGTATTCGTCACCATTTATACACACTTCATAAACATTATTTCTAAATTATTCAGAATTGAAAATATGAAAGTATGACAGTACCCTATCAGAATTTTTACTCTGTCAAGCATGCATGGGCCATGTCTTATCGACGCGATCCATCAGTGACTCATACTCAACAGAAGAAGCTTTGACATACTTTTTAGAATTGACATCCAGTCCACGGAAAAAATGTCAATTTCAGAATCAAGATTAGAATCGGTCCGAATCAAATATCATCCTTTGCGTGTACCTGTCTCTCCCCCTTGCTTCTTTCTATTCCTGGATCCCTGAGAAGTCAAAAGCATAAACGGGTGAGATACTGTATATTATTTTACCTTCGCCCAGGGCAGATACCACTAAATGCACTTTATCATGACGGTTCAGTACCGTTTGTGATGTTTTTCGTTCAGAGCGCAGTTGCTAGTGCTACATTTTTTAGTAGCTCTTTGCTCTTTGCTATTATGTGACCTTTAGTCGATTCCCTTTGGAATCTGCTTCCGGCCTTGCTCAGAGTGAATTTCAATCAAAAATGGTTACATTAGTTGCTTCCTTTATTAACTGCCTCCGACCTTGCTCGAAGTGAATTTCAATCAAAAATGGAAACAAATACATCATCCTCTCGTACCGCAGTAATGTAGGTTTATTTTAAGTTTTCGTTAGATCATGGTCGAACTTCCTCAGACGAGATTAAAATACAGTAGATGTGAGGAAACAGTAAACATATTTACACAGGAATTGGATATGCTGGTTTTCACATCATTGGGCCACGAATACTACAAAATCAGTTGAAAACTAAACCACAGTCCATGAAGATTCATCGGAAGCGCTGCTAAAATTAACTTGTGCAATTTACGGAATGAAGCGTATATGATGAATTTTTAAAGTCACTTCTGTGGCGGATCACCCTGTTCAAAGCTCTGTAACACCGGCCTTTTATAGACGGACAGGGTTACAATTGCTGGAAAGACTCTGTTTGTCTTCTGTTTCCAGGGGTAATTTATTTAAATTTTCTGAAAGCAGGTCGGAATTGGCGCCTGAACGGAACGCCGGTTCATGACTCTATCAATTCATCGCCTCTTATGCCACGCGGGTAAAACATTGAAACAATGTGAATCCTTTGACTTTGGCTACATAAGCAACTCGTTAGGGACAATTGAACTGTTCAAAATCTTGAAAATATTGGTTTGAATGGACGCAGCTGTTTCAGTGTCTACGGCAATGTCATGTGTACAGAGTAAACTGGAACGTGGAAGAGGAGAGCGTGTGAGAAGAGGATTGTTATAACATTTCCAAAGACGTCTATACACGTTTGTCCAGGTCGCGCTTCCAACATGTTTGTTTTGTTGTAATTTAACTGCCCTGGTCTATGGTAGTCGCCTTTTACACATAGGGAATACATTAAGGCAACTCGTATCTATGTAGCATCCATATGGCAGGTTTATTTGGCAGGGTAACTGAAGTCAGTTCGCGTGTTTGTTTCTTTGGAGTTGATATTGTAACTGCTAATGTGATGAAAGGCGTCATATTATCTTCTGGAAAACAAACAGAACAGTTTGTTTTAAAAATAAATATATTCGAATCGTCATAGTTTTCTTTTGTGTAATTTGTATTGATGAGTGTTTTGGAAGTTCAATTGCTGAAGTAATCTATTCCATGTGTGTTTCTACTTAAAACTCTGAGCAAGATTGAAACAGGACAGGGAAAGAAACAAGTAAGAAATTCTGATTTACATTCTGTTGTTGAGCACGAGTAGAAAATAGATTTATTATTAAGTTGATCACGAACGACAGATTGACCACTTTGGCAAAACGTGTTTGGCAATATTTTCATGACAGTGAAATCCGCTTTCTCATTATTGAATATTTTTTTATTGTTGAAATTCATACTGAGCAAGGCCTGAAAGGAACCAAATCCCGATCACCTCATGGCAACGAGCCAGAACAAAAAGTAGTACTGGTAGCTGCACTCGAAGCGGAACTCATCTGTCCTGTGCCATAGACTGTGCCTACAGAGCACCAACTGACCTTGCTTGCCATTTTACTCCTTCCTGTCGAGGTCAATGTTGGAATATCGAAAATAATTTCAACTGAAATTTAAAAATATTATGTTGCTATGAATATGTCTCCTCCGTGTCGACAAAAATCAATGAAGGCTTTGCGTGAAAATAGATAACTAGTAATTTTATTTTGAGGTGAAAGATAGAATATAAAAATGCACCTATCTCTTATGCTCTAGCTTGACGATTAAGTTTTCGATTTCCTTTTGAATAAAATGATATATATCTCAGCATTTAAAATTTTAGCACTGGGACACATTGCGGAAAAACAAAATCAATGATCTGGGTACCGGATTAGAAAGACAAGTTAGGCCAAAGCGATAATTCAAAAAAAAATAGGGGTATTAGGAAATGAAAAATAATGCAGAAAATTGAGCTTAATATACCATTAAACTAATATTTAATTATTATAACAATTCAATTAACTCACCTACATATACAGATTCTAAAGATAAAGCGAAATAAATAACCTTGGTAGCATCATACTGATTTCAAATTTATATTTTTTCACAAAAATTCTCATTTGAATGTTCAACAAATCAAGAAAGATCAGATTGTTTTTGGACGAATTATTATCCTACTTCACAGAAATCAAAGTTTTTGTCTGTAATTACCGCTTTCCAATATACTTCGCGAATTACAGAACATTATGGAGTTTACGCTCGTTGTGTCTATTATGCTGTCACAAAATTATCACCTGAAGAAAATCGCTCGAATCCCTGTGCATTGTGAAAATTGAAATAAATTTTGTAATATCAAGATTGATACAATTTTACCGAACTTAACTTTGTCCAACATGGTCGAAGTTGGTTTTGTCCAACTTGATCTAACTTGACTTTGTCCAACTTCATCGAACTTAACTTTGTCCAACTTGGTAGAACCTGACTTTGTCCAATTTGGTCGAGCTTGACTTTGTCCCACTTGGTCGAACTTGACTTTGTCCAATTTGATCGAGCTTGACTTTGTCCCACTTGTTCGTTGTCAGGGCAAAATCACTTCCGACACTACAGTATCGGCTCACTTTTGTGTGGAATGAATGTCCTCTTCTAGGGCGTGGTTGCTTCTTTAACCCTTTGAATGACTCTTTGCCAAAATGAGTCTCTGTATTAGGGAACAGAAATAACATGGTTCCACGAAACTGCAAGAGTGCATTCAAAAGGTTGCCGACCCCTGATCTATTAGCTTGATTGCAATGAAAAAACAATACAATGACGCCAATAAAAACCAATTAACAAACAGCTCGGTCACACGTTCGAACCGACCCAGACAAAAAGAAGCAGGCACGGCGAATGCCATGACGCGTACATACAGGGTTCAAATTTAACCGATAATTGGATCCCGACAACCGATTTTCGTACGCTAGCAATGCTACTATTCAATAGTGACTATTGTTACAAAACAATATAGTTGAATATCCAGTAGCCTCTGTATTCCTGCACAAGCCATTTTGTCAAATCACGCGGAGTGTCATGAAAAAACCTCTCGCGCTCCACCTGTGGCATGCGTGCCTGGGGTTGTCGACCCCTGTCATAGATGAAGCTCATTAGTAACAAATTAGTACCAATTCCTACGATCCTTTTTTTCAACTTTCGCCTCCCCTCCGGCGCTAAATACGCTCGCGGTTATGTCTGTACGTGTGTTTTAAAATACACTAGCCCCAATACTTACAAGACATCGCGGATTCATCAAAATGCTGGAACAGAACTCCTATTCCTATGTCACCAGGGATGCGAACTTGTACCAACTCATGATTATTCCTATGTCGCCAGGGATGCGGATTTGTCACAATTCATTATTATTCCAATTTCACCGGGGATGCGGATTTGTCACAACTCATGAGTATTACAATGGCATCAGGGAGGCGGATTTGTCACAACTCATGACTATTACTATGGCATCAGGGAGGCGGATTTGTCACAAGTCATGAATATTCCTATATCAAAAGGAATGCGATTTTGTCACAACTTATTAGTATTCCCATGTCCTCGGGAGGTGGATTTGTCACAATTCCTGAGTGTTCCTATATCACCAGGGATGCGATTTTGTCACAACTTATGAGTATTTCTATGTCATCAGGGAGGTGGATTTGTCACTATTCATGAGTATTTCTATGTCACCGGGGATGAGGATTTGTCACAATTATGAGTATTCCCAAGTCACCAGGTATTCCCATGTCACCAAGGATGCGAACGTGTCACAAATCATTAGTATCCCTTTGTCCCCGTGGATGAGGATTTGTCACAACTCGTGAGTATACCAATGTCACCGGGGATGCGGATTTGTCAGAGCTCACGAGTATTTCTATGTCACCGGGGATGCAGATTCGACATATCCTACGATTATTCATATGTCGCCGGGGATGCGAACTTGTTACAACTTATGAGTATTCATATGTCACCGGGGATGCAGATTCGACATATCTTATGAGTATTACTATATCGCCGGGGATACGAACTTGTTACAACTCATGAGTATTCCTATGTCACCGAGGATGCGGATTTGTTACAACTCATGGGTATTCATATGTCACCGGGGATGGGGATTTGTCACAACTCATGAGTATACCTATGTCACCAGGGACGCGGATTTGTCGCAACTCATGAGTATGCATTCCTATTTCACCAGGGATGCGGAATTGTCACAACTCATGAGTATTCATTCCTATTTCACCAGGGACGCGGATTGGTCACAACTCATGAGCATTCCTATCTCACCAGGGATGCGGATTTGTTACATTTCATGAGTATTCCTATTTCACCAGGGACGCGGATTTGTCACAACTCATGAGTATTCATTCCTATTTCACCAGGAATGCGGATTTGTCACAACTCATGAGTATTCATTCCTATTTCACCAGGGATGCGGAATTGTCACAACTCATGAGTATTACATGTCACTCTCGATGCCGATTTTTCACTAAGGATGCACCGATACCACTTTTTTGCCGACACCGATACTTTAAAATGAGCCAATACCGATACCGCCGGTTATCAAATTTGCCAAAACCACACAACGACGATAATCCGATAGCGGCCGATACCGATACTTCCAAAACTCTAAATTCCCGTTACCGACCGATACATATACATTGAATCAGCAGATTCGGATACGGCCAATACTCAAAATTTCCGATACAGATACTGCCGAAACTCTAAATTGCATATCGGCCAATAAGGATGCTTTTAAATGAGTCGGCACCCACACTTTGCCGATAGTCACCCTGGAAATGGCTTCAGAAGTGCCCAAATATTTACTACAAAGTTGAAATGCATTGGATTAGAGCGGCCCAATATTTTCCGACAATTTTATGCTACTATGACGTCATCAGTTCTATATTACGCTACATTTTGCTAAACTGAAACACCGGTTTGCGTCTTTTCATGGCACGTCTCACAATTATCCATTATCAACTCGTCGCAACAAATTGATTCATTGGAGAATGAAAGATTCGTAAAATGCAACATTTTCGAAAAATGTCGAACAAAAAACATGCTAAAAACAATAAATATTTTTTTAATACGAATGTCTTTGCTTCCATAGAAAAAATAAGTAAATTTTAAGTTGGACCAAACCCATAAACGTAGATGTCCATGTTGTGTTTTCTGAAACGATTTTCCCGTTTTCGATCATCAGTTCAAGATAGTTGCAGGTCTGAGGCATGCGCAATTTCTCAGCTGGAATATTTACACAAAAGATTCTTGAAGTTGTTTTTATATTTTTTTCTTGTGATGTTCTCAAGAGAACAAAATTTGTGACAACAATTTACATTCTTTTTCACCACTTGACAAATAAAATGATAAAGTTGACTTTCTTCATATTTGACACTTTCAGTAAAGCATCGGTGGCATCTTTCATTTTCAGGCAGATACCGATATTCCGTAACTTGCCGAACCCGATACATCGGCATATCGTTATTCACAACCCATGCGTATTGCTATGTCACAAGGGATGCAAACGACTGAAAGTCATTCCTCCGATTCGTCGAATGTGACTTTCTCGTGGTATTTGGCGGGGGTGGGGTTTGCGAAAGAAAATCTTCCTTAAAGCAAAACTTGCGCACCGAAGGCGCGAAATCGTTATCAGTTTTTCAACTTGGGTTCGGGAAAGTCGTGATCCGAATGGAAGTAATAAAAATAAAACTGGTCATTTCAATTATTCAATGTTTTATACAACTAAGGTCGAGTTTATTTTTCACAGATGACACCATTCATCATCCAGAATAGTCCTTCTTTCAAAATCCCTTGATACTCTTCTTCTGGATCTTCTTTAACTAAGACAACTATATGTTTTAAATCTGGTCTGATGTTACGTCGAAAACCAGGATACCAAACTTCTGCGGGTAGAGTGTAATTGTTCCCAGATCTCAATTTGAGCTGATTATTCTTTAAAACAAACATATTATTTATATCATTGCTTGCATTGCCCAGGCCGAAAACCACTCACTGCACTACACTATATTGATCAGCTCTGTTTGGTATGTTTCACCCTTCCATGCGTGGCCCTTTGCCATATAAGGAAGTGGTCAAAAACCACAATTCTATTCCCTGAACGAGCGGCGGAATTGACCTAGCCTTATTTTGTGGTCGTAAGAGGCAACTTAGGCGCTGTTTCATTGCATTGGCATTATATAGAATTTCAATGAAAGATGAGGTTAGGATTATAGTTTTAGAATATCAGAGAACGTTGAAATTTCCTTCACGTTCGACATGCAACTCCGCTTGACCTGATTTTTTAAATATAATAACAGGGGAATAGTTTTGCGTTTCAAACGAGAATTTATCATTTGGTCAAAAACATCAAATGTATTTGTTCCTTAACGCGGGATAAAATATTTCTAAACTAACCTCGTATATCATGCCGGTATGAACAAAGATCCATAAAGAATTCGCCGGTATTTTTTGACGTAAGATATATTGCAGCATCCGATAATGTGTGATGTCGTAAATGTTTGCTGGCTTCTTATTTATTTCATCACAAAGTGATTTGGAATCGTTCAAGGTGACGTTGTATGTTTGAAAAGTTATCACTTGAAAGCATTTAGAGTCGTATGTGACGTCACAGTTATCTGAAAACCAATGTGCAAATTTATGGCATGCTATTTTCCTTTATTAAATGGCGAAAAGATGCTCCAAAATTTCAAATACTCAGCGAGTACATTCGAAGCAAAAAATCCCAACTGAACACCACCACGATTAAAAAAATGCAGCTAGTGGGATATCCATAATGAATTTGGCATTTTTTTGTTCCTTTTAATCGCACTTTTCTACTCACGGTTGACGACTTGTCGAGATAAACTATCAAATAGAAAAAAATGTGTCCCATACATAATTTGATATTCAATAGCGACCGAAGCAATTCTGTTCAAAAAGTTATTTTTACAGTTAGACCATAGTAGACGCGATAGTGTTTCAAGGTTCATACTGCTTTAAACTGTTTAAGTCCTAAGCCAATAAATATCTGTCGGAAAAGTTTACCTGGCAAATTCACCGATGTCGATCCATTCGTGTTGTTTGCTGAACTTGATATTTCAACCGTCGTTGTGATATCTGAAGATCTGGTATTGTTTTCCATAACAGAAGAACGAGTTGGAATTGTTGTCGTTTGTTCAGCAAATACCGATGCTGATGTAATGTTACTAATGACGTCATTAACACGAATTTTACTAGAGGCGTCAGTGGATGTTAGATCTCTACTAGTGACGGCATCACTCAATACTGTAGTGGAGGCTTTTGGGCTTTCTCGGCTCGTGTTGTCACTGGTACCGCTGTAGTTGGACAAGGACGGAGAAGAAGTTACTAGGTGAATTTTGTTTGCCGTAGTTGTTATGACGTCAATTTGACGTTGTTTTGTGACGTCATCTTGTTTATTTAACCCAGTGGCTATTGTTATATCTGCGTTTGGGTTTTTCTTCAGGATATCAGTGAAGATTGATTCGAGTTGCAGTTGCATTTCTAAAGATTATATGTATTTTACAAGTGTTTTACATGATATTTATGAATGAATTAAAAAAACAAAGAAGTGGTGCATAATATCGTCGCCAATCACGTGTGATTAATGCGAATCTATTTCTATATGTGAAGCTTATCGATTTCGTTCCTCCTAACAAATTTTTCAACTTGTCCGCGCGTTTAATTGCCGATTCACCTTTTCTCACTGTGTGGAAATTCCAGATTTTACACAAGAAGTTTTTTACGCGAAGTTATAAACCTTGGAATTCATTGTTTTCTTAGTTCTTTCATCTGATGCAAGTGATTCGCCAACAATGTTAACTGAGATCTCGACTGAATGAAAATAAATATAATTTTAAGAAAAATTTTGTCAGATTGTTTTACAAAATTTCCAATTCCCAGAAATTTTTTTGCCAACCATGTGCCACTATTGGATTGCGTCGATGAAAAAAAACTTTGGCAATTTATTCCCGTTTCAGTTATCTGGGCATCAGTCCAACTTCAGATTCTACATTATCTAATATACGAGCCAGTAAATCTGTTGAAAAGTCTGAATAAAGTCCTCACAAAAGACGGGTACAAAAGACGGGTACAAAAGACGAAATAGTCATGAGCAAAAATTACACATATATATGCACAGATGCGTATGGAGGAAGAAAGGGCTAACTTCGGAAAATGCTGATGATCAAATATAAGATCAGAACAGGAGCCCAGACAGTCATTTTTATGGAGCAAAAACACTCAACATTTGCGTCGAAATTGATTTTTTTTTTCAAATCGAGACCTGAAACTGATTAAATATTTGAATTTCCTCTTCTTTACTACTAAAAGGTGTAGTACCAGCAACTACACTATGAACGGAAAACATTCGAAATGAAACTGAACTGATGTGATAAAGTGCACTGGTATCTGCTCTGCGCAAAATAGTAAAACGATGTACCTCTTCTTTGCTTCCATTTAGTCGCCTCTTACGACACGCCTAGGAATACGTTAGGACTATTCTAAAGCCCGTACTACAAGACTAATAAAACTAAATCGGTATAATTACGTATAAAATCGGAACTTACTTGCAAAAGTTGATCCGATGCAAACAAGCAGTATAATTAATCCTTGATTCATTTTTAAGTTCTTTATCTTCTATTTCGTTAAAAAATTTACTAAAATCTCCAGAATCCACTAAACAATTAATAATATTTATACGCAAACAGCGATTTTGAAAATTTTGAAATTTGAAAATGGCTACCTTGGGTGACACAATACATCTGGATTTTTCTTAGTACCGATACAACGCGTTCCATTTTACGTTTTCAAAAATGTCAATACAAATCATAACAATCTACGCAACGAAATGAACCCCCTCTCTAAAATAAAAATTAAAAATATTTCAAATAATTTTTACAAAAATTCCAGAAAGACATGATATGTATTTTAGGGTATTTATGCAAGAAAAATATGAATTTTAAAAATTATTCATAATTTCGTCCGTTTCGTTGCATTGGAAAAATGACGAAACGCATACACAGCAATTCGCTAGTTCGAAACGCAAGATTTAACAAAACAAACATAGAAAAAACATAATCTAAGCAATCGTGTATTTTGGCCTCAATCGCCACTAATTGTTTCTCTGGCTGATTCTCTGTTAACTCAAGCAATACTGGAGCAAAAGTCAATACTTTGCCTTCTCTCTGCAAATATCTAAATCGCTTTCAATCATTTAGACCGAAGAGACCTTTTTGATGAGTCAAATGGTAACGTCCTCGCTTTTGTCATTTCGACTCGTTTTGTTTTAACAAATGTCAGAAGGTTATGCCTGGTAACTAGTTGATTAATGACGTCATTCATTTCTATAATTGCATAACGCGACATTAGAATTATAGGTTTATACTGGTCCTCTACAAAGATGAATTCATACTAAAACTGAATCAAAAGTGAATAAGAATGCCGGATACACTGTTGCTCAGAAACTCGAAGAATGGGTTCATTCGGACAAAAATTAGCGAATGGGCAATATTTCATAATGTATATCTGTGGCTAAAAGCTTTGGATGTGGCTTTAGGTTTGTCTAGTTCAAACCGCCCACTGACGTTTACATCTAATGGAGGCCTGAATTCTTAGCTGAAATAAGCGATCCGCGCCTATTTCCTGGTGCTCTATTCTTCGGAATCCAATATGCGCACACAATACGGCCACACCTCACAAAACCAGTGGTTTAACAAAATTTGTATTGAAAACAACAGAACACTGGTATGTGCCAGAAAGTGTCTTATAACTTGCAGCAAGAGTTGAAATAAACAGCAAACATGAGAAAATACAATTGCAGCAAATTCTTCGAGCCTCAAAGTCGCGCCCACACAAATTATGTTATGGTGAACGCAAGGATAAATGTGACAACATTTGATGCAGCGTATGAATATTGGTATGCCTGGACACAAATTACACTCTTGGTTCTTCACACCCACTCTGCGTGGTTGCGTGCGATTTTGAATTAATTGTGGGAGCACACTATAGGTTTAATTGTCTGAAAAAGAAACAATCGTATAACGTGCTCACACGGCCATACCGGCCGGAGCGTCAGCCAAGGGCCGTGCCTGATCGTCACAAAACCACGACAAACCTTGAAGTGCCAAACAAGCCCAGACCATGCCTTGACTCTGCGATAATATCCTAGTGGGAAAAAAAATCAAGTCTAACCCATAAAAGGTTAAATATAGCTCTAGATGAAATAACCCGCGCGGTCAAGGCAAGAGCAGTCGATAATTCAACTAACAGCTCTTGTTTCCCCAAGCGTAATCATGTTTGAATCGTGGGCTATGAACAAATGTGAAAAAGTCACTAGCATTTCGCTCCTGTCTAAAAGAATACATTAAGACCAAAAAATTGAGTAACTCTATAACCTGGGCAGTTAGGGACATGTTTTAGCTTCATATTACAAATTCAAGTCATCTAAACCAAATTCAACCATTTCCCTAATTTTGAATAACCAACATAAAACAACCCACCTCAAATCCAACTAAACTTTAACGCTACCGACCGTCAAACACAGAAGTGTACTAATGGGTCGAAAATTTAACGTAACGAATTCTCTCGTCTCGTGGAATCTTTTACCAATACGGTCACCACGCGAAACAAAACAATTTAGTAAGGAGCATTTCGAATAACTTAGAAGATTTTCGTCGGGACGATAAAATTGTAAACATGATTTCAGATATAACACAGACTGTATGGAAAAAGGTGGAAATCATCAATACCGATATGAAAAAGCAGGGTTGATGGTTTTGGAGATTCTGGGTCCATCAGAAGACAATAACATAAACATTACAAATACCAGAATTTCGTTGACGCGATAAGTATGAATGGGCAACGTTTAAAGCGAGTATAACCTTACGCCGTGTTTTGCCTCGTCTGATATGCAGAAATCATGGATACCAAAGTATTTCATTTCTTCTTAATTTGCGCAAGGTTTGAAGAAAATTTAATACCAAAACCACCATTATGCATCTAAGAGCTACGGAATCGGTAGAAATGAAGACTAGGGAATCTTCGTCTTTGAAAGACGCTTTTTGACAAGATTACAGGTAACTAAACAAACTCGACGGAACATGTCTATATGAATTTGTTAACTAATCACATGTGTAGCATTGAAGCAGCGTAAATATAAGGTTAAAATAAAACAATACAAACGAAAACGCATGTTGCTACCGATACATTGTGTTGCGTTGCAAGAAACAAAACAAACATGAGAATGCACATTTGCATAACTTCGCGCTAGTGTAGTCATATGCCTGCAAGACACAAATCAACGCAATCAAATATGCATTCTCTGTTACTTTACGTCGCAATCCGTTCAGTCGCGTTTGGAAAACGTTAGAAATGCATGTGTTGCGTCGTGATACCGCTGGACTCAAGGCGGATATTGTGCATATTCTTCTAACGAGAAGCGAAAGATAAGAAAATATCAACTGCACCGAAAACGCACAACACTCTATAATAAATTAATACGACGTAAAAAGGTGTTGTAGAAACTGGATCTCTGGAATATTGCAGTCAAGCTTTCATCTTGTTGCCCTGTAAGTGTGGGCTTTAGCATAGTCCTGACGTAGTTTCTGCATTTCGTGACTAAAAGCAAACAAAGAAAGGATTTGTGGTTTTTCTATCGCCCGGGGCTAGGGCTCCTATATTTTTCCATAGTGGTTATCAGTTCCATAAGGGATGTTTTCCGTTTGTAGTACAGGTGCTGGTATTGCACTTGTAGTATCTCTGCGATTAAGTGGACGTTAGATGGTTCACCTCTTTTTAACAATAACCAATAATGGTTGGTAACCTTATATCACTAGGGATGCGGATATGTCACAACCCATGAGTATTCTAATGTCACCAGGGATGCGAATTTGTCACAACTCATGAGTATTCCTATTTCACTATGTATGCGGATTTGTCACAATTCATGAGTATTCCTATTTCACCACGGATGCGGATTTGTCACAACACATGAGTATTCCTATTTCACCACGGATGCGGATTTGTCACAACTCATGAGTATTCCTATGTCACCTAGGATGCGGATTTGTCACAACTCATGAGTATTCCTATTTCACCACGGATGCGGATTTGTCACAATTCATGAGTATTCCTATTTCACCACGGATGCGGATTTGTTACAACACATGAGTATTCCTATGTCACCAGGGATGCGGATTTGTCACAACTCATGAGTATTCCTGTGTCACCAGGGATGCGGATTTGTCACAACACATGAGTATTCCTATTTCACCATGGGTTCGGTTTGGTCACAACTCATGAGGATTCCTATGTCACCAGGGATGCGGATTTGTCACAACTCATGAGTATTCTAATGTCACCAGGGATGCGAATTTGTCACAACTCATGAGTATTCCTATGTCACCGGAGACGCAGATTCGTCAGAACACATGAGTATTTCGATGTCACCGGGGATGCGGATTTGTCAGAACTCATGAGTATTTCTATTTCACTATGGAAGCGGGTTTGTCACAACATATGAGTATTTCTATTTCACCATGGATGCGGATTTGTCACAACATATGAGTATTGGTATTTAACCAGGCATGTGAATTTTTTCACAACTCATGAGTATTCCCATATTAGCATAGCTGCATATTCGTCACAACTCATACGTATTACATGTCACTCGTGATGCCTATTTGTCACTAAGGATGCACCGATATTTTAAAATGAGCCAATACTGATGCCGCCAAATTTACCAAAACCGCACGATTATCATAATCAAAATTACCGATACTGCTGAAAGTCTAAATGTCCAATACCGGCCGATGCCAAATACTTCAAAATAAGTCGATAGCGATAATTAAAATTACTGATAACGGTCGATATCGATACTGTCGAAACTATAAATTTCCTTTACATGCCGATGCATATACATTGAATGAACAGATACCGATGCTGTCAATACTCAAAATTCTGATGCAGATACTGCCGAAACTCTCAAATTGTACATATCGGCCAATACTTTGCCTATAGTCACCCTAGAAATGCCTTCAAAAGACCCCAAATATCTACTTCAAAGTTAAATGCATGATATTAGAGCGGCTCAATAGTTTCCGACTAATTGAATGCTACTATGGCGTCATCATTGCTATATTACGCTTCATTTTGTTAAATTAAAACGCCAGTTTGCGTGTTTTTATAGCTTGTCACACAATTATCCATTAACAACACGCCACAACACTTTAATTTATTGGAGAATGAAAGATTTGCAAAATGCAACATTTTCGAATAATGTCGAACAAAAAAACATGCTGAAAACGATAAATATTTGCTTAATACGAATGTCGTTGCTAATTGGATTGCGGTTGATTCTACAGAAAAAAAGTTAATTTCGATCAAGTTGGACCAAACCCATAAACGTAGAATTCCATGTTGTGTTTTCCATGATTTTTCCGTTTCCGATCATCAGTTTAAGATAGTTGAAGGTTTAAGGCATGTGCAATTAGTCAGCTGGAATATTTACACAGGAGGTTGTGGAAGATGTTTGATATTTTTGCTTAGTAATATATATAGTATATTCAATTCAGCATGGAACCCCGAAAGATTTTCTTGTGATGTTCTCAAGTGAACAAAATTTGTGACAACAATTTACATTCTTTTTCACCACTTAAAGTTGACTTTCTTCATATTGGACACGTTCAGTAAAGCATCGGTGGTATCTTTCATTTTCAGGCAGATACCGATATTCCGTAACTTGCCGAGCCCGATACATCGGCATATCGTCATTCACAACCCATGCGTATTGCTATGTCACCCGGGATGCAAAGGCCTGAGAGTCATTCCCCCAATTTGTCGAATGTGGCTTTCTCGTGGTATTTGGCGGGGGTGGGGTTTGCGAAAGAAAATCTTCCTTGGAGCAAAACTTGCGCACCGAAGGCGCGAAATCGTTATCAGTTTTTCAACTTGGGTTCGGGAAAGTCGTGATCCGAATGGAAGTAATAAAAATAAAACCGGTCAACCATTTCAATTATTCAATGTTTTATACAACTAAGGTCGAGTTTATTTTTCACAGATGACACCATTCATCATCCAGAATAGTCCTTCGTTCAAAATCCCTTGATACTCTTCTTCTGGATCTTCTTTAACTAAGACAACAATATGTTTTGAATCTGGTCTGATGTTACGTCGAAAACCAGGATACCAAACTTCTGCGGGTAGAGTGTAATTGTTCCCAGATCTCAACTTGAGCTGATTATTCTTCAAAATAAACATATTATTTATATCATTGCTTGCGTTTCCCAGTGCGAATACCACTCACTGCACTACACTATATTGATCAGTTCTGTTTGATATGTCTCCCACCTCCATGCGTGGTCCTTTGCCATATAAGGAAAGTGTCGAAAACCACAATTCTATTCCCTTAACGAGCGTCGGAATTGACCTTTTTGAGGAATTGAGCCGTATTTTGTGGTCATAAGAGGCAACTCAGGCGCTGTTTCATTGCATTGGCATTATATAGAACTTCAATGAAAGATGCGGTTAAGACCATAATTTTAGAATATCAGAGAACGATGCAATTTCCTTCACGTTCGACATGCAACTCCGCCTAAACTGATTTTTGTTGATATAATATAACGTTTTGCATTTCAAACGAGAATTTATTATTTGGTCGAAAACATCAAAAGTATTTGTTCCTTAACGCGGGATAAAATATTTTCGAACTAACCTCGTATATCATGCCGGTATGAACAAAGATCCATGGAAAATTCACCGGTATTTTCTGACGTAAGTTATCTTGCAGCATCCGATAATGTGTGATGTCGTAAATGTTTGCTGGCTTCTTATTTATTTCATCACAAAGTGATTTGGAATCGTTCAAGGTGACGTTGTATGTTTGAAAAGTTATCACTTGAAAGCATTTAGAGTCGTATGTGACGTCACAGTTATCTGAAAACCAATGTGCAAATTTATGGCATGCTATTTTCTTTTATTAAATGGCGAAAAGATGCTCCAAAATTTCAAATACTCAGCGAGTACATTCGAAGCAAAAAATCCGAACTGAACACCACCACGATTAAAAAAATGCAGCTAGTGGGATATCCACAATGAATTTGGCATTTTTTTGTTCCCTTTAATCGCACTTTTCTACTCACGGTTGACGTCGAGATAAACTATCAAATAGAAAAAAATGTGTCCCATACATAATTTGATATTCAATAGCGACCGAAGCAATTCTGTTCAAAAAGTTATTTTAAAGTTAGACCATAGTAGACGCGATAGTGTTTCAAGGTCCTTACTGCTTTAAACTGTTTAAGTCCTAAGCCAATAAATATCTGTCGGAAAAGTTTACCTGGCAAATTCACCGATGTCGATCCATTCGTGTTGTTTGCTGAACTTGATATTTCAACCGTCGTTGTGATATCTGAAGATCTGGTATTGTTTTCCATAACAGAAGAACGAGTTGGAATTGTTGTTGTTTGTTCAGCAAATAACGGTGCTGATGTAATGTTACTAATGACGTCATTAACACGAATTTTACTAGAGGCGTCAGTGGATGTTAGATCTCCACTAGTGACGGCATCACTCAATACTGTAGTGGAGGCTTTTGGGCTTTCTCGGCTCGTGTCGTCACTGGTACCGCTGTAGTTGGACAAGGACGGAGAAGAAGTTACTAGGTGAATTTTGTTTGCCGTAGTTGTTATGACGTCATTTTGACGTTGTTTTGGGACGCCATCTTGTTTATTTAACCCAGTGGCTATTGTTATATCTGCGTTTGGGTTTTTCTTCAGGATATCAGTGAAGATTGATTCGAATTGCAGTTGCATTTCTAAAGATTATATGTATTTTACGAGTGTTTTACATGGTATTTATGAATTAATCTTAGAAAAAAACAAAGAAGTGGCAGATGGTATCATCGCCAACTACGTGTGATTAATGTGAATTTCTCCCTATATGTGAAGCTTATCGATTTCGTTCCTCCTAACAAATTTTTTAACTTGTCCTGCGCGTTTAGTTGCTGATTCACATTTTTTCACTGCGTGGAAGTTCCAGAATGCCTCATACAATTTTACTCGAGAAGTTTTTTACACGAAGTTGATCATGTTGATGTCGATCTGCATAGCTTTCAAGATTCGGATCAATAAACATGTTTTCGGGCGAAGATGCCTGAGTATTTATTCCTGTATTTATGTGGCACATTAGTGGCTTCACGACTTTCTGATATAACTCTTTTGCAACTTTAATCTAAGATCATTTCTTTATGTAAGTAAAAAGCGATGCTTACCCTGTTTTGTTGATGCCTGTAAGAAAACAAAGTTATAAAATCAAAAGCAACTGGAAACATACATTGTCCATCATTCCTACAAGGAGCAATAGCGTAGAACAATGATAAGCGCATCTCTTTTTTGTGCCCAGATAACTCTCAATGAATCAATAAATCTACCATGAATCCATCAATTCACCGACGCGTATTTTGGGGCGAAAATTCCATCCAATCATTGTAAAACAATAACAAAAACTTCATCAACTTGTAAAATTGATGGGAAGCCCACAAATAAACCTATCAAAAAGTATAGACCTAACAATCACCCTTGCAGTGGCTATGATAGCCCCGATGTGTCTATTTTAAGGTTTTCTAATTATCTGCCGGGACTAGTCTGTGAATCTACAAAGGGGATTACAGCTGCCTACAAGGGGTAAATTACAGCTGCCCGCGAAGTGACTTGCTGAAGAAAACAAGGACACCCTTGGTGGTGAAACGAACAAGAATCGTACCGTTAGCCTTCCGGGCAATACGATCACGCTTAACCGACTGAGCCAGCGAGCGGTGTGTCTTGCTGATGGTAACGCAAAATGGACTCCCAAAGCCCTAGTGGTCATACATACGAACTGCCAGTACAGACGCATAGTATTTTATTACGACAATCACTCACCGTGATTATGATTGATCTTTCATCTGATGCTAGTGATTCGCCAACAATGTTAACTGAGATCTCGACTGAATGAAAATAAATATGATTTTAAGATTAATGTTGTCAGATTGTTTTACAAAATTTCCAATTCCCAGAAATTTTTTTGCCAACCATGTGCCACTATTGGATTGCGTCGATGAAAAAATACTTTGGCAATTTATTCCCGTTTCAGTTATCTGGGCATTAGACCAACTTCAGATTCTACATTATCTAATATACGAGTCAGTAAATCTGTTGAAAAGTCTGAATAAAGTCCTCACCGGGTACAAAAGACGAAAAAGTCATGAGCAAAAATTACATATATATATACACAGATGCGTATGGAGGAAGAAAGGGCTAACTTCGGAAAATGCTGATGATCAAATATAAGATCAGTACAGGAACCCAGACAGTCATTTTTATGGAGCAAAAACACTCAACATTTGCGTCGAACTTGATTTTTTTGAAATCGAGACCTGAAACTGATTAAATATTTGAATTACCACTTGATTACTACTAAAAGGTGTAGTACCAGCAACTGCACTATGAACGGAAAACATTCCAAATGAAACTGAACTGATGTGATAAAGTGCACTGAATGGTATCAGCTCTGGGCGGAATAGTAAAACGATGTACCTCTTCTTTGCTTCCATTTAGTCGCCTCTTACGACACGCTTAAAATACGTTAGGACTATCCTAAAGCCCGTACTACAAGACTAATAAAACTAAATCGGTATAATTACGTATAAAATCGGAACTTACTTGCAAAAGTTGATCCGATGCAAACAAGCAGTATAATTAATCCTTGATTCATTTTTAAGTTCTTTATCTTCTATTTCGTTAAAAAATTTACTAAAATCTCCAGAATCCCCTAAGCAATTAATAATATTTATACTCGAACAGAGGTTTTGAAAATTTTGAAATTTGAAAATGACTACCTTGGGTGACACAATACATCTGGATTTTTCTTAGTACCGATACAACGCGTTCCATTTTACGTTTTCAAAAATGTCAATACAAGTCATAACGATCTACGCAACGAAATGAACCCTCTTTTTAGGAAAAAAATTAAAAATATTTCAAATAATTTTTACAAAAATTTCAAAAAGACATGATATGTATTTTAGGGTATTTACGCAGGGAAAATATGAATTTTAAAAATTATTCCTAATTCGTTCGTTTCATTGCATTAGAAACACATACACAGCAATTCGCTAGTTCGAAACGCAAGGTTTAACAAAACAAACATAGAATAAACATAATCTAAGCAATCGTGTATTTTGGCCTCAATCGCCACTAATTGTTTCTCTGGCTGATTCTCTGTTGACTCAAGCAATACTGGAGCAAAAGTCAATACTTTGCCTTCTCTCTGCAAATATCTAAATCGCTTTCAATCATTTAGACCGAAGAAACCTTTTTGATGAGTCAAATGGTAACGTCCTCGCTTTTGACATTTCGACTCGTTTTGTTTTAACAAATGTCAGAAGGTTATGCCTGGTAACTAGTTGATTAATGACGTCATTTATTTCTAGAATTGCATAACGTGACATGAGAATTATAGGTTTATACTGGTCCTCTACAAAGATGAATTCATACTAAAACTGAATCAAAAGTGAATAAGAATGCCGGATACACTGTTGCTCAGAAACCCGAAGAAATGGGTTCATTCGGACTAAAATTAGCGAATGGGCAATATTTCATAATGTCTGTGGCTAAAAGCTTTGAATGTGGCTTTAGGTTTGTCTAATTCAAACCGCCCACTGACGTTTACATCTAATGGATGCCTGAATTCTTAGCTGAAATAAGCGATCCGCGCCTATTTCCTGGTGCTCTATTCTTCGGAATTCAATATGCGCACACAATACGGACACACCTCACAAAACCAGTGGTTTAACAAAATTTGTATTGAAAACAACAGAACACTGGTATGTGACAGAAAATGTCTTATAACTTGCAGCAAGAGTTGAAATAAACAGCAAACATGAGAAAATACAATTGCAGCAAATTCTTCGACTACGAGCCTCAATGTTACGCCCACACAAATTATTTTATGGTGAATGCAAGGATAAATGCGACATTTGATGCAGCGCATGAATATTGGTATGCCTGGACGCAAATTACACTCTTGGTCCTTCACGCCCACTCTGCGTGCTTGCGTGCGATTTTGAATAAATTGTGGAAGCACACTATAGGTTTAATTGTCTGAAAAAGAAACAATCGTATAATGTGCTCACACGGCCATACCGGTCGGGCGTCAGCCAAGGGCCGTGCCTGTTCGCCAGGAAACCACGACAAACCTTGAAGTGCCAAACAAGCCCAGACCATGCCATGACCTTGTATTAATATCGTAGTGGGAAAAAAATCAAGTCTAACCCATAGAAGGTTAAATATAGTTCTAGATGAAATAACCCGCGCGGTCAAGGCAAGAGCAGTCGATAATTCAACTAACAGCTCTTGTTTCCCCAAGCGTAATCATGTTTGGATCGTGCGCTATAAACAAACGTGAAAAAGTCACTAGCATTTCGCTACTGTCTAAAAGAATACATTAAGACCAAAAAATTGAGTAACTCTATAACCTGGGCAGTTAGGGACATTTTTTAGCTTCATATTACAAATACAAGTCACCTAAACCAAATTCAACCATTTCCCTAATTTTGAATAACCAACATAAAACAACCCACCTCAAATCCACCTAAACTTTAACGCTATCGACTTGAGTCAAACAGAAGCGTACTAACGGGTCGAAAATTTAACGTGACGAATTCTCTCGTCTCGTGGTATCTTTTACCAATACGGTCACCACGCGAAACAAAGCAATTTAGTAAGGAGCATTTCGAATAACTTAGTTAGAAGATTTTCGCCGGGACGATAAAATTGTAAACATGATTTCAGATATAACACAGACTGTATGGAAAAAGGTGGAAATCATCAATACCGATATGAAAAAGCAGGGTTGATGGTTTTGGAGATTCTGGGTCCATCAGAAGACAATGACATAAAAATTACAGACACCAGAATTTCGTTGACGCGATAAGTATGAATGGGCAACGTTCAAAGCGAGTATAACCTTACGCCGTGTTTTGCCTCGTCTGATATGCAGAAATCATAGATATCACAGTATTTCATTTTAATTTGCGCAAGGTTGGAAGAAAATTCAATACCCAATCCTTCATTATGCATCTAAAAGCTACAAAAATGGTAGAAATGAAAACTAGGGAATCTTAACTTTTGAAAGACGCTTTTTGACAAGATTTCAGGGAACCAAACAAATACGACAGAACACGTCTATATGGCTTTGTTAACTAATCTCATACTAGAAATTTTATGATTGAGATGCGTCTCGGTTCGATACAGAGCCTTAGGCGCTCAGGGTTAAGGAGTATCGTCGTTCTGGCGCGTCCGAGTTCTAAGAGTCAAACCATCCGCCAGGTATTAATCACTAATGGATCTTACACTGAGGCGCGGTCTATATGTGGCTTATGCTTGGTAAAATTGTTTTCTGATCGAGATGCATTCATTCTCTCGAAATCTCCGTAGCGTGACGGATCAACATTCTCTCGTTCTTTGTTCCAAAATGGGATCAAGATTTGAGAACAATTCTGATTTTCCTAATCAAACAATTAAGACTGGTCGCTGTTTTGTTGATACCCGTGCTAGTACCGGTAATTACATGACATTGTCATTGTTTCCGATAGAATTTATCTGATCAGGACCAACGACCACCGTATTTTTGAATTTTCTAGAATGTTACAAAGTTACCAAATTTGTACACGTATGTTGAGCATTTTGGTTGATATATTAAATGTTCTTGCCAGTAAAAACCTCGGGGACTTCAATCGACGATATTTTTCGCACGTTCTCATGTCGTATTGTTGCAGACTGGGAACAGTCATCGTTGTTTGTCATATGGTTGCAAAGCCATATTCTCAACTTTCCTCTCGCGCAGGATATAACCGATTCCCTATCCTACATTATATTGTATTATAGAGTGTGTAGCTCTATTTTTATTGAAGTTCACTCAAAACAAGACCAAAAGCACCAGTTACTGGCAATCAGCGAATGCCTTAACTAGCAAAATGACAAAATGTGATCAGTGAAGCGAAGATGTAGCCAGACTGGAACAAGTGACTTCAACGGCGGTGCAACGAGCAAACTTAGAGATCTTTATTTTTACGTTTGACGAATAAAAATCAAAGGTAGAAGGATACTTTACTTGGACAACATGGATTCAACTCCAATTGCTTTTGGGATTTTCATCTATCAATAGTGTGTAGATCTGATGACGCACGGTAAGGAACGTCATGCATTCACATTCATTATTGACTCCTCCCACATCATAGAATGCTTCCGCTACGTCAGAGCTGTTATTGAGAGAAATATTTGAGGAAGTAATATTGGTTTGGTATTTCAATGTTAGAGTTTCTGATATCAGGTGGATCGATGTCGAGACCAATAAGGTAATAAGCCAGAACTAAAGCGCAAAGTAATATTATACGCAGTTACTGTATTCACTGATTGAGAATGAGTAAATTAGTTGATTATATCATAACGTTTATTGAGAATTATATAAAGCATTCATGGAAAATTTTTTCCACCTATTTGAAAGTATTTGCAGTATTGTTATTCAGAAATTATCGTTTTTTAAAAATCTAGTGGGGATATAGTGAGCATTCCATTGGTATATCCTAGAAAATTTTCATTTCACGAGTTCCAGAATATTTTTTTTTTGATAAATTTATATCCAGGAAAAGACTAAGGCAGCAATCAAAAGGCACAAACGGGACTACTATCTCGAATTTCGAAACGTCGGCAATAATTTCGTTCTGTTTCCACCGGTTGTGCATGACATATCAAAACTATGAATCTGTATCTGGTGGCAACCATGCGCTACATTGGACGCTGTTATAGAAAATAGCTACGTAAAGTGTAAATCCCACAACCACTGAACAACTGAACAATTATAGTAGAGTGCAGTATGTGTCATCTGCCCGGGAAAATTGAAAACCGCCTAACGCGCCTGCTATGTTTAGAAATTTGGATAATCCTAAAAAAAATTGTATTTCGATGACAATAGCAAAATTCTTATTTTTCGTCATGTTTATTTTTTCAAGTTGTTTCAATTTAATTTAATTACTGGAACAGCAATGGCGCAAGGTGGGGGCAATAGAAGAGTACAAAACTTAATATTTATAAATGCTAACATCAACAATCCTACATTTATACAGGAGGGAAGTGATCAAAGAGTACAGTAAGAGACCTAATTCACTGTTATTATAGAGAAAGTGTAAACTACTTTATTTCTACTACGCTTTTTTGACTTTGGTTGTTGTCTAGCTCTTACCGAACCACCGACGCGTGTAGGCATTTAAAAAGGTCTATAAACAACATGCTCAGCGATGCCTATTGACGTCATCGCATTCAAGAGGAATCCATTCGAGAGGATTACGTGAAGAAAGATTTTATGCTAGAGGTCTGCTAGATTGTTCGATATATGACCGTTCCACCAACGAGCGTTCCCTTCAGCTTCAGCAAGGCACTTCTCGGGTAGCTATAACATGGGAAAGATACACAGTCACTACAAAGGTCCGTTCCTAACGATTGTTGGGTATAAGCCCCCCGGTAGGTTCACAGACAGGCCATAGCAAATAATTCGAAAAAACCTTAAAAAATGTTTTGAGTGAGGGGCACCTTTTATTTTATAACCTATTGTAAGCTACGAGTTTCGCTCAGAATATGCGGCCGAAAATATCGACTACTCGAATGCCTGTTTCAAAATGTAGCATAACACTTCGACCTGACACTATTTGTGATGAATGCGCCATATCTTATCCCTTCGACCGAATTCAGTTCATAAAAGCTGGGGTGACGTAAGATCTCAAATCTTGGAGGTTATTTGAAGTCAACGTAAATTTTTTACTAGCATAATTCTGACTATTTTAAGATTTTTTTGAATTAATTTTCCAAATCCCCGATGGGGGGAGTCACACAAAGGAACTGGCGCTAAAGGTTAGCGACAAGTCGACACTGTAACACCATTGGATTCTAGTTATAGTTTTTTTAATCGCAGGTCACTGACGCAGACCAATGTAAACGCAGATGAAATTGGGCAAGTTATCATGGGTGCTACTGCAAATCCTGCTCAGAATCCTGAAGAAGCCGTAGTGGAAGAAGCGCAGGAACAAGCACCTGCGGCAGGAAATGTCGAAGCCGACGCAGGTATAGTCAAAGGCTACATAGAGTAGATATCTACTTTTTTTTCCCATATGCATATGAAAAGTGTAATTTTCGACTGTGGCGATTATAACATAATAACTCTGTCTCTAAGATATTGCAGTCAAGTTTTCATCTTGATAGACTATAATTTATCAGTCCTTTTGCAACAGTTTATCATTGTAGAGGAATTAAATAAAACCTACAGCATTTTATGACAAGCTTGAAACGATCCTTTGATGCTACATGCAGGATTGTGGCTGTAAGATAGAAAGCGAACATTCATTCCATATTTTTGTTCACTGAAATCTGTATTGGGCAAGCCCAGAAGCAAAACCTACAAGGAAAACCCTAATAATATGAAGAAGTGCTGCTACAAAATGTCGTACCGACAACTACACTTGAAGGGGAAGCGTCTCGAGCGAACGTCTATAATAGAGCGTAATGAGTGACATGTGGATGCCCCAGAGCGTAGACCGAAGCCAATTAACAATCACTCAAATACCAGAGAGCTAAAACAAATGTAGTGACAGCAACTGCACTCTAAGTGGAAAACATTCCAATCGGAACTGAACCGCCACGGTTCAGTGCAATAAATTTCAAATGTTTTTTGACGAAAATGTCATTGGCTCACTCATGTGTAGAATATTCTCGTGTACCCAACGTATGACAAAAATGGAGCTAAATGTGTTGGTATTGTTGTTGTTGTCTGCCTCGTCCATACCGTTGTTATTGACAAACCATGAGCCAAGTCTTTCAATGCATTTATTAAGATATTATTATAGTTTATTCGAATCCAATATAAAAGTGAAATCGCCTGACCAGAAGGCCAAGGATCGCTTAATTCTTACTGCACGCCTGTTCTCTCTATTTCCCTACTTCTATGCCCTCACGTTTAACGGTCATTTTGGACTGACCAAAGCTTCCTCTGAAGGCTTATTAAAATAATTTGGTTCGTGCTCGTTTTTAATTAGCAAAGCGAGCCAAGCTCTATAATCGTGGCAAAGTTATACAATTTATAACATAAATTTTCCATGGTATAATTTAAAAAACATCGGAGTTAGCCAAACTAAAGTGAATTTAATATGATATATGCTACGTATATTTTTACACTTGGTTTCACAGCATCAACTGGGTCATCCATGGTCAATTCATTGAAGGAATCGTTTCAGGAACTTCCCGGTGCCCAGAAATGCGGTTAGTAAATAAGAAATTGCGTTGATTTCATTACATTGGAGCCGCAGGACGTTTCTGCCAAATGGGCAAAATATGGTGCAATGTTAGCGATTTCGTTTATGGAATGTTGAAGCATTATTTTATTCTATTTATATTGTGAATTTCGCACAATGTTGAAACTAAAATAAAAGGCAACTTTTGGCAATATTCCAATGATCAGCTGTTATTTTTCAGCACCAGCAAATCGTTTGATCGGGGAACTTAAGTTTGAAAAAGCGATATCGTTACTTGAGGAATTACCTCAGACGGAAACTCAGCAACTTATTCTGGCGGAATGTTACTTTCAACTTAACAACAACAATAAAGCCATGAGAAGTGTTGGTAAACTTGAAAATATGATGACATCATCTTCCACACCCAGTGCAGATGACGTCATGAAAACTATTATCAGTTGCATTGACAATGGATCTTACATTCGTGCCTTAGTTTTGATAGCATGCCTAACGAAAAAGTATAAGATATATTCGAATCCAAACGACGCAGTTTGTGGGGTCAAAGATTGTTCTTATAAATGTTTTCATACCATTAAGCAAATGTTTAAACAAGGGGAAAGGATGCGCGAGATTGCTGTTAATTTTGGAATTGAAATTATGTTTGAAATTTTAAGTCTTTTGCGTAGTATTATGGGAGCCGATGCTTCATTGAAAGCGGAAAAGGAAGCTTATTGTTTGAATAATATTGGTGCAAGTTATTTTCACATCGGGGAAAATTTGAAAGCAATCAATTTTTATCAGCAAGGCTTTGATCTTTTGAAACGTAAATTTGGTTCCAACGCCATGAAATATTGGGCGTTTGGTCTGGTTTTATTTAATATTGGTTGGGCTCATGAAAGGTTGAGAAATTATAAGGAAGCTAAGGATTTCTATGTAAAAGCGATTGGTGCGTATAAAAAGGCTGAGGATTGGACCGGCGACTCTAAGAAGAGGAAACTTATTATGATGGCAAGAAGTTATTTGAAAAATGTTCGAGACAAGTTGGACGATGAAGCAGCTTAAACGCAAATTTTGTCGTTCAATATTATTATTCTATTGTCTTGTATAAACCTAGAGACAGGCAAAGGAAAATATATTTGAAAATTACCCTTCATGACATATTTATATATATAGTTACTTATTTCTACATCTGTTAAATAATTATAGCGACATTCACCTATTGGAAATAACAAAATTAGTCGGCAACTTGTTCTGTATCTTTTTGTAGTCAGAGCAGCAAAAGCAACTCGTTTAAAGTACAAGGCGTTGTAAGTTTCTCATTTGTTGCACGAATATACTGGGTGGTTCTATTTCTCATGCTTACTGGACAATCTTCTTGTATTAGACATCCACTCTTAAACAATGTCGAAACTCAATCAGCAATTTTAATTTGCCAAGCATGCGCCACAGATGAAAGGAGTCTCATCAGCGCAATCCGATAGAATTTTTGTGATTGAGAAGCAGCAACCAGAAGTGAACATGAACAGAAGTGAATCATTGTAGAATTCCAATGCCATGTTGAGGTCTAGCAGCAAGTCACATGTATGCGGCATGGTAGTTGGAGCGTCAGGGCCTCTGACAATGCTCCACCACGACATGGAATCCAGTCTTAAACAATGTCGGGAATAGTATTGGCAATTCAAGGTGCAAGTACCGAGTTCGCCAAATTTACTGGGTCTTTTTCAAAATACATTTATCTATATCTGATTTACCTGCTTTTACCCAGTTTTCTGTTCTTAGTTTTACGTAGTAAATTTACCAGGTAAAATGGGTAAATTTACCGAATTTTCAACTATGTGCTTAGTTCAAATAATTAGGTAACTGGAATGAAAAACTTGGTGAATTTTATTTTCAACATTGAAAATATTTTGAATCTCAAATCTATTAAAAATGCCTTAAAATGCAGCCGAACGACGATTACCTAGTTAACTTGTTTTTAATCAGGGCGTTACGTAGTTTTGGAAGTAAAACAAGTTTACCTAGGTTTAATTTACCTAGTTTAAGAAAAAACTAGATTGCCATCGCCAGATAGAAACTAATCAGATTATTTAGTTTGTTAAGCATGAGCCACAGATGGACCGCGTCGCTACCATTTCGATAACGATGACGTATTTATGTCTAGCAGCAAGTCACATGCATGCGCCGCGGTGGTTGAATGAGATAGTAATAGTCGTGGGCGCGATGGCCTAATGGCTAAACATGTTGGCATCGCAGGTTGAAGATCTCTGGTTCGAGCCCCGACGAGTCCGACTCGCTTATCCATGCCCACCACTCAACCTAGGGTGTAATAACTTGGGTAGGCTAAGCCGAACAGGAAAAGATCATGCATTTCCAGTAATCGTAACCTTGTCCGTCTATAAGTGGCCGCTGTTACAGGGCCTTGGACAGGGTGATCCACTCTAAGAAGTGGCTATAAAAAAAGTAATAGGTCAATAACAACATGATCTCTTTCCACAAAATTCCAAGTATATTAGTAAGCTTTCCTCAGGCTATAGCCCAACTGCCTCAGACAAAAACAACAGCTTGCAATATTGGAAAGATATCATGCTGTTTACATTCGCTATGTTGAAATAAGAGGCGATTACAAGAAAGCAAAGAAGTGATAGATGGTTTTACCGTTGCCCAAGGCAGATACCACTCACTGCACCTTACCATGGTGGTTCAGTTTCGTTTGGGACGTTATCCGTTAAGAGTTCAGTTGCTGTAGCTCTCTGCTTTTAAATGGCCTTTAGTTGGTTCCTTTCAGGCACTGCTTCCGACCTTGCTCAAAGTGAATTTTAATAAAATAAAAAAAATCATGCGTGGGAAAGTTTCCGCACAAGTTTTAGCACGCTCGTTACGCTAACTGACGCCATTTTGTTGGAAGACAAACGATCGTGCGTGACGAACTTTCCATACAATTTTCAGCGCGCACGTCAAATTACTTGACGCCATTTTGTAAGAACAACCATTAAATCTTCTCGGTGACACAATAAAATTAGTAAATATTTTTTGCAAAACACCTTTGACTGGGTAAACTTGTAACGTCGATAACGTGAGAGCCTGCCTGTCTGATTCAATCAGGAAAATTATTGAACACGTTTCGTTAAGTGTGAGTCACCGATGGATTATGCGCCAATGCGTGGTCTATATGTGGCCTGTGCTTGGCGAAGTAAATTTCTGATTGAGATGCATTCATTCTCTCGAAATCTCTGTAGCGTGACGTATCAACAGTCTCTCATCCTTCGTTTTAAATGGGAGTAATATTTCGAAACAATTTTGATGTTCCAAGTCAAAATATTTATACTGATCTCTATTTTGTTGAGACTTGACCATGCTAGTTTCAATATCTGACATGACATGGGGTCTACCATTTTCACAGGGACGAGCATATATATACGAGGACATATATGAACTGTTCGAATTATAGCATGGTCGAAATTATGTATTGTTTATCGTGAGCCACAAAGCAATGAAAGCTTGTGTACTTCTAGCAAATCATTTATATCGTCTTTGAGGAGTTATTAATATTAAGTGTCCGTGTATGAGAATTGATGCAACGTCGCAACCTGCGAGCGGCGAATAAAGGGTTAATCTGCCATATGATATGATGGATATATTGGATATACAGCTTACTTTGCTATTTGATAAAGTTGAGTGTTGGGATGTTGCGTCGGCGATATTGCTTTGTCAGTTCAGAAAGCTAAGGCTGAGGATGCTGGCTGCGTTGAAGTAAAATGCAAAGATTGGTTGAAAAATATCTTAGAGAGATATCCCACCAATAATATTAAAATATTTGAAATTTCCGCGCACGTTCCGCGCCCAATAGCACATGGTTGTTTTCCCCAAAACGTTATATTTTTTTAAATAAAAAGTCAAAAATGTTTGGGTATATTTCCAAGTTAAAGTTGAGAAATTTTACTTTCAATCATATGTCATCTCCCCCATTTTCTCACAACCTTTTGACATCTTTCGCCTCCACCTAGACTATCTGTGGATGGAGCACAACGAAGGTGGAACAATGCCAATGACAGTGCTCATACGGCACTTTTTGTATGATAAAAACTTTCATTTCCAAATATGCTATTTTATAGGTGTGGCCTAGATATTGCTAGTGTCTAATGTGACGTCATTTCATCTTGGCGCATGAGGATCCAGTTTCATCAAAGGAGTTTAGAACTAAACTCAAGTGATATACATTAGAAAGTGAAATGGGATCTGGCGCGTCGACAGAAAATAAAAGCGCGAGCGAATCTGCGAGGTAAGATAGGTTGTCTTTAAAAATTACTTGGTATCAGACCATGCTCGTTTCCCAAACATTTTTCGTTAAGTGTGAGTAGGGTTGGGCAAAACCGAATCATTCAGAATTCGAATCTGATTCGAATATTTTTTCGAATCGGATCGAATCATAAATTCCATCAAAATAGCATATATCTCATTTTTACTATTACGACTTGTCTGCATTGTGAAAATCAAGAAATTTATAGTTCATTGTTTTTTAAATCACACTCCATGTCTAGGAGCAACAATTTTCATATTTTAACGACAAAATATGATCGATTTTGGTCAAACTTGACCAAAATCGATTGCATTTTGTCGTTCAAAATAAAAATTCTAGTTTGTTTCGCAAGTTTTTGTTCCCATGAACGATTCACGATTGATTTGAATAAACTGTTCTTCGAATCGATTCGAATCATCGAATCAAATTGACCGGTCCTAAGCGTGAGTCACTGATGAAGTCAACCTGTTAGTCAACGATTCGATCCGATTCGAAAAAATATTCGAACCATATTCGAATGCCAAATGATTCGGTTTTGCCATGCGCTACTCAGGGTAATCCATTCAGTGAACATGAAAAATAAATATAGGTATTTTATTTCTGCAAATCATTCCACATTTTCAATAACACAATCACCTATTACACAGGAAAACTGCAAATGCCGAAGTTAATGTGAATCACACATATGTTGGATCACAAAATGCTCAGGAAGAGTCGCAAGCGGTAAATAAAGACATTACCCGAGAAGGTATGGATATGGGAAGTTAGGGAAACGGATTAATATATAGTATTAAAAAGATTATATGAACAATTTTTTAATACTTCAGACTCAAAATCAATCGGAATTGAGTTTTTACGCCTTCCCGCCATTTTTCGCTAAAACAATTCGCCCCTTTGGCACGACTTTTTCTATTCTTTCCTTTATTCGGCAGAAAATTTTACTATTTTCTTTAGACATTTCTGTATCCGGCGCGCAATATGACGTCATGTATTCGACGACCTAAACAAAAAAATCGGGATCCTCGACGGGCTAGTCTGTGACAAAGTGCGATGAATTTATGGAATATTTGTAGTATTCGAATATTTCAAAAGTTTGGAACCTGTTGATGAAATTTTTGCCAGGTAGGGGTTGTAGATGAACTGCAACCAGCGAGCCACAAAAAAACTTTTGAAATGGGCGAAAATATAAGAGGCCAATTATGACGTCCAACGAGTATGTTAGGACGTAACGTCGCAAGATTACGAATAATTGTTTCAATATTGATACATATCTGGACGTCAACAACGTCAACAACTTTATTTTTCCGAAAGACGCTCATTTTTGTAGTAAATCTTGCTCGCCAAAACTTTGCGTGCAATTTTTTTATTAGCGATGATGAACTATATACAAATATATGCGCACAGAAATATATGGATTTTTTTTATTTCCAAAATAAAAAAAACGAATATTCCTTCCCTGAGTATATGGGTTAAAATATCAACAGTTAATGTAAACGAATCTTATTCCTGCGTCATATTTACTACCAACGCCATTTCTCAGAAACGGGTCCATCGTAGTTTTTTGTACACAATATTAACGTGCAGTAAATATTTGTTTTCTTTATAAAGCTTTTGATACAGCTATATATCTCATACCTATCCCGCAGGTACGCGCTATCGAGTCATGAAATTACCCAAGCACAAATGCGCATGTGACCATCAGTTATCCATGTTTTGGGCATAATTTTAGGACTAAGTAAATATTGCGATTGCGCAATTGCACGCGCCTCTTATTTCCGTGTTTGTTTATTATTAGTTCGGTAAATATTTGTTGGTCGTTTCTGCTTAGGCGTACTTTTACTGTAGTATTGTAGGGTAAAGAGTATACCCTTGCAGATTCCAGAGAAGCTAATTTGTTGTTATTGTTCTACTGCCCATGCTTATGTTATTGAGAAACCATAAGCCAGGTCTTTCAATGTATTTGTTAGAATATTATAACAATTGATTCGAATCCAATATAAAAGTAAATCGCCTGGCCAGATGGCCAAGGGCCGGTAGTTCTTACCGCACGCCCGTTCGTAGCTCTGTCCTCTTTGCCCTCTCAAAACAAGTTATACGGTCATTTTGAATTAGCTAAAACTTGAAAGCCCTAAAGGCTTAATAAAATAATTTTCGTTCGTACTTGTCGTTCATTGTGAAAATAAAGAAATTTATAGTTTATAGTGTATTTTCGATTCAAAATAAGAGCAACAATTTTTATATTTTTATAAGAACAAAAATTTGTTAAATGAACTAGGATTTTCATTTTTAACGACGAAATGCAATCGATTTTGGTCAAATTTGGTCAAAATCGATTGAATTTCGTCGTTCAAAATGGAAATTCTTGTTTGTTTAACAAGTTTTTGTGAACGATTCACGATTGATTCGAATTGATCGTGCTTAGAATCGATTCGAAACCCATAATCGAATTGCCCACCGCTACTCACAGCTACCAATAAACCTTTCTAATACATAAATTAATCATGTCACGGTTTGCCGAGTTCTAACGGCAGTGACGTCAACATTTGTGTTGTGATAGTAAGAAAAATGTTAATTCAACAACGTCTGACAATATAGTCAGTGGTTCAACCAGAACAAATGTTTTCATCTGTTTTAATTTACTTCCTCGGTCCCTTTTTCTCAGATATCCAGTCCGCTGTGAAAGATGCTATTGAATCTCTCAATATCCAGCCGCCGACAGCGACACCCACGCGACGAAACCAGCCGAATGCTACTGATGAAGATTGGCAGAATGTAACCGAGATAGGTCAGACAACACTTTATGTATGGAGAAACAATAAACCGCTTTTCGAATCACTATCAACCTTCCAACTTTGTATGCATGGCTTATAATAAGCGTGTTCGGAGGCTCGAGGTGGAAGAGAAATGGAAACACGAAAAATCACGCTGCTTTGAATCACGAAAAAATATTTTATAATTTTTCTTGTTAGCAAGGTGCAATATGCCCCTAACCCTGATCTGACCTTTTGTACAATTTGATGTATGTGTTTCTACGTCCGCCATAAACTGAATAATTCAAATAGAAGGCTTCTTAAATGTAAACATATTTTCCTAAATTCAGAAAATCAACAAGCATCGCAAGACCAACAACATGACAGCATGTCCAGGTGCGCTCCTCCTCCGTATTCCCCGATTCATCATAGTTCTCATCCGCCATCACAGCAAGGTATTTATATTATTGATACGAACATTTTGTATATCTAACCTTTCAAATTATTTTTGGAACTTTGCTTAACCTCAAAAAATCTGTCATTCATTATCGTACGCCTTTAAATGAAAGTGTTTTACGTGTAGATATATTGAAGGATATCTTGCGATCTGATCGCAAATTGCATCCTTGCACCTCCATTTATAGTTTAACCCCCTTTCAGGCAATCCAAGCTTTCCACAACCAGCATACAGTATCACCACATCTGATAGCAAAGTAAATCCTGATAACGAGGCCACTCCTGGTAGTGGAGTTTTCCTTGAAACCGCACTAGAAAGTAAAAGTGGAAACACGTCTGGTACTGACGACGACAAGCCCAACTTCGCGAATTTCACTGAGGACGAAGGCAAGTATTGGGTGACTCTCGCACTATATGATACGAATTGTTAAATGCTCTTACCATTTCCCAGGCTGATACCACTCAGTCCACTATGGAATGTTATTCCATAGAGTGCAGTTGGTGTTACTTTATTTTGTACCAGGTCTTTGCCTCAGCTCTCAGTTGTTTTCCATGTGTTGCGAACATACAGTATGGTTTTAGTTTGTATTGCTGCATTCGATATACTTTTCTTTGTCAACATATGTAACGACAGGAACATCAGTGCACAATTTTGAAGGATTTGAATAAAACAACTCGCGGCAAATACCAATTTTGCATTGAAATTCGATCACTTGAAATATTTTCAAATCATTAATACAATAAATGCGCATTCTATTTCTCCAACTGCCGCTAATATAAAATGTTTTCTTGCAGAATCAGCGTTTCGTCCTGTTTGGGAGTCCAAGTTTGAAGAAGCGATATCGTTGCTTGAGGAGTTACCCGAAAGACAAACTCAGCAACTGATGTTGGCGGAATGCTACTTTCAACTTGGCAACAACAACAAAGCCATGAGATACGTTGGTAAACTTGAAAATATGATGATGTCATCATCACCCCAACCCCGACGAGATGACGTCGGAGACGCAGCTGTTGATTATTACAGAAGTTCATCGTATATCCCTGCTTTAATTTTGTTCATGTGCGCTTCCAAGTTAGGTAAGGCAGACCCTGATCCTAACGACGCTGCCCGTTGGGCACGTGATTGCTCTGTTACTTGCTCTGCGGTTATTGATGATATGGTACTTCAGAGGGGAAGAATGCGTGAGATTGCCGAGAGTTTTGGCATCGATGTTCTTTTAGAAATTTTATCTGACTTACGTAGTATTACTGGGGCCGTCGCTTCGGTAAAAGCAGAAATGGAAGCGTGGTGCTTGTTTCTCATTGCGTCGAGTTATAATGAATTCGATGAAAAGCTAAAAGCCCTCGAGTTTTGCCAACAAGGCATTGATCTTATGAAGCAAAACTTTGGTTCCAATGCAGTAAAATATCGAATATTCAGTTTTCTTCTACATGATGCCGGGGTTGCGCATTATCATGCGGACAACGATGAAGAAGCTGAAACATTTTACGTGGAATCAATCGAATCTTCTTATAAAGCCACTGATTGGGAGAGTTATAATCAGCGGGAGGAATTGCTTGACAAAGCCAGATATAATTTAGAAAATTTGGGCGATGATGAGTTGGAAGATTAAATACTCCGATAGTGAATATCGCGCATTTTCAACTGCTACCTTGTCTTTGTTTTGCAGTCTCATTCAATATTTACTTTGTTGGGAATCAAATTTTCTTTAAACATGACCCTACTATATACTCTGGCTTTCAGGAGCAGTGGCGATGGGGCCTAAAATCTGGGGGAGGAGGTACATGAAAAAATAAGAGCTCCACGTTGTTTTTTGTAACAGAAGAATTTTTGCTTATTTGATGATTTTCGGAGGCTAAAATTACGATAATGGGTATGATACCTGATTCCAAATCTTTGAAAAACACGCCTCCGCGTCCACCTCATTCTCGACGCCAGTGTTCAATTTCATCTCTAACCAATATATGTATCGTCATTTATATTGTTGTTCTGTCCTCAAACAAGTTAAGTAATTGTAAATAATATTAAATATATTCTGGAATTTGTTTTGCCTTTTCTTTAGTTTGAAATCACTTAGAAATTAAAATGAGGTAAACAAGTATAGAAGTCTGGTTGATACATGTCTCCCAGAGCTACGACGAATGGCAGCAAACGTTTGTTGTATCTAGAGACGTCATTTTGTCTATCCGCAATTACTTGGCAAGTGATAGTCAAAATCGCAGTCGTAGGATAGGATATAGGAGTCAGATCACAGTCACGAATAAATTAACGCTACAGACTACTATCAGACCCCAAGGACGCAGGTGTTGACCACGTTGGTCTTGCCTGGGGAGCGCACTGTGGCGTCATGATGTCTTAAGACGTGGCGCATACTTGGCCAAACATAATTCTGCATTCTTCGAATAACTTTTTCTTTTCATTTATTCAGTTATATCATTTACCAAGTATTTCCTGGTATTACATGAACTATAAATGTCCGCGGTTGTTAATCACGATTTGCAGATGCAAAAATATTAAGGAAGTTCAAACTTCTGACATGGACGATCCGATTAATAGTTCTAGTAACTCAATTTGATTCATCTGATTCGATCAAGAGAACTAATCACGAAATTCACAAATGTTCAATTTATACCTTCTCAATCAGAAAATACGCTTTGTTAAGTATGATCCACTGATGCATAGCGTTGTTTAGGCCTGGTACATCAGCGTCTCATGCTTGATATAAATATAAAAACGCCAAGTATTTGACAAAAATTTGTTAAAAATATTTATCGAATCTCACCAAATTACAGAAATTAGTATTCGAATGTATCCGAATATTGAATCTGAAAGTTACAGCCATAACAGAAATCAAGATCATATTTTGTGATTAAATTACAAGACCAGTATTTTAAGAAAAAAGATTAGTTGAAATGTCATTGAGGCATTAAGTGGCCACTGGTACAGATATCGCAAGTCCAGATTTTCTATATCCCTTTCAACGCGACCTGACTTTACACAAGATCACCAGTACTCGACTGCGACTTGTATTACATCAAGAAATCGATCGCTTAACTACAAACATATTCTTCGAAACCAAAGCGTGGACTGCCCCTCAAATAGTCAATAACGAAATCCTCGGCGATATCCTTCTTCAATTATCTGAGGAAGCAATAATTACACTAAAAACACAAGTATAATTACATTTAAACACTGCAAAACAAGCTATTGCGAAATGGCGTCACACAGAGGCTTGCTTAGGATCCTCCACTCAACAATGATTGAGAAAAATGATTGTGGTAGATTCGTGTATCGGGAAAATTTATTAAAAATTACATTGATGTCAACAATATTATGAAGTGGTAGATGGTTTTACCATCACCCAGGGCAGATACCGCTCAGAGTAAATTTCAATGCAAAATAATATGACCTATTCAAAAATTAAGATATTTGTATCTTCAAGTATTGTTCGATGATGAGTAACGACGCTGTGACGTGATTTTTTCTATGATCCATGTATATAGGGTGACGCGTCCTTATCCTTAATGATCGCAACTTACAAGTATTTGCCATTGCTGATACAGGACCAAGTATGATCCAACAATAATTCATTCAATGTACATGTAGTTTACGTGTGGATCATGTTTGGTAGAATGCAGGACTCGCGGGATGAGATTCGCGTTTTTTTTAACGAATCAGAAAATAACGTTCATAAAACTCATCAAGTTTACTGCTATTTCATGGTTAAACAACTATATTAAAAGGTTCAGTAATATATAAATTAAGTATCCTATCATTCTATATTTCAAATTAATAGATTTCCTCACAAATAACATAGATTCACTGAATGTAGCAGTGTGTTTAGTAAAATCAGCATTTGATATTTCAACTTATTGTGAATGAATTGAAATCAAGATTATATTTTGCAGTTCAATGATGATGACGCCATTTTGGTGGAAATAAGCCAAGTAATGGTACAAAATATAGTGATGTAGTATAAGCTTATATCATGGCTAAACGTTCAATCGCATATGAGAACTGTCCTTACAGTGTTTAGAACCTCCGTCGATAGAATTCTCCATTGAGATGAGAGGCCAACAGTAGCATAGAGGTATATTCTGCACAAGGATTTAGCAAGTTTTGTGTGGCGCCATTTTGTTGAAATACGTCTTTGTTAAAATTATATTTCTTTATCAATCTCAGAATTGTTACCTAAGAAAATGTTACACTTGTTCAATTATCAAAACGCACTCACTGCTTTTTTACGATTTTTTCATTCTATAATATTCTCTCATGCGTGACGGATCAATATTCCTCTCGTTTCATGTTATTTCTCATGAGTAGGGCTGGGCAAAGCCGAATCGCTTGGAATTCGAATCTGATTCGAAAAAATTTTTCGAATCGGATCGAGTTACTAATTCTTTGTAAAAAACAAATATCCCATTTTTACTGTTATATTTCGTCCCCATTGTGAAAATAAAATAAATTTATTGTTTGTTTTGTTTTTTCAATTCACACAATCGTGAATCGCTCATAAGAACAAAAACTTAGTCCGTGAGCAACAATTTTCATGTTTTAACGTCAAAATATAATGGGGTTTAGTCGAGTTTGATCAAAATCGATTGCGTTTCATCGTTAAAATTTAAAATTCTAGCTCACTCAACAAGTTTTTGTTTTTATGAGCGATTCACGATTGATTCGAATCAATCATGTTTCGAATCACCGAATCGAATTGTCCAGCCCAGCATACGAGACAATTAAAACACAGATAAGATAGGCCTAACAGGAGTTCAATTTATCAAGCTGAGCATGAGCTACAGATGGACTTTATCAATCATGGACATCCATTCCATGGTTGGTAGTATCAATATCGCAATACCTCGATTGTGAAGCTTATAATTCGGAAAACACCGCCATTTTATTTTATTTGTATTGGACTCCTATTTAAGTCGCAGCTAGGGCAGGGCAATTCGATTCGGAAAATCAAATATATTCGAAGCACACGCTATTCGAATCAATCGCGAATTGTTCATAGGAACAAAAATTTGTTAAATGAAGTGACATTTCCAATTTACCACCACAAAATGCCATCGATTTTGGTCAAATTTGACCAAAATTGATTGTATTTCGTCGATAAAATATGATAATTGTTGCTCTAGACATGGAGTGTGAATTGAAAATATACACTATAAATGACTTGATTTTCACAATGGAAACAAGTCGTAATAATAAAAATGGGATATTTGTTATATACATGGAATTAGTGATTCGATCCGGTGCGAAAAAATTATCCGAATCAGATTCGAATTTCAAATGATTCGGTTTTGCCCAGCCCTAGTCGCAGCTGCAAGAGCATCTACTTTGCTTTAATTATTACTTACTTACTACTTACTTAAATAGAATATCAGATTGATCAGCAATTTAACTTCAAACTAAATCGGTCGTAGAATCATCAGCAATTATCGTGGATTCTCAGAAGAACTCCATAATTTCTTACTTTAAGTGATTCTACATACCGATATAGAGTGGCCCTTATTTGCTGGTATAACGTTGGCATTTTGAACATGTTATTCAATATGGCGATGACTGAACAAACCATATTCAAACCGTAACTAGTCTTTGGACTGGGGTCGAGCCCCATGAGGATCAATGCAGTGTTGCGAAACGTTTTTGTTGCGACCCCCACCAAAAGTTTGCTGGAATGGCGACCGGAGAGAAGAATTTAATAAGAATCTTTCACTGAGCTTCATTCCCTTGTTTAAAATTATTGATAGACGTTGTTCCAAAAGGATTATCGTCTTCGTAAATTACCAAATCACATGTCAAATTATTCAGCAGGCCATTAATATATATCAAAAACAAAGTTTGGCGAAGAATCGATACCCGAAAGCTTCGATATTTTAATAAATTTGACCCGGAATCCCATACGATTGCATTATCTACAATAGGCCTTGGTCCCGAACTGTCAAAGGCTTTGGAAATATCTTGGACAACCCGCCATGCTTCCCAACAACGATCAAGATCACGAAACACCCGTTCAATTTTTACCGTAAACAATTCGGTAGTAGAACACAGATTGAGAACCCTGAACCAATTTGTATTCATCATTTTCCAATCCCTTACGTGACTAATAGGCGCTTACTTTTATCTTTTTTTTTCAAATTCGATAGAGAAGGGAATTTTACTTGAGATAATGTTAATCGTAACTCTAAATACATTTCACCTTTAACGTTTTCAAATGGATGGGACCTATCATATAACTATTCCACTCGAGCTCATATAACAGATATTTATTGTTTATTAACGATGCATTTAGCAACGGCGAATGATAACATGCTAATCATCCGATGTTCAGAGATCTGAGTCACCAGATTTCATTCTCACACTCCAATTGTTATCGAATCGTGGGATAAATATTTTAATGGCTACGGCACCATTGTTCTGCTTGGCAACCTCAGAAGAAGAGAGCCATCAGCTATGTCGTCAAAAAAGTCGTTTCCAGAGGTTGTTGGGTGTAGGTCCCCGGTAGGTTTACGGGCAGGTCATAGCAAATAATTCGAAAACCCTTAAAAAGAAAAAAAAATTCGAAAAAAATAAGCGAAATACAGATATAGTACAGATAACCAATATATATTTTAAGATTTGACCGTATCTTGTTCAGAAAACTTTTAAGCCAACCTATTTTGTTAAGTATGAGTCGCCAAGTATGAAACTGATGTATCGCGCCGTTGAGGCGTGGTCTATCTGTGAATTATGCTTGACACAAATCATTTTCTTATCGGGATACCTCAGGTATTACGATTGTCACATTTAGTCTCGGTTGAATGAACGTAGTCAAATATTTGTCGCAGATTTTGTTTACAAAGTTATCGATAGTCAAGTCAACGGTGCGACCACATGATTAATAAGTTAACACCAAATGGGTAAATATCGTATATTATAAAGCAAAATGACGTTAACAGGTTATTTATTATAACTCTATTTACAAGAGCAGACAGCAAACATCTCCTGGTATAACGAAACTAGTACGTAGTATAGGAAGGTTGCACGTACAATGCAGATAAATTACTTGTGTATTGGTAAGCTGTTAGAGATCCAATATGGCGGAGGGGAACCAAACACATCAAGTATTCCACATCCACATCAATCCTACACACAACGTTCAGTGAGTTGATATCTTATATTATTTACTTTTTTGTTTCACGTAGAATCTAAAACTGTGCGTATTAAATCATAATAACATATAAATGCTGTGATTTTACTGATATAAACAGATTTACAGATAAAGCGAGATGTTATCGTAAGAATGTCGTGCATGCTTTCATTAAGTCTATTTTGTTACATATTCAAAGAAATGCAATTCAATTCAAACATTAAAATTAAAGTAATCTATAAACTCTGCCAACACAAATATTACTACCGATATCAAAGAATATCCAAGTTAACCTCACATACTTTTATCATCTAGGAACACTACAACCACCAACACCAGCATAGCTGCCAATACTAACATAGCTACTAACACAAACATAGCTAGCAATACTAACATAGCAGCAGAAGAGATCGGGCAGATAGTGGTTGAACGCGACGAACGAAATCCTGAACACCAGAATACAGCTAACGATGTCCAAGCAGACAACGTTGCCGAAGGTGTTGAAGCAATCAACTTATCGCCAAGGTTTTCAACGGGTAAGAAATCAGAGAGTGATTACTTTCGTTTGTCACTATTGCGTAGGACTGGTTAAGAGCAGAGATTATTCGAACCCGTCGCGAATCCGTCGAACCCAATCAGAAATGATATTTTCCTAAGCATAGGTCACAAATGACTCGCGCCCCGACATCGCTATTCATCAGCGTCATATGCAAAACCGATTGGGTTGAAAAAAACTAGCAAAATGAGGTGGAACTTAAATACAAGTTATAGATTTCAATAAAGGTAAAAATGTGTTATTTGTTAATTAGACAGAATTAGTGATTCGATTAGAAAAATATTATCCGAATCTCAAATGATTCGGTTTTGCTCAGCCATGCTTGTGTGTGTCCCCGAGCCGGATAGTTCTTTTAAAACATGAAAAGCGGATGAAGCTTTTATGGATCATTTTTAAAAAATAATTTTTATCACTTGCCCTGATCTGATTCGAATAATTTTTTCGAATCGGAGCGAATCGTTGATTTTATAAAAATAACCTATTTTACCAATACACATTTTTACTATTATAGTCTCCATTATGTTGATTAGCAAATATACAGTTACAAATTTCTGTTTGCATAAACTTACCTAAAAGCGATGTATTTTAATTTTAACGACAAAATACAACCGATTTTGGTCAAATTTGACCAAAATCGATTGCATTTTGTCGTTAAAAATGGAAGCATTTAGCATGCTTTTTGTTCCTTTACTTATTAATTTTAATAGGAATAATTGAGCTAATTGCTTGCAATGTGAATTTTTTGCATGTATGTGCGATAATATGTGAAAAATCGGAATACCGGTAAACCGCAATATTGCAACATTGTCGTTAGATAAACTTTTTCAGACACAGAAAAATTAAACTTAAACGGCGAATAATTATGCGAAAGTAAAATAATGTTTCAAGATTTCAGACAAACGAAACTGATGCTTTTTAACATATTTTCCCCATTTTGCAGCATATGTCATGAGTGGGCGCGATCGCCTAGTGGTTAAACATATTGGCGTCGCAGGCTGAAGATTTCGAGTTCGAGTCCCGCCTTGTTAATCCATGCCCAAAACTCAATCCGGGTTGTAATAAATTGAGAAAGTCGAACAGGAAAAGATCATATATTTCCAAGAATTGTAACCCTGCTCGTCCATAAGTGGCCGCTGGCACAGGGCCTGGGGCAGGGTGATCCACTCCTAGACGTGGCTGTAAAAAAAAAAAAATCATAACAAAATGGGTCATTTTAAGAATAATTGAAAAAGAAATTACTTTTTATTGCGAATTCCAGAATACTCGCCTATTCTTATAATAGCTATTCCAATCAATACCAACCTTGGCAAGTTATTCAAATTGTTAAATTCAACGACATGAAATACGATCGGTGGGAAATCACAATTTATGAACATAGTTGCAGTTGTTCTAATGCCCATTCCGTTGGTTATTCGGTGAAAATTTGTTAATATATAAAAGTTGTTTTTTACAGGCGATGAAGATGTTTTTGAGAAAAATTTATCCGAGATGACGCCAACTACTTCAAAAATACCGGGAATGCAAAATGGAAAAGATTCCATAAAAATTTCAATGCTTAGAAGTAAGTTGATTTCCGCGTATTTTTCAATCTTACATATACCTCCCCATCAAGTCGCGTATTCAAAACTTTGAGAAAGGGAGATTCAAAAAAAAAATCCAATTTATTTCCTAATCCAAATAGAGGATATTTGCATTCAAATGCGGGCGCTTTGTTCCTGGATAATATGAAAAATCCTACTTTTTACGTAAAAAACCCCTAAATACCTTTTTTGAATCATTTCGAGGTTTCCTAAGTCGTTACATTTAGAACACTCTACAGGGAAATATTATTTTTACTCGTGAAGTTTAGAAGGGTTATAGATAAAAAAACAGTAATTGTACCTGTTTGCAAACAATACTTGAAATGTTATGTTTAAGATGTCCCCGAAGATAACTTTTTAACAGGCATTCGAAGTCCGTAGCGCGAGGGTTTATACGAAGATAATGTTGTAAACACTATTAATTATTGTCAAGTTCATTTTATATTTTTCCCTCGCCCTTGTTATTGTACACATACTTTGCATAATTCTTTTTTTTTAGTGAAATATTATATCCTCATCCATAACTCAGAATACGAGAGTGCTGCATTGGTGTTGGAAGAACTTGCAGTTCTGCAGAGCAATCATGATCTTGAAACGACACTTGAGATTATTCTGTGTTCTTTAAAATTTGGAAGAGAGAAGAAAGCAGAAAAAGAGATCAACAATGTTAGAAAACTTTTGATGACGTCATCAACGACGAGCGCTGAAGATGTCATGAAACTTGGATCTGATCTGATCGCAAATTCCGCCAACATTCGCGCTATAATATTACTTCGAATAGCGAGCGATATGTACAAGTATCGCGCAACATCACCCGATGATGTTGTGAATGGGATTGCGCAATGCATAGACAAGATATGTGATGGCACTGAGTCGCTGATTAAAGTTGGCGGTCGGAACAAAATCACTGCTATGGATTACGGGATAGAATACATGATGGAAATGCTCCATGATTTGCGCGCAGTAAAAAACTCTGACCCGATGAATAAAGCATTGAAAGAAGCTCGGTGTACGAATTACATAGGATATAGCTATTACTTGGTCCGTGATTATGAGAAAAGTTTGAAAATATGGAATGAAGGAATAAATATCCTTGAGCAACAGCTTGTATCAAATGCTTCAAAATATCAAATCTTCGGTTTAATACTGCATAATATCGGCGCAGTCTACCACGCCGTAGGGATATCTAAAGAAGCAAAATCTTCTTTTGTTAAAGCTATTGATGCCAAGCAGAAAGCTACAGATATCAGCAACAAAACTGGGAAACAGAACTTTATTGAATTATCGAAAACTTGGCTCAAGAATCTCACGCCCAAGTAGCAGTAAATATTAATTCACCATGAATCCACGGTTAACAAATCTAAAATCTCACAACTAGGGCTGGGACAAAACCGAATCAATTAAAATTCGAATCTGATTCGAATAATTTTTTCGAATCGGATCGAATCGCTGATTCCATAAAAATAACGAATTGTCGCTATTATGAAAAATAAGAAGTTCATAGTCACGAATTACAAATATTCGCATAAACACACTTGAACGTAATATGTTTTAAATTTCACTTAATGCCCACGAGCAGTTTTAACGTTAAATAAAATCGATTTTGGTCAAAATCGAGCAAAATCGATTGCATTTTGTCGTTGAAACTGAAAAATTCCTTTTTCTTTAGCAAGTTTTTGTTCCTACGACAGATTCACGATTGATTCGAATAATTTGAGCTTCGAATCGATTCGAATCCCCGAATCGAATTGCCCAGCCCTACTCACGACCAAATTAAAAACAAATCTCGCTTGTGCTGTGTTGTGATATATTACACCCATTGTCAAATATATATTATATGAGCCACAAATGAACTGCATCTAAGTAGTGTGCGATTCGTCGCTGGGAACAGACACAAGCCCCCGCCGCGTGTATTGATCTTTGCATCGGCTGTGTGTATATTGTGTGTTACAGCTATCGGCGAAATGCCTTGAGCACACACGCTGGTGAAACGGCAAGGATCGACCATCGGCCTCCAGGACAATACGATCATCGCTTTTAACATACTTGAAGTTATGCAGTTATAACGCAGTGTTATTTGCAGAAAACAGTTATCGCATTGTTGATACTGTTCTTTTGGAACTTTACTTCTGAACTTTTGTTTTCCACTTGCAGTGCAGTTTACTTTTTTTCCACTCGCAGAATTTCAAATCGAATCTAAGCATTTCAAGAAAGTGTATTGTAATGTTAATTTTCTGCTAATATTGTTATGCCCAGTTGTAAAATCAATGTTGATTATTATTCAGTGTAATTCGAATTGGAACAAGCGTGGATTTTGTTCTGTAAATCCGTTTAGCATATTTTAACGATTGGGGATGAGTTTTTTTTTTAAATTTATCATATACGGAAAATTCGATTCGAAATTATTTTGATCAGAGATTCGATAGAAAAAAATTTGAAACTTGCATCCCTATGCTTTACTTTGTTGTAGGTTTTTGCCCTTGATATAGTGACCACTAGTTACTATCTTTGAGTGTTGCTTGAAGCGAATTTCGTCTACAAAAATGGAAACAGTTTTATGATTATTATTATTTTTTATCATTATTTTTTCTTTTTTAGTAATTTGAGCCAAGTATTACAATAAAATATTTTTTTAATTCGTCCTAAAGTAAAACATCACTATTCTTTTTTATATTCATTCGTTCATTATAAAGTATATATGTTTTTATTCGAAGGATCTCAAATATGTTTGCAAACCAAACAAACTACTCTGTTATCTTGAATGATTTTAACTGTGTACGTACCAAGCAAGACACCACATTTTAATGAATCAAGTTCTCAGTTCAGCGACCTGACTAGAGGTGATTCCTATCGACCTGTATTCGACCATTCTGCATTCCGTATTAATATATAATTTTTCAAGGTTTTGCTTTCCAAGGTTCTAAATGAAATAAATTGGTTTTGATAATAATGAGTCACTGGCGAATTGAGACGCGGACAACGAACAAGTTTAGCTTATTTTGTTTTTTCAATCTTTTGACATATTTTCTATTTTGTTTAAAAAATTCTTCTTCAATTTACCGTTTTTTTCATTTCTTTAGGGTTTTTCGAATTATCTGCTATGGCTTGTCCGTCAACCCACCATGGGGGCTTATACCAAACAACCGTTAAGCACGGACCTTTTTAGTCTGTCTTTTCTGACTATCTGTTCTACCTTACAGCTACCCGCGAAGTGCTTTGCTGGAGGGCACGCTCGACCGTGAATAGGTCAAGCATCGAACCATCATCCTGCCGGACAATATGATAGCGCCAAACCCACTGAGTCGGGCTTTTTTCGTTTATTAATTTTTGTTAGTTTACACCGGCCCACTGATAACGTCGGCTCGGTCTGTCAGCGCGCCACGTTGACATACAATATTTGATTGAAGTCCAAATCGTGCGATCGATGATTGATCATTCATATTGAACACAACCAAGTTTGACTGAACGATAAATCAATATCATGTCAGGTTATGTGGAGAATTTCTAGTAAGACAAAATTACTGTAAGTCGGAATTCTAGAACATGGCATTTTGGACGTCCCCATCATCAACCTTTGTAACTTTTATTGTTTTCGAGATTATGTTAAATAAAGAAAAGTGTTAGGACGGACCATATTTAGGTTTTTGAATCCGATAATTTTAACCTTTATAATATGAATTTCATTCCCTTTTTTGTAAAAATTCACTGTTTTTTCTTTGCTAGACTTGTCGAATGTCAGGGGCGAGTCTGTCTTGGGCGAGTCATACCTACCTTAATCATTCTGGAAATTTCAATTATTTTTGTAAATAAACGGAAATCAAGATCGTGCATGGCTTTGAAATGACATGAGTGGTTTGATACGACGACAAAGTTTAAACTGTTGGACAAGTGTTGGCTACAGTATATTTGCCACATATTGCTTCGTGCAAGACTTTTCGCAAATTAGGTTCTTTCAAAAACAATTGTGGTAATCTGATATTTCCAGTGATGGGTTTGCGATTTTGCGATATTAAAGTACTCGAACGCACAGATTCGTCACGATAAGTCAAATTAAAGTTTTTTTTTGTATTATTATTTTCATTTAACGTTGATTTGAAGGTTTGGTAAGACTCAAACCTAGTTTTTTTTCTGAGAGCTGGAGTTATACAAGAATATTCTTACAAATTTTAAGCTTGTTACCAAAAGATAGGTTTTTCATAAACCATCCATTTATTTGGCTGCCGGGCTCGTACCCGACTGCATTTAGTAGCGGACTAGAGTATTTGTGATTTTATTATGTAATTTAGTAACGCACAAAGTGCCTCGCTGAGGGACACCGTTCACCAACTTTGTTCGGTGGTCGTCGGTAATAGGGGAACGAGAGGATTTGGCGTCGATTGACAATTTTATCCAATCGTTGCCAATATTTTTCGTCTTGTTCAAACGAGTAACAAACAAAAATCACGGCTACAATGACCTTGTGACTAGGGCTGGGCAAAACCGAACCACTTGGAATGCGATTTTGATTCGAATATTTTTTCGAATCGGATCTAATCACGAATTCGATGAAAATAACAATCCCATTCTTACAATTATAACTTGTCTATGTTGTGAAAATTAAGAAACTCATACTTTATAGTGTAGATTCAATTCACTCCATGTATAAAAGCAACAATTTTCATATTTTAACGACAAAAAATTTTCATTTTGACTTTAAAAATGAAAATTATTTTAGCAAGCATTTGTTCGTATGAAAAATTCACGATTGATTTGAATATATTGTGCTTCGAATCGATTCGAATCACCTAATCGAATTGCTCAGCACTACTTGTGACTTACAATTTAGCTTTGAATTACAGTGTCATCGAGTCGTGCTATAAATCATTTAAATGAACAAACATACTTCCAGAGCACAAGTTTCGCATAAATATGCAATCTTATACAGTCCTGACAAAAATGGGATGGTAGCACTTATTTTATTCACGATTTTAATTGCAGAACATGACGTGAGGTGCCAGAAATTCATATTCCTAGTGAAACATGTATTATGATGATTGAATGTTTTTTTTCCAGGTATCTGACACTTCCAAATTATTTTCTGCTGACCATGCTTTAAAATCATCTACGCAGCTATCAGGATTGAGATGCTTTTTGATCGATGCTTATTTAAGATAGTATTTTTTTTGTTGCACGAGATATCACATGTAAAACCGAGTAACACCGTTTTCTTTTATATATTTTTATTCTCATGGGAGCTGAATTATTATCTAAATTCACTACAAATCGACCTGTGGTAGATTCAAGCAACAACACTGTGCTGATCAAAATTGCCAAAGAAAATTCCCGGACAGAAAAAATATGTCAAATCATATTTTGTTAAGTATGAGTCACAGATGGATCGCGTCGACAAGGCGGGGTCCATCTGTGGCTCAAGCTTGACAAAATAAAAGTTATCACTGGGTTGGTATCCCACCCAGAAATCGTCTGCCTAAGCATGTTTTGTTAAGGATAGGATATCATTTTTATCCTGCGGGAGAGAAAAGTCGAGAACACAGCTTTACCATATGACGAACCAAGACCTCTCGTGCAGATACCAGTTCCGAATCGGGGTGAAGGTTTTTGGATTAGGCTATCGTATTTTTTATTTTTCCTGTGCCTGAACCTGGTTGGCGGGGGGAAGCCGTAAACAGCACTTACGTGAACCACGGTGCACCGGCGAGGCGTCCAGCAAACCTCTCGCATATAATTTTCATCCCTCACGAACTCGAGCCTGCGTCATGACAATCAGAGATGCGTAGCTCGAAGCCTATTCCCAACGCTTTACCGATTGAGCTAACCGAACGCCAGTATGAGTCACTGATGGATCGCGTCGCCAAGAACCTCCGCGGCGTTGCAATTTGGACGTCACCCGCACTTGGCATTTTTCTGCGCATGTTTAGGATATGTATGAAATAGAGGATTGCTTGACATGTCGCCGACGCGCATTGATTCACGTAATCGCTGGCAGGGGACTGTCCAAAACCGAATATTTTCCTATTTCGAATCCATTCTGAGAAAAATATTTTCGAACATGAAATATCTAATGTATTCTAACTTGAGCCCTGTTTCAGCGTTCTAATCCGTTAATGAAAATAATAAATGCAAAAATCTAGAAAATTTGAGCTCATCTTCGAATAGCTTTGGACTTCCATTTGGCTTTCTCCACCAACCATATCCATGGAACAGGTGGTTGAAAGAGGGTCCCAACCTTGAAATCCTACACGACGGAAAATAAAATTCCGTCAATACCGGACAGTAACCGTTGCTCGTGTCAACTATAGCTGTGTTCGTTTCAGTGAACTCTATTTGCAAGGTATTAAAACAGAAAACTCACGATTTAACGAAAGATTTCCCTCAGTAGTTTCCTATAATCCGAGTAATCTGCTTTTATAAGTTGCCTTTTATTTACTACGAGCCTGAACAAAGACTGGGTCTAGTCAGTGGCGTTACCAGTCGGGTCACGTTTGCTGATGTACACAGTCAGGTATGGGCTGTATACTTTAATGTTTCAATAAAATATTTGTAAGTTAAGTAAAATTTTATTAAACACACTGTTGCTCGAATATTGTAGTGAATCATATTTCCTGTTATACATTTCAAAGTATATTATTTCAGGCGATATATTAAGCGTAAAACATGGCAACATACTGGAAGGTAAATCGTCTCACTGTTACAGAATAAAAAGCAAAACTTTGTGACGCCACAGTCATCGACATTTTGAGCAGCGCACTCACCGGACTGCTGCACTTCTGAGTTAAAGCTTGTTTGGAGAAATTTTTTTGGGGGGTGGATTTAACAAATTTATATCGTCATCGCATGTGATATAATTACCGCTGCTTAACGAAGGTACTCGAAAAATTCGGATATTTTCAATGTTTAATGGCATTCAAGGGGCCTAGAGGTGGGGCCATGGCGCCGAGCCATCCTGAGTAAACCGGTGCCAACTACTACAATATCTTATTTCACACACAGCAACTGTTGCGGTGTATAGTCTATCTGCCCTGGGTGAGGCGAGATTAGATTGTACCACTTCCTTCTTTGTACCTCAGTAGCATCATTTCCAAAAAACACTTTTCTACTTATCAATGAACAACGCCCTCCCTCTCTTCCTTAACTATCCGATCAAGACCCATATAAACAATAACTTTATAAAGAAAATTATAATCTGAAATACAAAATTTCACCAGCTTCATACTCGATCAAAAAATAGCGTTTTGTCAAGCATGGGCCGCGCCTTGGCGGCGCGATCCATCAGTGACCCATGCTTGGCACGTCCTATTTTAACTGAAATTATATGACTGGGCATTCCAATCAAAAGAATACTTATTAGGTAAACATATTGAGCCAAGCAGGGGGAACTTGAGTGATCACTCTGTGCAGGATCGCAAGTTTTAGATATATTTGTTTTAGAATCAAATCTTGAATAGTTCTGAATCTTATTCTAATTTAGCTATTGTATTGAAAAATTTCATCAAATACCCAGAATTTTCGATATTTTTGTGAAAATTTTAAAACTTCACATATCCAAAGTAGGGCTTTCATATCAGTTTTTCATATTTTAGCGAACGTTTTTAAATTTCAACATATTCTATGTCATTTTCGCTAAAAAACCTTTTTCAAATCACAGAAAGTGTATTCAAATCTTGAAACTTGAAGTGGCGTTCCTAGCAGTCTATCTGCGACTCATGCAAAATACACACAGGATTGAGAAGAAACTGTGATCGAACTAAAATAAAAATAAGCAAGCATGTCGTTGATAAATACTGGTCTGTGATCTCGTAAAACAAGAATTATTCAAATAAACAAAAAGTTGAAATAAATCACAAAATCAATGTGAAAATCTTCGATCGAACAAGAAATTATTTTTTTTTATAGCCACTACTTAGAGTGGATCACCCTGCTGTCCAGGGCCCTGTAATAGCGGCCACTTATAGACGGACAGGGTTACAATTGCTGGAAAGATATGACCTTTTCCCTTTGGGCTTAGTCTACCCAAGTTATTACACCCTGGGTTGAGTGGTGGGCATGGATAAGCGAGTCGGACTCGCCGGGACTCGAACCCAAGATCTCAAACTACGATGCCAACACGTTAAACCACACGCACTCAGGGTCTAAATTAGGATTAGGTCAAACCAAAAAGCATAAATTTTGCACTAGAGGTATAATACTATTTGAAAAAAATTGGATTTTACGGCCCAAATAAGTGTAGAACACGAAAAATTTTAAGATTTATGTTTTGAAACACTTAAATATCCAATACGAAAATGGGGGGGGGAGGAGCATGCCCCCCACTACAAATAATCTAGTTGTTATACTCATATTGTGGCTACAACTCACACTCGGCAAAATAAAATTTCTAGAGCAAAAGGATGAGCGATATTTATCACAGTGCATTACTAAATTGCGAAACAAAATGTTTTCTCAAAAATATGTTTAGTCAAGTATCATCACCACGCTAAAGTACTTTCAAATTGTGGTCCATGTTAAGGAAGTATCTGAATAGTACGTTGGATATTGGAAATTTGAATTGAATTAATTTTTTCTTCAGACTCTAAATTGAACAATTTGTATTTTAATTACAAATTTTAAGATATAAAAATTTGACATAAATCATGATTTTCTAGAGAGATTCAGAGTCTTACTTCACACTTACACAAATTTACATGAATTTGTGTAAGTCTGAAGCAAGACTTTGAACCTCTCTAGTTACTTTTACTAAAGTATCCTTGGTGTTTACTACATACGAATCAGCAAACACAAAGGCACAGAGGAAGGATAAGCAGTTAGTCCACGTCCCCCAAATCAATAACAGAATCACGGTTTCAGTGCACATTGAGCAATACACACTAAAAAGTACTAATTTAGGTTATTTTCAAAATGGCAGAAATTGAAGGAAATTTGAACTTTTATAATCGATTCTCCTTACATCCATTGCTCACACAAGACAATACAAAATTTTTAAAATATGGACTGAAAAAATATTTTTGTTCATGTCAGCTAAATCACGTAAACAAAATGAATGTTGATCTGAATTCCAGGATAATTAAGAACATATTCGGATAAAGAAAACCATGCGAAAAACTGCATTCCATCACACTTATACTAGTGATAGTCTAGTAGCCTGAACGGGATTCGGAATTACTAAAATATAATAATGCTTCTACTTTCTACCAGACTGTCCGTTAAAATGTCTGTTACTCTGCTAGTCAGACACCCAACCGAAGAAAATAGTATATTTGTGGCTAGGAGATTTACCGACATGTTTTGAGTGTGTTATAGCAACCAAACTGTATAAAAAGATTCAAAATCTTCAATACTGCTATGAAATAGCAGTGTTGATGATTTTGAAGCTTTTTATCCATTCGGACACACGGAAAAACCAAGATCATACCCCAATGCGTTCAACCATACTGGCAGCCAAACGTCACACGAAGAAAAACGGAAAAAAGTTGTGTGTAATTTTGAAGACAGTTTTAAAGCTTTTGTTACCCGAATGTTCCACCGGTTTTAAACAGACAAAGAAAATCAAAATCATGTCACACTGATATCTATTAACTATTGTTGTAGCAAGTTGGAAAATAAAAATGTCTCACTCAAGTCTAATACGACCACCATGCCAAGCTAGGACTGATAAAGAAAGTCTTAAAACACACAAAATGAAGAATAAAAATCAGGTAAAATCTTGAGACGATGCAGGAACAAACAATATATACGTAAATACAGACAAAAATGAAAATATTTAAAGCCTTCGCTCTGTAGGTGCGGGATGATGAATCACCACTGCAAATTTCTTACGTAAAAGAGAGCGTTAAAAGTAACTGAATACAGTTACGGGTAGATGCTCATTGCTCTTTGAGTTTAGTGGGACACTGTATAAAATATTTTCCAATTTGAGTGCCTTCACAGGCTTTACATTCAATTTTGTTCAGGATACGACTTCATTTTCATCTTGCGACAGAGGAGAACAAAAAATATTACCTAGCTACATGACCTATCGTGCTGCACCAGTTTTGAATCGAAAGTTTTTTTGGTTTAACAATTTTCCCATTTTTCCTGTGCATGAACATAACAGCGCTTACATTAACCATATTGGTTGGCATGGCGTTTGACAGATCTCTCACATATAATCACCCCATACTGAAATCGAACCTTCTTAAAAGTGATCAAAGAAGTGTAGCTCTGAGTATTCCTATTGCTTTACTAATCGAGCTGACCAGACATTTGGTCTAGCACAGTCTAAGCGACGCGATCCATCAGCGACTCAGAATTGATAGAAATTGCTCAAAAAATAAATAAATTACTGATAGGAGGAAGCCGAAATGGAATATCTTTCAATTATGAAATCAAATTTAAAATTTTTGCGATTTGGTTCATAGTCTCATATTTAACAACCTCCTTCTCGGAAATTTTTAATTATATATACATTTTTGAAGCTGTTGAATTCGAATGGAATAATGTATGAATCCTGAATTGAAATTTTGAATCCTCTGAATTGAATATTCTGAAACAGCCCCATTTTTTACTGGGGCAGCTCATTCCAAACTTGTTTAAAACAATTTTTATTTGAAAGAAAATACCTTATTCCTGAAACATTCAGGATAAACTTTTTCCCGATTAAAAGATTTTTAAGTTTCTCACCCTCATGAAACCTATTTATACATGCCTATCGAGGTGATAGCCAATATAAACATGCGTGCAATCTTTCTTTATTTCTATTGAAATTCGCTTCAAGTGCTTTTATGAAAGAGCATCTAACGACCACTTAAATGCCAATGAACTACTACAAAATGTAGTACCAGCAACTGCACTTTAAGCAGAAACATCCATTGAGGCCCGAACAAATACCGGCGTATATAAAACAAAAAAAGCAAATTATCTGCGAATTCGACAGAGATCGGAAAAGTTGTTCAGAAAATAGACTGAAAGGAGGGGATGGATTGGGGAATTGTTGAAAACAAATTAAAATTAAACACTATTTATCATGTAAAGGGTAAAAAAACATAAAATAAAAAATTTGAAAAAATTATTTGCTCAACGTTTAAGTTTAACTTTGTGGTTTATGTGAATTTGGTGATGGACGTAATAATACAGAAGAAAAAATAAAATTGCTGATGGATCTGGTTACCAGGACGTGGTTGAAATTCACTCAAGCCAGGTTCCAAGCAGCAACTTTACACCTGAAGCAAAAAATTCTTCACAGGGTCTTTGCTCTGCACGTAGGTAAAACCCTTTGGAAAAACATGTAAGGTAGATAATGAATGGTTGCCACCAGGTAGACTCATAGTTCAGAGATAGGTTCGATCAGTGAAATAAAATGTGAATTTCAAATTTGAACGATAGTTTATATTTCACGATTTCCCGTAAAAAGTTTTCATAAGCATTTCAAAAGAAGCGTTTATAATACCCCATGATATAAAAGAACGTGCAATATTGATCTGACAACCTCTAAAAAATTTACTCCAATCTTGATTTCGTTCGTTATAAATGACAATAAATGTCCTTGATACAGAATCGAATTTGCCGCCGACATTAGCTTGCATCCGTGTTTTAACGACGTTTATCGGATAAAACATTGTGCTGCACAACACACCAATCAAAGCACCGCTTATAAAATCATTCAACGAGTTTTGAAAAGTCTTCTCCTCCGCTTGAGGTAGCATTGCTTTAATCGGTTTACGAAGTCCGAAAAATATGGCGTTCGAGAAGCCATTTCTTATTAAAATAGCGCTTAGTCCGCGATAGTATTCCTTCAGACCACTGTTATAATTATGAAGTGTGGACATTGTGTGGAATGTACTTTTGAAAGTGTCATGATGCTTCGGGGATAATAATAAGGCTTGTACTCGTTCAAATGGTGTAAGAGTCGCCTCACAAGTTCCTGCAATAAACGATGCACATAAGGTTGATACATGCTCGTTAATATTCCACTCGTTCGTCATTTTCTGGTGCGATTGATGATATAGTCCGAACATTAACGCCACTGATATTGATTTCTGGAGCAGGGGGGCGGGTAATCCACGATACAAATGAATAAATCCCTCGTGCGTGATTTGCTTGACGGCTTTATTCATACGAAATCCGAATAATTGTTGACGGAACATAATTTTATTGATTGGAAATGTCACGATAATATTTATCGCCGAAGCTCCAGCTCCACAAAAGAAATGTGCACCATTTCGTGATTCCAAGTTCACGACATTGTTTGACTTTTGCTGCGTATTACAAGATACATCACCAGACATAGCTGGGTTCGATACAATATTTTCCGTTGTCATCTCTATAACTACATTATTCTGATGTAATTGAATTAATACAACTGTAAATTTAAAAAGTAGAAATATTTGTAACCAGATTGGCAGATTGATGATTCCACAAAGATTGCACCATTGGAATTGCTAGTGACCATCATATTGGTGTTGTCGGTTAAAAACCTGACTGAATTTAGGATGCATTCATTATTCATATTTGGAATATTTTTCCCAGAATGTAGCAGTTACTATACTTACCGATTCGGTCGAAAACAACAGAAACGAGCATGAAACGATAGAAAAATGTACGAAAAAGTCTCCCCAGATGTACTTGGCAATTAATAATTGATCTAAAAATGGAGTTTCAAAGTGGTCCCACCTACCTTTCTTTCTCAGGACCGAAATTAAAATCTGTGATTATATAATGATAATAAGAAGGTGTAACACAATGCCTTGCTTGGTAAAACTTATTCTCATAACGTAATTGTTGTTCACCCACGATCTAGTGAAGATAAAATTGTCTTTCTTTTCTCGTTTTGCCGAATTACATCCAAAGCCAATCCGGATTCGTTTTTTTATTATTTTGATGATGCCAAATGTTGATAAGCAAATTCAGATTGATTGACACCATGATATCAAACAAAGCCGATAATAAACAGGATAAAAGTTAAAAAATAAAATATTATCAAGTACAAAGAATGTCACCTCATTGCATGTCTATAACTATGGCACGGCTAGGTTGCGCTATAGACTATATTTAATGTTTTTATCCCACTGAATGATTGGAGTCGCCTTAAAATTTTGAATCCAGCATTACGATAGACCGGCCAACGTGTTCAGAAATTTTTTTCACTTCTTCCGGGGTCATTTCTGTACTTTTCATTCGTTTCAATAATTAGAGTAACTACCATTCTTCTACTTTGATATGCTTTTTGCAAGGTCGATTTGCTGGCAATTTGAAAATGCTGAAATTCACTTTTGGAACTTTTCAGGTTTTATGGTAAATTCGACTAACAGGATCCCACCGACTGACAGTACGGTATGAAAATGAAATAGGCATATTTATTTTGACACCTCTGTTGACACAGAAGCCGATACAGATTATCCTATCATGTTTGTTTTTTTTATTTATAAAAAATTCAGGTCTAGTGAAGTTTAGTACCATATTCCCGAATGTCATCAAAATAAAAACTGGCAGAATATTCTCATCTTAACTAGGGGGTGCCAATGCAGCAAGTATCTGGCATTGTCTCCCGGGTTAGGATGAGTCGTTTAAAACATGGGAAATTTTTATGATAATCGGATATATGGTACTAAACATCATGAGACCCAAAAATTCACTCTGAGCAAGGCTAGAATCAGTGCCTAAAATGAGCCAACTATCGGCCACTTAATAGCAGAAAGCTACTAGAAGATATAGTACCAGCAACTGCACTCTGAATCTAAAGCATTCCAAATGGAAATGAAACAAAGTGGGAAGCAAACAAAACTTAATGTGAAGTTTTAAAACGTGCTAGAGAGAGAATTAGTTTTAAGCAAAGATTCAAAGCGAGTAATACGTGTTCGCTTACCTCAATTTAGAAAATATATACCGGTAAATATAAGAGAGAGAGGGAGAATTTATTATTTTGTCAACCAGAAATGCAACACATATTACATTAAATTGTATGTAGATACACAGCATATTTATTTCGGTACAGACTGGGGAATGGCGATACGACCAGTTGGTCATCAAAGTCTGCCATCACCCATTCCTGCCAAATATATATAAAGAAAAATTTGCAATAAACTATAATAATCTTTGCACTTACAAATGATGACACTTTTCAAGAAAATATTTTAACACTCTCCTTTTCCACATAGCATTCAGCACATTGGTGTTCGTATTCTAAAATTCAACACAGACACCAAGAATGCCCGGAACAATACCTGGCAAATTTGCGAAAGAGAACAAAAAAGAGTAATCGAGGCAATATAATAAATAAACAGAGGGGAACACTATAGCTGCTAACTATAGTAGTTCAATAAAAAAAAATAGTAGCTCAGCTAAATATTCAGTCCAATGGTATTTCAAAAGCAATGTATCACGCCTATCGTGTAGAATGAAACTTTATACAAGAAGACAAAATGAGACGGTTATAGGAATCCTAACTAACTGTATGTATATAGCATATGTAAATAAGGATACCTCAGTACCGATGATCACCAATAAATGACAAAAAAAGACATAACTAGTAAAACATTTACAATGTCTTGTAATCACTGCAAGAATTATCATGATTTAATATAAGACACATGAGAACACAATATCAGTAATCACTGCATGAATTATCATGATTTAATATAAGACACATCAGAACACAATATCAGTAATCACTGCATGAATTATCATGATTTAATATAAGACACATCAGAACACAATATCAGTAATCACTGATTAAAAAGCACAAGTATTTTTTTTTAAATAGAGAATATGTGGATTCCTTGATATTCTCAGGAATGCTGTTCCATATTTTAACCCCAGTAACTTTAATGGATTTTTGCAGGACTTTGTTATCGGCTCTGGGAACATGATACGACTGTTTCGAAGAAAATCGAGTATTGTAGGAATGTACACTACTGCATGCTGAAAAATATAGAGCAAAAGATTCCGGGAAGAGTGCCAGAGTTATATTTATACATTATTTTGCCCACCTCGTATCGGTACAAGTGATCTAGTTTCAAAATATTTAGTTTCTTATAAAGAGGACTCAATGTTGTTCGTAATGGAACTTTGGAAATAACCCTTATAGCTCTGTTTTGGAGTACTTTGAGGGGATTCAATTGCGTTTGTGCAGCTACTCCCCACAAGACTATACCATATTGTAACACAGAGTGAAAAATAGAAAAATAAACAGTACGTAAAATATTTTTAGGAACATAATACTTGAGCTTTGTTAAGACCCCGACGGCTCCTGACAATTTGCTGACTAAGTGATTAATATGGGTACCCCATGTGAGGTTTTGATCAATGTAAATACCCAAATATTTCACAGACCGGCATATAGATAAACGAATTCTATTGACAAAAATATTGAAATTTTCAGATTTTCCTCCAGTTAATTTGGAATTGATAATAAGAACCTGTGACTTTTTTGGATTAAGTGATATTTTATTGCACAGTATCCAGTCATTAATATTTTGTAAATCCAAATTCATTTTATTTTCCAGAGAATCTTGATCGAAAGATGATGATGATAAACTGGTGTCGTCAGCAAAAAGTCTAATGAATGAACCGGTCGCATTTACTATATCATTGACATAAATTAAAAAAAGAGTCGGCCCAAGGACAGAGCCTTGCGGCACACCACAAGTAATAGGAGCCAAGTGAGAGTTAGATGAATCGACGCTAACAAATTGAAATCTGCTAGTTAAATATGATGAAATGAGTTTATTTGCTACACCACGTATACCATAATGTTTAAGCTTATCAATCAATATTCGATGGTCAACTGTATCAAGTGTCTCTCAGGGGTTGATTTTTGGTCCAACTTTGTTCTTGATATATATTGAAGACCTGCCTGATAATTTGATATGTGATTTGCTAATTTATGCTGAAGATACAACTCTATATTCTTGTCTCAACGAAAAATCCTTTCCGGAACTACGTCTGGCTCTGGCAAAATCGCTTGAGTGTGATTTGGTCACTGTATCTAATTGGAGTAATACTTGGCATGTAAGTCTTAACTCGGAGAAGACCGAAGTTTTATTAAGTAATCGTTGCACTAATACGAATGCAACTCAAATTTAAATAACTGGTACTACTGTGAGACTTTCCAGAGACAACAAAATAGGAAATGAAAAAATAAGGTCACAACTGTTCTGGAGGAATCCTCAAATATTCGTCTCGTTGGACTCACACTGTCTAAGGACATGAGTTGGAATGAATAGGTCACTAGTATTGCTAAACAAGCCTCGATGAAAGTCGGTTCTTTATATCGAGCTCGCCATTATCTCGCTTCCGAAATCATTCTCCATTTGTACAAATCACTGATTCGACCATGGAGTATTGCTGTCACATTTGAGGCAGTGCCGCTGTCACTGTTCTTGGCATGATCGACCGTATTCAACGGCGTGTGATCGATATGATTGGCCCTAGACCTTCTTCCGGTCTGCAAAGTTTGCCACACCGCCGCAACGTTGCCTCACTATGTTTATTTTACCGATATTATAACAGTCTTTGTTCAAGGGAGCCATCTGCTCTCGATCCACCGAACAAAATTTTTAATCGGTCAACACGATTGGCTACCAATTCGCACCTATTCACTGTAGAGGTTCCACAATGTCACAAACAGTTTTATGCAAGAAGCTTCTTTCCAAGAATCTTAGACTATGGAATTCTTTCCTTTTTTGCTGCTTTTCTGATCTTGTTGATCTACAAGGCTTTAAAACTCGCGTTAATATGCGTCTATCAGGGATGAGGGCTACTCAGTTCCTATTCCTGCATTTCATGTAGCTTTTTGCACTTTAGTGGCTTCCGGAAAAATTTCAAGTATGATTGAGCTCATGCTCTGATCGAATTTTTGACCGCATTGTTTATTGTGCTATGTTTGTATTGTTTGTGATGGTAGCATAATCCAAAAAAAAAGAAGATTAAGCTGTATTATCGGCTTTCTTCTCCCGCAGGATAAAAATGAATTCCCATTTTAAATGAAGAAAATTACTCAGTAAAAAGTAATTGCGTGCGAGAATCGCGGGAATTTTTTTTTTTGATTTTTTGATTTTGGCGAACTTCATGCAGGTGACAAGATAAAAATGAAACGAAGAAAAAAGTCTATTTTGAATGATTGTTTGGGTTTAATTACAGAAAACAACGAAAATTTGCGCGCCTCCTGCGCCACCTTACTCTATCATGACTACTACTTGTATTTCGTGGCATTTTGACTTCAAGATTCCAAGCTTTTGCCTACAAGGTTTTATTTTCGTTTCATAAAAATGCTTTGCATCTCCTGGACGCTTTTACCTTTTACGGACTATTTTTCGTGTGTTTTATGATATTTCGCCTAAAATGATAATTTTATTTGTTTTTTAATAAAAAAAAAATCTCGCGATGGTCGCACGCAATTACCTTTTACTGAGTAATTTTGTTCATTTAAGATGGGAATTCATTTTATCTTGCGAGAGAAGAAAGTCGAGAATACAGCTTAATCATATTGCAAACCACGACATCTCGTACAGATACCAACTTCGATTCGTGGTGTAGTTTTTTTGGCTTATCATATTTCTCATGGTGCTTACGTGACCATGCACCGACGAAGTGTCGAGCAGACCTCTCACATATAATCATCGCGCTGATTGTTTTGGATTAGAATTTACCGAATTTTCCCAAAATTTTATTTTTATTGAAAATCCTTTGAGGCATCTATAGTTTGTTTACACCCCACAATAGTATCACAGACAGACGCGGGGAAGCCCGAATGCGTGATATAATTTGGCCATTCGTGTTTTCAATTTGCTGTTTGTTCACATATATTTTCAAGCACCACGACAACATGGAACGCCCGATTAACATCGTGTTTTTTGTTTTCTTGCGAATAGTTGAATTTTATGAGTTTTTTGGGTGATTGACACGTAGGCTAGTTTTACGTTTTAAACAGTGTTATAGGTTTTGTTCTTTTTCCAGACCACTCGCATCTCTGTGTGTATTATTTGTGTTCTTCAAGTCAAAATAAATATGTTTATGTCTATGTCTATTTATGAATGCATTGTTTGAATATAGAAAAAATTTGCATTCTCACTCTAATTTTGGATAGAGAGTAGTCAGACTTAAGAAAAAAAAGTTATTTTAATACTACAAACTAAGACCAGGAATAAAGTTGCAATCTTATAAATAAATTGCAAATCAGAAGGTTTAGCGGTTGCAAATTATTGTATTTTTTTTTTATTTGAGTCAGTAAGCGGAAACAGAAAAAAGGGTTAGATGCTGCCCGATTAGACACGGGAGCTCCGATTTATGACGTCATCTGACTTTTAAACAAAACAGATCGGTTCTTGGTCGCGCATTGTCATTTGAGTTTGCCTGCCCTTGGTGCTGGTGTTTTTCAGTTTTGTTTCTTTTGTGTGAAGCTCCCGTTACTGGTTATGTTTCGTAAAAGAAACCCGAGTTCTGAGGATAGTTTGTTCAATATTGATCAAAAAAATGTAAAGACAAAAATAAATCGGGTAGGTTAGGTGGATGTTTGATTAATACAGAATACTGAATACAACGTATATTTGTTACCGGTAGCCTAGTTGGATTGTGATTTTTTTTTTTTGTTTTCGGATAGGATTTCATTTTTATTCTGCGACCTTACAATATACCTGCCGGTAATTTAACAAATAAGCAGAAGTAGAAAAAAAATTACAAAATTTGCTAAAATATTTTAGCCACTTACAAGTTTATGTATTGGTGTTAGATTATCTCCCGGGTTCGGATGAGTGCTTTCCAACTTGGGAAATTATTATGATAATCGGATATATGGTACTAAACTTCATGAGACCCAATATTTCCTCCGTCGCCAGACGAGAATTATCGAGTTGGGTCTCTCGTGAAGTTTAGTCCATATATCCGATTATCATAAAAATTGGAAACGACTCATACTAACAAGGGCGACCAGCCAGATGCTGGCAGCATTGGCGCCCCCTAGTTAGGATGGGAATATTCTTTCAATTTTTATTTCGATGGCATTTGGGAATATGGTTCTGTACTTCACTAGCCCCATCGATTCTTCATTCCATTTTCTGCTTGTTATTCTATGCGTATGATATGAACTTTATTTCACAGTATGCAATTCTGAATTAGTAATGTTCATAACACAAGATTACGAGATTTTTCTTGCTTCTTGCCATTCCATCTTGTGTATAAAATATGATGAATTGGTGGGGTTATTGAGCATACTGCATAGTTCCAAGACTGTGGATACCAGATCACAGTGCCTCGCCCAGGAGTATCGGCATGTATTGGTCATTGAAGCCTTTTTCGTTCGATTCTAGCAATCTCATTTTGAACTTTCAAATAGGTTTTGATCACTTTCTGATTGATAGCCCAAACTTTATAATCTATCTTTTCTGACAACAGTTTTTTGCCAATTTTTACTATTTCTCATAATCTTTCTTTCTCAGAATCTTGCCCACATCGTTAAAGAACTTCAGAAAGAATATCCTTTGTCGAGTTCTCCTGTGCAATCAGAATCTGCTTTGGCACAACATCTATGCAGCGTTGTCGAATCAGCTTTTATTCATGGACTGAAGGTAAAAAAAAAGATGTAAAGGTTAATCATTCAGTAGATGATTTGTCCGAAAATATCATGTTTTCATTTCAAAGAAATATAAGTTTAATCTTAACTTTATCTATGCGTTCTAGCGTTATAAACTTATATTTTTTTGAATTTAAACATTTTTCTATATATCCTTGGATTATCTGAAGGTGAAAAAAAAGATGTATAGGATTTTAAGGAAACGAGGAGGGGTTGGTGCTTCATTGCAAGATATCAACGAATCGCTATGATTTGACAATTGTAATTGACAATTGCCTTAATAAATTCTTAAGATTTTGTTTGATTTTCTGAGAACTTTGTATCGTGATGTGTTGATTTGTATCCTATCCTGTGTTGACAAAGGTGTGTGAATAAACTATTGCAATGTCTATATTACAAGTAATTGCCATTTTTTTTTATTATTCTTAAAACTGATTTATTTTCAATAGTATCAACTTTTTGCTTCAGAACCCATTGTCTGAGTAAAATAGCCGATATACATTCTACTAATCTGTCTCAATATGTCAGAATATGGGTGAACAGATATTGATTTGTTTTGGGTGTCAAACAGTTTTCATTGAGTGAATCATTACAATCATCAGCTTTGGATTTTCCCTTGAGGCATATGACAATCTGTATATCTTGACAGGCTTTAATTAGATATTTGATTTTACAGCCATCTTTCTATGAGAAGGACAGTTCACGTTCAACCTCAAAGAATAGTTTTCCTAAACCTCAATTTTGGAGTTTAATATTGAAGATAAGCCATGCTGAAACTGTGAAAAGAGTAAGTAAAACTTTTCTCTGATACGCTGAAAGTAATTTCAGATTAATTATTGCCTCTGATTGGAGACGCCACTTAAGCTTTGCATCTCAAGGCTGATTTCAAAATATTCAGGAAATGAACTTACGTCGGAGAGTTTTTAGATATATGTCCTCAGATTGACACATTCTTGCTGTTTGGGGTGTCTGAAATGTTCATGTAATTCAATGGACAAGCAAGTTCCAAAATCCTGAACCTTTTTATATAGTTTTATGGCTACGATGCACACAGAAAGGGGCATTTTATCTTCTTACCGGAAGACATGAAATATAGATCATTTGTATTTGCAAAATTTTTTTCTCGTGAAACATGTTTTCTTCGGGTTTCTTTGATTCATCCAATTTTTCAAATGTAATGTTAAAAATTGACCATTCATTTTTTCAATATTTTTTTGAAGAAAATTGTTTTCTGAAAGATTTGATTCTAAATTAAATTCATCTGGAAGTGGTTGAACTGTAGTAGTTAGTTAGTTGAAGCATAATTATAAATACATTAGATTGTTTAACGGTTCTGATTAATAAAATTACTAATTGAATGACTGCAGCCATTTGTATGTGTCATAATGGCTGATATAAATTCTATCAACACTAATTGGATCCGGCATGAACTTTTGTTAAAATTTTGTTTATCAGTGAGACAGACATAACTGGTGGAATTAAATTTGCAGAAAATTGAGTTTTTTTTTATTGATTTGTGTCACGAGTTTTGTGAGAAATTGTCATCATTTCGGTCAAAAATACTGTTGGAAAATATGTTTCGTCAAGCATGGGCCACTGATGGATCGCACCACCAGGGTGGTGCAATCCATCTGTGGCTCATACTTGACATATTCATGGACTTTGATGAATCATGGCAATTTATTTTGATATCAAATGATGTTCTGAAGTGGTCATTCAATATTTTTATAAATAATACAACCTTTATATATACATTTATTTATATATAATATAAACTCAACAGTTGACATTGAAATTATGGCTCAATTAATTGCAATGCAATAAGCTATTGTCAAATGATAGATACTGTTTTTCAATGAAGTTTAAACTGATAAAGGTCGGGAGCAGTAACTAAAAAATAACAACTGGCGGCCACTAACGTGTCATATATATATATTTATAGCTACTTGAGAGTGGATCACCCCGTCAAGGCCCTGTAACAGCTGCCACTCATAGACGATCAGGGTTACAATTGCTGGAAAGATGTGATCTTTTCCTGTTTGACTTAGCCTACCCAAGTTATTACATACTGAGTTGAGTGGTGAGCATGGATAAGCCAGTCCGACTCGCCGGGACTTGAACTCGAAATCTTTATATATACTATACTACTAAATGAACAACAGGCAGCAACTGTGTTTCAAGTTCATAACGACCTTGACCACTATGGCCACATAGCTGATTGCTATACGCTAAATTTTCTATCCATATTTTTTCCACAATTATATACCGGTACTGATTCAGATTCATATTGATTATGAAGTCAAAATAATATCCATCCCATTTCCAGGTCCAAGGTCTTACGTACATAACATCTCGAATTGGTAAATGTCGTGCTTGGCTGAGATTAACGCTGAATGACAGTGCAGTGACTTCGTACCTCACATCAATACTTTCCAAAGATCAAAGGTCAATGCTAACACATTACTACGAAAGCCATGCTCTCTTCCTCGATCATGAACATGTGAGTTTATTTTTTTTACTAAAATTCACTCTGAGCACGGCCGGAAGCAATACCATTAAAAACCAACTAACCGCCACTTAATAGCAAAGAGCTACTGCAAGATATAGTACATACAATCGGACTCTGAGCTGAAAACATTCCAAATGGAACGGAGCTGTTATGGTAAAGTGCAGTGAATGGTAGCTGCTGTGGGTGAATGGTAAAACCATCTACCACTTCTTTGCTTCCTTTCAGAGTCATCTCTTACGACAAGCAAGAAATACTTTAGGACTGTTCTAAAGCCCGTATATACAGGGCTATTATTTATGCTTTCTCAAAGTACAATTTTATTTTGTCAGGCACAAGCCACATTCGTCAGAAGGCAAATTGATCGAAAAAAATGATATTACAACTAGGTTTTTTTTGAGTGAAAGAATAAAACATAACTTTTTTTTATTGTATTGTTCATGTTTTGGTTGAAAATATCAAGATGAAAATTGATTGTAGAGCCTGACCGATATATCGGTGATTAACAATATATCGGCCTAGTTTTGCTGTTAACTGATATATCGACAGATCACAAAAGCGGTCAGCCATCTTTTAATTCTTCTTTCTGGCAATTTTTTTTTAAAATTATGCGTTTTTTTGTTCAAATCGCGCACTATTTTGCTCCTATTTTGGGACATCCCCAGTAGATGTTATTCGTGGGAGATGAAATCTCATTCCACCTTTCCTCTGCAAAAATTACTCAATAACCATAAAAATGTTATATGTTCATTTGCCTTTCATATGCAATAGACATGTTCTTTCATTATGTTTTTCCGATTTATTGCTTTTCTTCGGGAAATTTTTTAACGAGTTTTCCTTGAGATAAAATATTAGTTATCGGTGGTCAAAAATGGCAGAATATTGGTATCGATATCAGTTGCGGAAAGCTATATCGGTCTGGCTTTAATTGATTGATTGGTTTTATTTGATTAGCAGAGCACTCCGTTCCCAATGTGCAATTTAAATAAACTTGGCATTCCAATATGATGATATGAGTTATTCGGGGGCAGTTCAGACAGACTTTGCATCCTGCATTTCCTCTTTGTAAACTTTAATCGTTAACCTTTTTTATTGGCCTCATTCCCTGGTATAAATATTTCTATTTATTACGCATTCCACATTTGCTTGTTTGTTTAAAGTATTTATGGCTTTATTGCTCAGCCAACTCAAAGTTTCAATTTGTCACGAATGGTTCACAGTCGGCCCTCACCTTGGTTTCGCACTCCATACATGGTCCATGCTTGATATAACATGTTTCAAAAAATTTTTTTCTGTGCTTGTTCCAGGCAGAAATCAATTCTATATTCTTATTGATTCTGAGTGCTTTTGCCAAAAGTATGCGGTTAAAATTATCCCAGATTTATGGCCCAGATTTATCTAAGGGCCATTGTTAAATGTTTATGTAGATCACCCCCAGACAGAAATCCTTTATCCGAATATGTTTTGTTAAGCAAGAGTCACTGATGGATTGCACGCCAAAGCGCAATCCATCAGTGACTCATATTCAACAAAATAATATTTTTACAAAATCTCCACATCCTCACAATGTATAAAAATATCATGTTCTCATTCCACACAAATATAAGTTTATTTTAAGCTTTCGTTAGAACATAGTCAACTTCTTCAGACAAGATTAAAGTGCAATGAATCTGAAAATAACCAGATTTATACTCTTATGTGTTTGTTCGTTTAATAACTGATACTGCCAACTGATACTGCCTACTGATACTGAGGAGGTTTGACTTTTGTCAGACGAAACGTTAAAGAAAAAAATTTGTGTATGTGTGTAGAAAGACACTTGAACCTCTCGTTTATTAGTTTATTTTCTTTCAATGGCATCCTTGCTTCCAGCATACGGATCTACTCACGCAAAGGCATATAAGAAGGATAAGTAGTTAGTCCCACGTTAACCCGACCGAGAACACGCCTGATTGTTTATTCAGGGTTTTGTTAAATTTCTGAGAATAAACCATCGTCTAAATGTGGCTTCTCGAGCGTTTCCAGTTATAAAATAATGTGATATATCTGCCCCAAGCATGGCACTGAATCTGGCATGTTTTGAATGGTTCTTTCTGTGGAATAGCATTTTGTCTTTATTTGTTTTAGTATGTATGTTCCCGTTTTATTGCTTTCTTAAGCCTTTGTTGGTATGTGCTGATTGAGAACTCTTTGTTTGAAAGCGTGATGGACTCTTCGAAGTGCTAGAGTATCTTTAGCACTTTTCTTAGGAAGTCTTTGAGAACAGTCTTGGGACCAAACTGAGGAAAAGGGTTGTAATAGTTTGGGGCAGATTGGTAGAATATTAGCTCCTCGTTGCTATCCAGTCACCCAAAGAAAGTTGATTTTATCAGAAGAAAATGTAGCAAAAGAGCAATATTACATGATATATCTTTGTAGAAGATAATACTGTCTCTATCTGAGTGTCCTGGTAGCAATCGAACTGCAGGATAATGTTTGAAAAGTTGAAGCTTTTTTGTTCAACAGAAGAAAATGACATTAACATTTCAGATAACCGAAGGAAAACAAGATTTTTTTACTCAGGGTTGTGGGCATCAGATTTCGTTTCTCATAGATGGCACTTTCATGTTTTTTAGTTGATTCAAAAGTTTTACAAGTTTCTGAAATCAACAAGTGACAGTAATATTGATAATATCAGTCAAGAATTCCCGAGGGGTTTTTTCGTGAAAAAAGAAATGCTAAAGTTCAGTTTCAAAAGTGTGTCTACACTCGTACACAAATTCAACAAACAATGGTGAAATGCTTGTTGGAATCACTTTTTATTTGCTTACTTAGGCAAAATTTGACAGTATTTGGTAATATTCCTGATAGAGAAATTTGAGAACTTGTTCCTGTGGCTACCAGTAGAAAAAGGAAAGTTGAAGTTCAGTTTCAAGTTTGTAAGATACTAGACAAGATCCTTTCTATACTCATACATAAATTCTTCGCCAACTGATGTTGTAAATGCTTGTCGAAATGTCGAAATTATTTTTATTTTCTTCATTCGACCAAATTTTCAATGCTCATAGTTTTATTATATGGAGTGGAGATATTTTGAAACCGGTTTCTGAACCTCGCCCTCCGCAGTTTATTTATTTATTTATTTTTTTTATAGCCACTTCTTAGAGTGGATCACCCTGTCCAAGGCCCTGTAACAGCGACCACTTATAGATGGACAGGGTTACAATTACTGGAAAGATATCATCTTTTCCTGCTCGACTTAGCCCACCCAAGTTATTACACCCTGGGTTGAGTGGTGGGTATGGTTGCCAACATGTTCAACCACTAGGTCATCGCTCCCACATGTTGATGGTTTTGAATCCAAGTAACTGACATTGAGCCAGTCAGGATGGCGATATCTTGGTTTTCTTTTGGGTTTTCAAAATGTTTATGTCATTTTCATTCAGTGAACTAACTAAAATCTTCAAAATTATGAAATAGCAGTGTCGATAATTTTGAATATTTTTTATAGTTTAGTTTTCACAAGACACTCAAAACAAGGCATTTAAGCAGAGATATATTATAAAACATTGTTCATTTGTTAATTTTTCTTTGAAGAAACAAATTTTCTTTATGTGTGTCTAGTTGCATTCTGCCAGTCTGCTTGTCACATGCATTCTCTTCAATAATATGCTTGTAATCAATATGTCTCCTTTCAGCTTTTTTACACCTATGTGTCACCACTTCCTACATGTTATTCAACGACTTGTTTGACTTCTTTGGTTTTGACCTTTGCCTCGTTATTGTTATTGTTGGTTTTGTTGTGACATGAAATCATGTGATAGTTTCGTAGCAGTCGGAAAATTGTTGATGTGTTTGAAATTGAGTGTTTTTTTTATTGAAATTCACTTTTTTGCTCTCGAAACGACCAGACTAACAACTATTCATACGACAAAGAATGAAAGAAATATTACAAAACGAAATGTGGTGACTGTAAACATCATAACTATAATTGAATATATTATATATAAATATATATAGGTGAAACATTCATTATTTTATTTTTTGGAAGAGCAAAAAGCTTCAAAACCTTCAATACTGCTATTTTATTGCAGCAGTGATCATTTTAATATCTTCCTGTGGTTTAGTTTCTACCAAACTAGAGACATTTAAATCTCCCAGTCCCAGATATATCATGAAATTTTGCCAAATTTTTCAATGATGGTCCTTTTTCTTTCATCTGTGTAGCAGATAAAATAATTTAAAATTTAAAAAAAAGATTAAATCGTATTCTACCAGTTTGCTTGAGTGGTCAGTCGTCCACTACTATATGTCCACTGTGTCTGAATTGCCCATACTTGAGCATAATGATGACATTTAGCCAAATCTGATGTCGGTGATTGGTCCAGGTTCAATGGTTATTAATGGCAGCTAAACCTGTGGAGGAAATTCAGTGTCTGTCATAATAATAAACATTGATTACTGGGATCATATATTTGACGTGTGATTCTATCGAGAGCGAGTCTGAATGCTTCACGATCTTGGCATCATTGGGCTCTACCCCTCGGTTCATATTCGAAAATTTTAATTCATATTTGATGTCCTGTATAGAATTCAAAATTTTTTTTCAGTCAATTAAATTGTGTGAATCATGTTAATTCCTTTAAGTCAGGGATTTCATTTTGCTCTTTTGTTTAAAAATATTCAATTTTTATTGACGTTTTGTTATTATTTAAAGTTAATTATTTTAATGGTTTTTTCTGAATATTGGGTTTATTTGAACCTTAAACTTATAATTCAAACTTTGCACAACTTGGATATTATGATCTTCAATATCACAGAACGTCGAAAAAAAAATTTACCTAATATTAATTATTAACTACCATGGTTTCTAAGTACCAAGTTCTGTTTTAATGGTTAGTTCAAATTTTGATTCCTTAGTTTGCACAAGCTCAGGTAACTTATATAAATAATTTTAAATAAATTGCCTAACATACAAATGTAATTAACAATATCTAAATTCTATCTCAAGGCTATTGATTACATCATTTTGTAAAACTCTTAAAATGTTAAATTCCTAAAAATATTCCAAATATGTGGCATGACTAAGCGACAGTGACGTAGGTGTTTACATAATGTGCATATAATGATGTAAGATTTTTCACAATCGTGATCAATATCAAACAAGACAGTCAGATTCAGCTTCAAGATCTTTAATTCTGCCACTCGGAAAAATGTTGAAAAATGTTTAAAATAGATATAGGAATATTATATTTAATATATATATTATATATAGTTAATATAGACATAGTTTATTTCGACACCTCTGTCGACATAAAAGGCACTACAAATAAAGATATACCATCACAGAGTTATCAGTAAAGCAAGCAAAACCTAAAATAACACACGCTTGCTTAACTCAAAAAAAATATATATAATTACCTGTATATAAATTTTGCTAAATTTGTCCGCATACATCATGTGGGACCCTTCCCCCCCCCCTACCTAATATTTTATATTTAAATATTTCTTATTGGCAACAGATCAGGTGCGTTGTAAGATTATGTAAGTCATCTGGTCTATAACGCCTGTTTGCTGTGTTAACAACAGTTAAATAATAACTCAAATATCAATCGCAAAATCGTTTATAGGTCATTTTTGCTTCCTGTTTTTTAAGGCAAGTTTTTTTATTATTTTGAGTACTGGGAACACCTTCAGTGTCTTTAGCAGGACATCATATACAGACACTCATTTTACCTCCATAACGATAACTAGGCCGTTGATATATCCCACTTGTGTGGGCTTTGCAATGAGTATTTTAGTCATTACCATATGCAATTATGATGTGCTTTGAGTCAGAATTCTGTTTTAATATTGGTTTATTTATAGACTCCTTTGCCAGGCTTTAGCCATGAATGGTCCAAATGTAAATAGTTTTATTGTCTGGTAGTTCGAAAAAAATTCATATAATTTGTGATTTGGTTATTTAGATTTTTGGGTTTTGCACGTTGGCCTTGTAGTTATTATGTTGGCATCACAGATAACACGTTTGAGTCCTGGCGAGTTCAGCTTTTTAATACATGCCAACCACTCAACCCAGAGTGTAATAACTCTGGTAGGCTAAGCCGAAACAGAAAAATCATGCCTTTTACCCTTTCCATCTAAGAGTACGTGCTGGTACAGGGCCTTCGTCTGGGTGATCTGGGTCTGGTTTAATCTGGGCGTCTGGGTTTTGTTACTCACTTCGAATGTTTCTGGGCACATTTTTAACCTTTATTTCATGTTCAGTTGCTTTCCTGATAACCCAGGTTATGTTTTATCTTTATTTGTATCGCCTTTTGTGTCGACAGAGGTGTCGAGATAAACTATGTCAATGATCCACTTCATTGTGCGGCTATATAGAAAAAGATATGTTATTGAAATTATTCAAGTTGTGCTTTTGTTCATTAAAACGAATTTTAATTCCACATTTAGGTGTCACACAACATGTTTATTTCATGTCGTTGAGCGTGAATGAAAGGAAGCAAAGACCTGGCAGATTAGGGTGCCAGGTTAGCTCAATGGGTAAAATCGTCGGGAAATACGTTTAGAGTTACGCATCTCTGTTCATCATGACGCATTTTCGAATCTCGTGAGGGACGATGATTATATGCGAGAGGTCTGCTGGACGCCTCGCCGGTGCACGGTTGTTCACGCAAGCGCTGTTTGCGGCTTTCTCCGCCAACCAGGTTCATGCACAGGAAAAGTGAGAAATATGATATTCCAAAAAAAAAAAAACCTTCACTCTGATTCGGAACTGGTATCTGCACGAGAGGTCGTAGTTCACCATATGGTTAAGCTGTATTCTCGGCTTTCCTCTCCCGCAGTATAGAAATGATATCCTATCAAATCCTATGGTTTTACTATTTCCCAGGGAAGAAAGTACCACAACTTCTACTTTGCTATGGTGTTTTAATTCCCTATAGAATGACTTCTGTGTTCTGTTGTTCTAAGTCATTTATTTCCAGATTAAAAATTTTATTTTGTCAAGTCTGAACCACAGATGGATTGCGTCGGAATCGACGCAATCTATCAGTGATCCATTCTTGTCAAAATATGTTTGGTGAAAACAGTTTTGACCATTTTAATTTTTTCCATATCAGTTGGTTGATTTCAGGTGTTTCAAACCTTACTGTGAGTGAATTTCAAAAAATAATATGTGTTGGTTGCACATGCAAAGTATGCCGATTGTAACAAAAAGAGGGTTACGATTTTCAATAAACAAAAATTGGTGTCCCGAGCTTGATTGTGTCCAATTTATACAAGGGGTTACATCATATGAAATTGCGTAGATAATATGAGAAATGTGCTGTGATATAACAGCCTACGGGCAAGTGGGCGGATTAGGAATGTCTGCTATAATTGAGTTTCCCGTTGTAATATATTTCAAACAATTGCAACACTAGTTAAGTATGGTTTCAGATAATACTTGCAATTCAATTTCTTTTGAGATTTTAAAAAATTTCGGATATGGTACCAGTAATTAAAAGTTTCTGGTTTTTTTACTAAAATTTGTCTATTGTGTTCAAAAATGAGACAACTTGGATGTGGTAAAAAGAAATGATTTCGATCATGTGGTTAAGGACATTCGTATGCACAGTCCCACCCTTCCCTCCTCCCCGAAGCGCAAATTAAGTCATTTTGATTATCCCTATTATTATGATAAAATATTTTAAAAAGCTACATCTTTTGTTAAATTTTTTATTATTTTTTTGAATGTTAAAATATCGCTTATATGTCTGTCAGTAGTAACCTAATATATCTGTATAGCATTGGTAGTGAATGGCTGCCTAGTGGTGAAATATTTCATAGTATTCGCCTATAAATACGCTCCATGTTGACACAAACTGAGTACAATTTGCAGTAATTGTATAAAATTCCATTTGTATAGTAAATTTCAAAAATATGAGGACAAACTGAACTTTTAGCAAAAATTCAGTCTCATATGTTGGCAATGTTGTGGCGATTTTTTTCGGAGTAACTTTGTCCTACACTGTCGTAAAAGTACAGTGAATTTACTTTACTGGTCATTTGTAGTAATTGCATATTTCCAAAGAAAGTTGAAAAAAAAAAACGCAATGTTCATGAGATTTATGCCAAATATGGGCTGTTGATGGACCGCACCTTCGCGGTGCGTTCCATCAACACCCCATATTTGGCCAATAAACATTTGCCAATTTGTTTAGGTTAATTAGCAATCAGGATTCAAAAACAGTCCTGATGTGATGATAGAATGGTTCGTAGCCTTATATATTGTGAAAAAAATACATCCTCAGTCAACATCTAAACTTTGTGAAAATCTTGATATTTTTTTGACAGATTTTACAGCATGTCTGTCCCCATCATCATCGAAATTTAAATTCTGATTCACAAGTTATCTTTTTACCCCGAATTTAACCTTTATCTTTGTGATGTCACTTTCCCCCATAATGGAATACGTCTCCAATCCTTGTTCCTTCATACTTTCCAAAACAATTTGAAACAAGATTTTCAGTTTGAAAACTGATGATAAAGGAAACGAAAAAGTGGTAGATGGTTTTGCCATCGCCCAGGGCAGATACACTCACTGCACTTAACCATGATTGTTTAGTTCCGTTTGGGGTGTTTTTCGTTTAGAGTGCCGTTGCTGGCACTACAGGTTAGTTCCTTTTGGTTAGTTCCTTTTAGGCACTGCTTCCGGCCATGCTTTGAGTGAATTTCAATAAAAAAAATTGAATTGTGTAATAAATTTTTTTAGCTCGAAACTAAATACATTTGAAATTGGCAACACTATATGAATAAAAATAGTCCTCAGTCACAGGGCAAAGTCTGTTTGCTTCAAGATACACCATGACTAATTACAAAAGCACTTTTTGTGTTATTGATCTTTGCTGACTTGCCAAAATGTTCAGCAAACGTAGACAATGACAGAGTTAATTTATCAGCCAGTAATATTTTTCGTGGAATTTTGCCATTCTGACATGAGACTCTGATTACTCGTTCGTCTGTGATAGATATTAGGCATATAGGAGCGTAGTATAAATAGTAATTATCTTGCTAGTTACAATATTCTACACTAAAAAAAGACATGCGCCACTGATGGATCGCGCCGTCAAGGCGCGGTCCATCTGTGGCTCATGCTTCACAAAATTAAATTCTGTTTGGGTTTGCTATTTTTTTTACAAATTTAGAATATTAAATTTATCTATTGCACATGCTTGATCGAGGATAAATGTTTACCATGAGTTATATGTCTTGTGATTCATCTGACATTTTGAATTTCATAAAAATATATAACGGATGTTGATTTGGAAACTGCAGTCTGCACAAATTGCAATATTTATTAACTTCCTTGTTCTGCTTCTTCTAAAATTTTATAGAAAAATCACCTGTTTTTGTTTTGGGAATCCTGTGAGTGAATTGTTGTGGAAAAAACTTCGGTTTTGTGTCAAATTTACTTATTTGGAACGTAGCACCGACAAAATTGGCGGGAAACGACAAATTTATCAACTTTCTTGTTGGTTGTTGTTTGAAAAAAATTATGGATAATTCAGCCTCGTGTTTTTTGAAATTTGATGAGGGTGCACTGTTCCTTCCACATAAGTTACCCTCATGCATTTGAAAAGTGGACGGATTTTTGAATTTGCTGTAAGGCCTATCCAATCATTCATCAAAAAAGTGAATCCTTTCTGAAGATTGACAAAAGTACAATATTCAGTGAAATTAGCATGAACTGTGTTAAAAATGTCAGATAATATTGTCTATTTACGCTTATATCAGTAATTCATGACTATATTGTTTTTGTTTAATGGTGGCTAGAGGAGTGAAGGAGGCAAATGAGATTATTGATTCCTTCCGATTCGAAAAAATGATCATCCACAAAGTCATAATGGCAAAAACGATAGATTAGTTTATTATATGAAGCTAAGGATCTGATCCGATTAAAAAAAGGATCGTTCAAATATATGAAGATTGCTAATCTTGTGTTTGCTAATCTTTTACAAATTTAGAACCTGTTAAAAAAAATTTATCGATTGCACATGCTTGATCGAGGATAAATGTTTACCATGAGTTATGTGTCTTGTGATTCGTCTGACATTTTGCATTTTGCAACTGCAGTCTGCACAAATTGCAATATTTATTAACTTCCTTGTTCTGCTTCTTCAATAATTTTATAATAAAAACACCTGTTTTTGTTTCTGGGAATCCTGTGAGTGAATTGTTGTGGAAAAAACTCTGTGGAAACTGTGGAAAAAAATTATTGTGGAAAAAAGTTTGTTTTTGAAAACTGCAGACTGCACAAATCGCAATATTTATTAACTTCCTTATTCTGCTTCTTCGATAATTTTATAATAAAAACACCCGTTTTTGTTCTGGGAATCCATCCATGGGAGAATTATTGTGGAAAAAACAAAACTGGTTTTGTGTCAAATTTACTTAGTAGAAACGTAGCACCGAGAGAATGGCAGGAAACTGACTATCTATCCCTTCCTGTTTCCTTTTTTAAATTCTTGATCCGTGTGCGAGAGAATTCACAAGGATACACGAATGACATAATATCAAGCATATATACAAAAATATCATGTTCTCATTCCACAGAAATACAAGTTCATTGTAAGCTTTCATTAGAACATAGTCTAATTTCTTCATACAAGATTAAAGTATAATCTTTAATCTTGTCTGAAGGAGTATATTTTCTTGTTGTGTTGTTTGAAAAAAAATTATGGTCAATTCATCTTCAATGTTTTTTTAAATTTGATGAGGGCACACTGTTCTTTTCGCATAAGTTCAAGGTCGCAAAAAAAAGTCAAGGTTGCAATGGATCATGTATCATTCATATAATTTTCTTCAGTTGATGAAAAAGCTTCAAAATCATCAACACTGCTATTTCATAGCAGAATTGATGATTTTGAACCTTTTTATGTGGTTAAATTGCTAACAGGCACTCAAAACCGTTCAAATATTATAACCACAGATATATCGTGAAATATTGACCATTTGCTAGTTTTTCTTCTGATGGAACCAATGTCCATGTCATTTTCTTCGCGTAACAGAACAAGAAGAGCTCAAAACCATCAACACAGTTTGGTTGTTACAAGATACTAAAACAAAACATATCTTTACACTAGCAGCATAAGATATATCACGACATAATGACCCTTTACTCAACCCTTTTTTGAGGTGTAGCAGAACATCTGACATTCTTCTTGTCTCACGAGATCAGGCGGGATTTGTTTATATCTTTTAAATTTAGGAGTAAATTCACCATTGTTGTTTTTGGATACTTTATGTGAGTGTAACTTCTAGAGCTGATATGCTACAGTTATAAACTTTTAACTTCCGTGTTTATTTATTTCATACCAAGTTGATATGAACTCAATGACTTTCTGTCAAATTTAATCATTGACGTCATACCACAAACGATACAATAACATTTGGCAGAATGCTATGATCATGATCTTTCTTTGTTCTGTTGTAAACTCACCAGGGGGAATCATCGGGTTTCTGTTGTTTCTGTACAATATCAATGTAGCAATGGCTCATAACATAAAATAGAATACCAAACTTACAAATAGGGCTGGGCAAAACCGAATCTTTGGAATTTGAATTTCTTCGAATAATTTTCTAGAATCTGATTGAATCACGAATTCGATACCAATAACAAATATCCCATTTTTACTGATTACAATTTGTTTTCATTGTGAAAATCAAGAAATTAATGGTTTACTGTGTATTTTCAATTCACACTCCATGTCTAAGAATAACAATTTTCATATTTTAGCGACAAAATATATTCGATTATGGTCAAGTTTGACTAAATTCAATTGCATTTTGTCATTAAAAATCTTGTCCATTTAGTAAGTATTTGTTCTTATGAACCATTCACAATTGTTTCGAATACATTGTTCTTCGAATCACCAAATTGTATCACCCAGCCCTACTTACAAAGTTATTAAACGTCACCTTTAATGTTTTTTGAAAACTTAATAATGTTAACTAGAGGTTATGTAACAAATTTAACCAATGGGAAAGTTTAGTCTTATTATTTTTTGAAATATCAAGAAAGATGGTTAAATAGGATGAAAGAAAGATGAAATATCTAGAAAGATGATTTTGAACTTTTTTTTGTGCATTCGATTCAGTTGACTTGATCATTTCTGAAACACCAAGAAAACCAAGATCCTGCCACCTTGTTCTACTTGGAGTGTGATTCAATTTTAAAGTGTCATTTTTTTGGTCTGAGTTATCACTGATTTATAGTGAGTCTTCACTATAATGCCTGCTTACTCGTTCCTTTTTTTTTTTATAGTCACTCATTAGAGTGGATCACCCTGTCCAAGGCCCTGTAACAGCGGCCACTTATAATCGGACAGGGTTACAATACTTACTACTTATGATCTGTTTGATAAATATCACATGAGATCCACATGAATATTTGGATGCTCGTTACCTTCCTCTATGTTGTATGGCTGGGCAATTCTATTCGATCATTCGAATCGATTTGAAGCACAATTCATTCGAATTAATCATGAATCGTTTATAGGAACAAAAACTTGCTAAATAAACTGGAATTTTCATTTTTAATGATAAAATGCTATCAATTTTGGTCAAATTTGACCAAAATCCATAGCATTTTGCCGTTAAAATATGAAAATTCTTGCTCTTAGACAATGTAGTGTGAATTGAAAAAACACTACAAACCATCAATTTCTTGATAGCCATGATGGAGACACGTTGTAATAGTACGAATGGGATATTTGTTATTCACATAGAATTAGTGATTTGATCAGATTCAGAAAAATTATTCGAATCAGATTTGAATTCCAAATAATTGTGAAGTGGCGTTTTGCAATCACCCAGGGCAAATATTGTTCACTTTACTTTTCCACTTGGAACACCTTCGCTGGTGCTGTTTTTTTGTAGAAGCTTCTTGCAATATAGGTGGCCTTTTGTTTCCTTCCAGGGTCCTCTCATGGCCTTGGAGTAAATTTTAAAGAAAGAATAAATAAACTGTCGCAGGTTGAAGATCTCGAGTCTTTGCAAGCTAGTTTATCCATGCTCACCACTCAACCCAGGGTGCGATACATTGGGTAGGCTTGGCCGAACCGGAAAGATCATATCTTTCAAACAACACTAACCCTGTTCGACTATGAGTATCTGCTGCTATAGAGCCTTGCCTCAGGGTGATCCACTCAAATGATTGGTGTTAAAGAAATAGAATTGTGTTATATTGGACTGTTTAGTCCTGCTTTCAGAAAAAATTATTTTGATATCGTCTGGAAATTCCCTCCATCATATCCTTTTTCATTCCCTGGGATTTTCTTTTTATTCTGCGGGTGAGAAAAGCCGATTATAGGGCTCAAAACCATATGGTCTCGTTCATAAAAAAGTTTTCGATTTCAATCCTATCTTAAAAAATATGTCTGCAACGCCCTATCTCTGGGTTGATCAGCAATCATTGCTAAACCATGTCATTCAAGGTCTCACTGTATTTCATTATTTGCTTGTTATTGAAAACCTGCTAAAGCTGATTAAAATATTGATCCATTGAAATGATTAAATATAATGAGCGCAGACAAAAACTCTGATATCAAAATACCCAAATGAAAATCTTTCTTATGAGTCTTAAGAAGATTATATTTGCCTAAAGTTTTAATAAATAGTGGGAAATTTATATTAAAAAATATCTTCTAGAATAATTAACTCTACCTGCGTTTTTATTCGTGCCTTAAAAATGGCGATTTTCCCAAAAAAGAGACCAAAGTATTTCCTCACATTTCTACACGAATATAGTTCGATTAAGTTTTATTTTTCATTTGATATCTTCTATCGCCGATACTAGGAGGTTTTGCTTTGCGAATATTACCATGGTCAGTTTTTAAAAACCGCAAAATATATATATCTGCTGGGGAAAAAATCTATAATAATATTTCCTACTTTTCGAGTCCAGCTTTGAACCTAACAAAATGCTTTCCCAAGTACATGCTCGATTGATTTGAATAAAGGAATCACTGATGGAATGTGCTTTGGCATTTAGCATTAAGAAATGTTATTATTGAACTCCCCCCTTTTTTATAGCCACTCCATTGAGCCGTATACCAGAAGCCACTTACTGACAGGGTTAGAGTTGTTGGAAATATTTGATCTCATCCTGTTTAACTTGGCCTACTCTACTTAGAGTTATTACACCCTGGGTAGTGAGCATGGATGTACGAGCCGGACTTTTGCCGCTTGCCGAGACTTGAACCCGGGATATTGAGCCTGTGATGCCGAAATGTTAACCACTGGACCCACGTTTTGATCTGTTTATCAACTATCTGTTGCCCATTTTTTTGATTTTGAGAAACCTATTAGCAAACTTACTGTGGTAAAAATTAATTTAGTACATAATGGTGATGCATCTAATTTCCAAAACTGTTTATGTGAATTTGAATCTTATCCGTTAGTTAGTAATTGCTGAGCTACCCACCACCATGATTATGTGATCCTAAATTGGTTGATTATTTTGTTTACGTCTGGCTCACATTTTAGAGTTGTAATTTGAATTGTATACTGCAATGGGTTTACCAATTACTTGAATACAGCTTCTAATATTTCTTATCTTTCTTCCAGGCCGATATATTCCTACGATATCTCCAAGGTGTAGAGAGCGTATTGTTTGAACTGAGTTACAATTCTTCAATGCTGAACCAATGGATTAAAACTCCACTTGAACTTGCAGGTCTTGTTCCTCCATCTACCTCTGCCCCTCTGTATCTGGGAATACAGGCAAGGTGAGTTGTCTAAAACGTTGCAATATATAAGGGTTTCAAAGTCTTGCTTCACACTTACACAAATTTATTTCTGTAACGTTTCGTCTGACTTTGGTCAGACTAAATGATAAGTGTGAAGAAAGACTTTGAACCTCTCTAGTTAATCATAGTTACTCTTGCTACTGTATCCTTGCATGTACTACATATGGATCCGCAAACACAAAGGCACAGAGGAAGGATAAGTAGTTAGTCCATGTCCCCCAGACCAATAATATATCGTTTTTAGTTAAAATTGTGTTGAATCATAGTTTTTTAATATTTTTTTATTAAAATTTCAATTATTTAGCACAAATAGTATAAATATATTATTCTGAAGGACTTACTATTCGATTACGACATCCTAGTATGATCTTGGAAATCTTAGTACCGTTATGTGTTCTTTTTATCCCTAAATTATTTTTTAAAGCTTCAATTTTGGACACAGTTGAGCAGTGCGCGTTACTACTGTGCGACTCTGCTCTTGTGCTATTTTATGAAAAAGACCAATTAGTGAAATCAGGAATGGGCAATTCAGAATACTTCGCTATTCCGGTATTAATTCAGAATAGTAAAATTGAATCCGGAATACCGAATCCTATTCCTAAACACGATCATTCTGCATTCAATCTGGCACCAGAACCCCAAACAGGTCATCGAAATCATTCGGGTTGATGTCTTCTTGCTCGTTCGGCAGTGTATGGTGTCACATATAAGCCATTGATGAGATTAATTTGTTGTCACAGGCCGTAATCAAGCTACTTTTGCAGTGGGCTGCATTCTTAAGCATTCACAATGTATTCGGCTGTTTGCGTTCTGAAATGTGAATTGGCAATCCAATCCTTTTATCTGATCCATACCCGGATTCAGAAATAGGAAATTAAAGCCGGATCGATATTGCTTTTTTGCAACGAATATCAATACCGATATTTCAACATTTTTGACCAACGATATTTAAAATCACACGAAACTCGTTGAAAAGTCTCCCAAAAAAAAGCATTGAATCGAAAAAAATACTGGAACATGTCATCTGCGTAACTTTTGCCTAATTTATTTGAATATGAGTAACTGATGTCTTACGTCGTCACGGCGCGGTCCATCTGTGATTCTCAAAATAAAATTTGTGAATATCGGTCTTGCTCAAAGTCTCCTTCTCAAGCGGATAACTAAGAAAAAATTACGTACTAATTGATAAAAAGTTTTAACAAAAATTCATTCATTTCAGCACCGTTAACAACAACTTATCGAAGCCATATCACCACGACAACGGTCGGTTAACATCACATCGAGCATCTGCTCCTGCAGATTTACTGAAAAATCATATAAGTGCATCTCTACCGGCAACTAGTGGGGAAGAATGGATTCGGAATAATAGAGTTGCAGAAGGGGAGGAAGTGGTCGATGGAAAGTAAGTAGTAGGGGATATTCTTATCTGGATAGTCTTGTAATTTAGAGAGCTCATGAAAAATATTCAAATTGATCCATTTCACAATAATCTTATGATATATGGCAAATATTCAGATTTTGTGATTTTCCAACGAAGGTTTTGATCAACTGAACAATTTCTTAATCAGTGATGAGCCAATACCAAAATTATTGCTGGTATAAATACAAGTCCCGATACATTAGTTTTGTCCTTTTACATTACGAAATTCGAAATCCACTTGATATAGATGATGCTTCATCATTTCAGATAAACGATATCTGCTGATATTTGACCATATTTTGTAGCAAAATCATGATTTATGTCAAATTTTACAACGTAAAATTTGGCATATATCATGATTTTTCTGCAAAATAAATCAATTTCAGAATAATTACGAACAAAAACTGATTTTTTTATATTGAAATTCACTCTGTTCAAGGTTATTCTGAAACTTATTCATTTTGCAATTATCTAATGATATATGACAAATATTCCGATTTTGTGGTTTTCCAACAAAGGGTTTGATCAACTGAGCAATTGCTGACTGGAAGCAATAGAAATTTGGGATCTATTCACAAAATCTTTGCCAAAATGTTTAGAAAATATGTCATTTATTTATTGAAGTTTTTCTATCAATTTTTTCTTTCGGATTCAACTTGAAATGATTTGATTTCAACCAGATCTACCGAATGCTAGCTTCTCCGTTTACTCAGACCCCTGAAGAAAATGGATTCCATCAGGGAAAAATTTAGCAAATGGGAACCTTATAAAAAAAAATTTTTCATTTCTTGTTGCAACCAAACTGTATAAAAAGGTTCAAAATCATCAACACTGCTATGAAATAGCAGTGTTGATGGTTTTGAAACTTTTTTTGTACATGCGAAAAAAATGACATAAACATCTTTGTCACCCGAAAATATAAGTCCGGTCTCCGTGGTGCGAATTCCAGTGGTTATACACAGGTGAAATATTTCTTGTATTATAACGCTCTCTGATTGTTCTCAGGGAAAATTCACCCCGACTGACAAAACAAGAGTTGATTCCTGAGGAGGAAGAAGAGAAAGTTGAGGAAACCGGTGAGTTTGAAATCATTTTTTTTCAACCATATCTTGCAGCTAGGGCAGGGCTGGGCAAAACCGAATCATTTTAAATTAGATTCTGATTCGTATATTTTTTCCAAATCTGATCGAATCGCTAATTCGATTTAAAAAACAAATATCCCATTTTTACTATCCCCATTATTGTCTCCGTTATGTTAATGAAAAAATTTACAGTTATGATTCACAAATATTAGCATGAACAGCTTTAAAAGCGGTGTATTTTTAACTACACTATAGTCTGATAGCTAAATTTTTTATTTTAATGACAGAATACAATTGATTTTGGTCAAATTTGACCAAAATCGATTGCATTTCGTCGTTAAAAATGAAAAATTCCACTCCATTCAGCAAATTTTTGTTCCTATGGTTAATTCACGATTGATTCGAATAATCTGTGCTTAGAATCGATTAGAATCACCGAATCGAATTGCCCAGTCCCTACTTGCAATGACTTGATTTGTAAGCGTCATCATGCTCCATCCTTGCTTTTGTTTCCTACTAGGGATGCAAGTTTCAAATATATATTTTTTTGAATTGAATATCTAATGAAATAATTTTTCAATCGAATCTTTTTAAATATGGTTTTATTTGAAAAACCCATTCTCAACCGATTCAGTTGAAAAGAGCAAAAAACACATCCGTTGTTCAAATTCGAGCAACGCTGAAAAGAGCAAAATAGCAATGTATTGATTTTACGATCAGGCACAATAAGATTGGCAAAAAGTTATCATGAAAAATCACCCCATAGCCCAAAATTTTGGAAATATTCTTTCAAGATCTGACAACGACAAAACCTGACATACGTAACAAGGATCTATTAGAATCACAATGAATTTTCTTCAAAACTCAAACATTCTTTTTGCAAAATATTATATGATTTTGTGATAATGGGAATATGCCAGAGTCCGACCGTTATATCAGCCTAAATTTACTGTTTACCAATATATCGGCAGATCACAAAAATGGTCGATTTTATCGACCAACCGAAATGCACACCGGCACGCGCAATTCTTTCGTTTGTTTCGTTTTTTGTTCAAATGGCAAAATTTGCACAATATTTTTATTTTTTACTTCCATCTAGAGAAATCCCCAGATGTTATTCGTGTGAAAAGGAATGTTATTTCACCCTCCCTCTGCTTGGTGACCAAAATTGCTTGGTGACCATCAAAACTTGATATGCTTGCCTTTCTTATGCAATAGACACATTCTTTCATTATGTTTTTCAAGTTATTGCTTTTTTGATAGAGTTGTGCATAGGATAGAAATATCGGGTATCGGTGGTCAAAAATATTAAAATATCGATGTTGGTAGCAAAAAAGCAATAATCGGTCGGGTTTAATATACAAAGTCCTTTCTGGCTGCCTTTTTTGTAGATTTCTCAGGTTTTCTAATAGTCTGTAATAGATCTGATTTTTACTTTGCAGAAACCTCAACACCTCTAGCGACCCCTGTTGAAGACAGTATCCTGCACAAACGTCAATTGATAAAGAAAAAGAAGAGAAGGAAGCATTCAGTTGTAAGTAGAGCTGTCCAAAATATTCGATTTTCAAATTATTCAATTTGATTGAAAGCGATAGCTACAATTTGGAATATTCAAATCATAAATTATTCAATTGATTTCTGAACAATTCAAAATCAACAAACAGATAATTTTGCAATTCTTTCAAAGATAAGTTAACTTTTACTCAAATCACAAGCTGATAAAAGATGTCTTTGTTTATTACCGTACATGACTTCTAATTCGATTATTTAATTATTAATCAAAAATTGTTCGATTCGATTCTGAAACCAAGAAATATTCAACTTTGGCCGCCCCTTGTTATAACTTAAAAAATTGCGGGAAGTTCGTGGCTATGAGTGCGAGTTATAATAAACCAAAAGCAAGGATATGACATATTAGTAAGATTTTAAAAGCAGCAGTGGCCTGGTGGTAATCATAGTGGCATCACAGGTTCAAATCCATGGCTTTTTAATCCAGATATACTAACTTGGGTAGGTTCGGTCGATCCAGAAAAATTATTTTCTTCCAACAACCCTAACCTTGTTCACCTGCAAGTGGCTGGTGGTACGAGATACAATACGTTGTCGCATGATCCGCTGAAATAAGAGGCTGTAAAAAGTGTCCGTGATGCAGAATGAATATAGGAAAGACAAACTAGTCTTATGTTTAAATTTAATCTTAGCAAGGTTTGAAAAAGAACATTGTATTAACCGCCAGAAGCAGTGCCTAAACGGAACCAGCTTACAGCTACTTGATAACAAAGAGCTGCTAAAAGATATAGTACCAGAAACTGCATGCTAATCAAAAAACATCCCTACCTCAACTGAACCGCCATGGTAAAGTGCAGTGAGTGGTATCTACCCCGGATGAACCGCTATTTTTGAATTCATAAAATTTTTTTCAACTTTCTCAGAACAAAGGTTTGAATGGGAGTTGGAGTAGTCTCTCTAGTGGTGAACTCGGATCATCTGGTTCGAACCCAAGTTCCAGGAGAGGAACACCGAGGAATAATAGCTTCTGTGATACACCACCTACTGCCGTCTTAACGGTATGTCTTTGCGTATCTGTTGATTTTGTGAAGTTTATTTCGACACCTCTGTCTACACAAAAGGCGATACAAATAAGGATATCATGTTACAGAGTCATAAGGATATCATGGTACATGGAAAGCAAAAAAACTAGAATAAAGTTAAAAACGGGCCAGAGAATAAGATTTTAAACAAAAAAGATTCAGAGAGCAGCACGCATTCGCTTACCTCAGCACGTGCCCCTTTTACCTCATGAGTGAGGATTGCCGGTATTGAGTTGGGCAATCCTCATCTGACTAGTCGATTGTTCCAGACTAAACTAATTTCGTTTGTTGATTATTCTGAAATAGATTCATTTTGTAGTAAAATCATGATATATGCCAAATTTTACGTCGTAAAATTTGACATAAATCACGACTTTGCTGCAAAATATGATCAAATATCAGAAATTTTGTTTTTCTGAAATGTTTATAACATTATTCCATTTATACAGTTGTACACTAACTTTGTGGAAACAGGATACTTTATGAATGGATACATGTCTTGCGCAACATTGCTTTAAAACAAATTTTGATAAAAGAGAATACTATACATAGTGTTAATTCTGAACACCGTTTAAGCTGAACTGTAAAGACATCCATGATTGTGTGATTGTTTAAGCATGGATCAGCGAGTTATGAGAACGGTGCTTTAAGACAACAACCAAGTTAAAAACTGTTAAATTTTGTGATCATTTTTAGTGCTTATGCAGTTTTTTGATTCATTATGTGCCTCTCCGTGCATCATTGCATCTCTATCACAATTTTCTTGATATCTTTTGAACTGTTTTATCATGGTTTCCTGTATGCTTGATATTGGATCAGAGGACAGGAAATCGTTCTATTTGTACAGATATTAGAAGCGCTAATTAGATAACTATGCGTCCTTTAGATCAACCACTCCACAATCAGGCTTATATTCACCCCTTATCTCTGAAGTTTTCGATATTTTACATAGTAAATTTTATCTGTATTTTTTATTTGTTATCTATTAAATTTTAGATCCACTTCTCCTTATCAGTAATTTGTATTTGTTTTCACACCTACTCAAAATAAGCTTATGTGTATATTATTAAGATGTTTTATTTATTTTAGAAAAAAGTTGGTGAAATGACAGAGAAGAAATTAAGTTCGGATATAAAAGGCTCTTCCACCCCTCCACAGCAGAGGCACTTAGCAAGTCAGCTATCTTGGGACGAAGTTTTCAGTGCTAGATTGTTGAATCGTGAGAAACAACTATCGAACAAAGAAAAGAAGAACAAGAACCTAATTCTTACTCCGAAGCGCGAGAAGAAAATTCTCAAACTCTAGCGATAAAGTTGATGGTATTGGGCCATTTAAGACTTTTCCACCAGAGGGCGCTGTAGGAAAAATTGAAGGTGATCCTTCCTCCTCCTCATCATCTGGGTTTGAAGATTCAACCGGTTCCCAAAGTAGCGGCAATATCAGTGATAAACTCAACTCTCAAATGCCGTTGCCGGACGCTTACAAAATGTCATTTATGACATCATCAAGTAGTCTTAGCGGCCTTGATGACACAAAAAGCCAGGTCAAAGGTCAATCCTCAGAGGGTGAAGATCAGAATTTATCTCCTGGTGCCACAGACATAATGACAACAAGCACAGACGCAATTGACATATACGCTGGCTCCATATCGAAGACAGAAGAAAACACCCGTCCACCCAGTAGTGTCGACTTGAGTCTTGAACTGAATAAATCAAGTCGGGGTGGGAATAGTTTATCTGTGAGTGGGGGGTGGTCGGCCCCAAATACCCCTGACTATCAACATTCAACCCCTAAAGGTGGAAAAGGTTCTATTTTTGGTTCGGTTTATAATCAAAACAAAACGGCGTTGTTTGAAGAGATGCATGAACCGGTCAAGTGGGCGACATCCCGGAAATTATCTCAACAAATAGAGAAGGTTAACGTTAACAAGGAAAATGAGAAACCTGAAATATTCATCAGGAGGGAGGGGTATTTGAAGAAAATGGGTGAAAAGTTCAAACTTTGGAAACAACGTTGGTTCGTGATGCGTGGTACGACACTGAATTACTATAAGGATAAAAGTACCCACGTACTGCTGGGATGCATCGATCTAACAGATGTTCTCGTAATATCTGAGGAGACTGACCATGATGATGCGGACATTGTTATTGTCATGAATGATGGTACAAAACACCACCTAGCGGCTGAAAACAAACAAATTACAGTTGATTGGGCGATGGATTTTACCAAAGTTCTTTCAGGGCCGGAATCTCCACAAAAGGAGGGCAGTAAAGATCAGAACACTGACGACATTTATTCCAAAAACTATCTTGAAGAATACGAGATTATATCCGTGCGTAATCATTTAATAAACGGCACAAATACGAGTTGGTACGCATCGATGATCGCACACATGGGAAAAATCGCGAATGAGAAAGGCCTCGATTCGCAAAACTATCAATGTGCTGATTGTGCGTCACCAATCGGGATAATATATGGTGCGCCCAGGGTGTGTACCTTCACAGGACAATATTATTGTGCGCAATGTCATTCCAATGATGAGATACAAATTCCTGCACGGATTATACATAACTGGGATTTCAAGAAGCATAAGGTAATTGTTATTTGTTTAGATGGTTTCGGCACTGCACAGGGCAGATACACTCACTGCACTCTATAATAACGGTTATAGGTATATTTAGAATTTTTTTCATTGAAGTTCACTCTGAGCAAGGCTAGAACCAACTAACGGCCACTTGATAGCAAAGAGCTCCTAAATATTGTATCGTGCCAGCAACTGTACACAGAGTGGAATACAACCCAAATGGAACTGAACCGCCATGGTATAGTACAAATGCGTGGTATTCGCCCTTGGCGATGGTATTTCGGTTGTTGGGTGTACTCTAGGGTGGTTCAAAAAATGAAATATTTGAATAACATAGCTAGAACTCCCGGTTGGGTAAAAAACAACACAGAAAAAATTTCAGCTCATTTGAAAAGGTTTTGAAGCTGGTACGGTGGTTCGAAATTTTTAGTTTCATGCGAAATCTGGCAACTGCAAAAATTCCTCACTGTACACTACTGGTTTCAGTGTATTTTGGTATTTGAACAGCCATAAGTTCGTTCTTTTTAGGCATTTCTTTAGACCTTGCTCAGAGCGAACTCGCATAAGAAAATGTTTAGCCTATAAAGAGTTGATATGGCAATGCAGTGGTTAGGTTTTCTGCTTGAGTGCTGTTGCTGGTAGTTCACTGCCATATAATTGGCCGTTAGTTGGTTCCTTTTGTGGCCTCAGCCAAAGTGAATTTTGTTAGACGGAAATGCGATTTTTTCTCTACCCGTAGCCAATACAGAATCTTGCTTTTCCCTTGTGTCTGTTTAATAGCAGTATTGATGATTTTAAACCTTTTTGTACAGTTCCTACCAGACACTAAAAAAGACGATGGCCTTTTGCTTCGGATGTCTGAGTAGCAGATATTTTGTCTGCTGTAGTACATTAACTAGTGCCCGGTTGGCTCAATCGATAAAGCGTTGGGAATACGCTTCGAGCTGCACATCTCTGATCATCAGGACGGAGGTTTGAATCCTTGAAGGATGATGATTATAATTATATGCGAGAGGTCTGCTGAATGCCTCGCTGGGACACAGTGGTTCACGTAATCGCTGCTCACGTCTTCCTCCACCAACCAGGTCCATGCTCAGGAAAGATGAGGAATACGATAATCCAAAACCCTCACCCCGATTCGGAAATGGTATTTGCACGAGAGGTCGTGGTTCAGCATATGGTTAAGCTGTATTCTCGGCTTTCCTCTCCCGCAGGATAAAAATGATATCTTATCCTAACTAACTAAAACCCCTTTTCAGGTCTCAAAGAGGTCAAAATCATTTATCGAGCAGGTCTTCACCGATCCCTTGTTGAATTTGAATGAATCAAATCCTGGGATTTATAAATATATCGACGAGATGGGTAAAGTTCTGCAACTGCGACGAAAATTTGTTCATTTGAAGAATTATCTCCGAACCTGCAGGAATTTTGACATGGAAGAGATCAATAATAAGTGAGTTGAAAAGTGTTAGTTTCGTACCAAGTGTTTTGTACCAAGTATTTGAGCCAATTTGTGGTTCATTTCTAGGAATCTGCATTTTAGAATATGCTAAATCAACTACAAGAGATGGTAAAGTGCAGTGGTTAGTATCTGTCCTGGGCGATTGTAAATCCTCACCACTTTTTTCTTTTAGTCGCCTCCTATGACACACAGAAATATGTTAGGACTATTCTTAAGCCTGTACCTACAGGGCAATTCACATAATTTCCTGGGTCAGTACATGCCCGGGAGTTACGAGGTTATTGAAAAACTGTGAAAACTTCAACTTATCATTTTTTATTGCAAACATTTGATATCAAAATGCAGCTAAAAAATTCTGCCTTTCCATTGTAAATTTTATGAAAGTCACAAAATTTAGCTCAAATTAAATTTTGCGATTTTTTTATTCAGGCTTGGATCTCGGTTATACTTCCTGGATGATTCTCACCTTTACTCGATCCAAGATTTAATCAACGTTCACGACAAATCACTCGGAAATATGCTGTCTAAACTAGTTTCAACCGGTACCAAACATGTCTACGGATGCACTTTATGTTCTGCCAAAGGATTCGTCTGCGAAATATGCCAAAGCGATGCGATTATATTTCCATTCGAGACGGACTCGACTGTTCAATGCTTCGAATGCAAAAGTGTGTTTCATCGAGGGTGCAAGAACGACTCTTGTCCAAAATGCGAGCGCCGTCAAAAATATTTGATGGCAAAAGCGAATGAATATGTGAATGACTCATCAGAAACAGATGACGAGATTTGATGACTAAGCACTTTCCCAATGGTCTATTAGGACTGAGGGACATTATGTGTCAAGCACTGAACGATCGTTGTCATGTGGCAAGCCATGAGGAACCAAACATTTCAGACGTAGAAAATTATTTGACATATTTATGACTAGGGCTGGGCAATTCGATTCGGTGATTCCAATTGATTCGGAGTACAGATTATTCCAATCAATCATGAATCGTTCATAGGGACAAAAACTTGTTAAATAAACTAGAATTTTTATTTTTAACGACGAAATGCAATCGATTTTGGTCAAATTTGATTGTATTTTGTCGTTAAAATGAAAATTTTGTCTTTTAGACGTGAATGTAATGGGATATTTGTTATTTTTATTGAATCAGCGATTGAATACGATTCGAAAAAATTATTTGAATCCAGATTCAAATTCCAAATGATTCGCTTTAGCCCACCCCTGATTATGACCTGCCCAACTGCCTTAAAAACAGATATCCGATTTGAACAATTTTGCGCAATAAATTACTCCTAATTAGGGCTAGGCAAAACCGAATCATTTAGAATTCGAATCTAAATTCGAACATTTTTTTGAATCGTATCGAAGCGTTGATTTCATAAAAATAACAAATATCCCATTTTTACTATTATCAGGAAATTCAAATTATACATTTTAGCATAAACTGACGAAAAAGCGATGTATTTTCAATTACGCTCCAGTCCAGGAGCAAAATTTTCATTTTAACGACGAAATAAAATCGATTTTGGTCAAATTTGACCAGAATCGATTGCATTTTGTCTTCGAAAATGAAAAATTCCGAAAATAAGTGCTGATTTTCACGTAAATTATAAGCTGCCTTTATATGTTCATTATGTGACGTCTGATTCGGGAAATTCATGCGATTCGATTCTGGAATCAAAAAATATTCGATTTTGGCATCCATACTTGTCAATAGAAGTATATCAGGGATGGAGGTTCCTCAGTTTTCATTCCTGCATTTCATGTAGCTCTTTGCATTTTTAATTTCGACAGACTTTTCATGTTTGACATGTCTCTTGCAGCCTTGCTCTGAGCGAATTTTGATACAAACAGAAAAAAAATAGTCACAGAAGTGCGTTCGATTTAAATGAATATTTCCATCAAGCATGAGCCACAGATGAACCGTGTTTTATCGATGGATTCCATTTGTGGCTCAAGCTTAACGGAACTTGTTTTGACAGTTTTTCCCGAGTAGCTCGAGGTCATCTTGTATGATTTCGTGCGAGCAAATCCGTGTACGTTAGTTGCAATGATGTAGTAGCAAGTAACAATAGCTAGAGATATCCAAAGTCCAAAGATTTATTTTCTTTATGGAGACTGTTGTTGTATAACTGTTATTATTTTCCTCAGGTCAGGTTCGTACCTTTAATGTTTCCATTGTTTATTCTTCGTTTGTTTGTGATGCAATAATCGATCATGATATTTTTGTGCCTTAAAGTATTTTTTTGTGATTGTAGAAAATAACATCTTTTTAAATTCGAATATTGTGTTTATTTGTGAGGTGAGCCTGTCATGCACAACCCTGCTACTCAGACACTCGGAGAAAAGGTCTCCATGTAGCAGGTTCGTGTGAAAGGTTTTTCAAGATAGCTCGGTCAAGTCAGAGTTCAATATTGCCAAGCATAAGCAATTGACTTTGACCTTCGGGTGACAAAGGCTGAGCAAAACGCGTAGCGGCTTAATATAGCTGATTAGAAAACGAGGTATTTTCTTATTGAAATTATCGGAAGCATTGCCTGAAGGGAACCAACTAACGACCACTTGATAATAAAGAGCTACTAAAAGATGTAGTACCAGTGTAGTGCCATTTTAAACGGAATTGCTCCGCCATGGTAAAGTACAATAGGTAGTATCTGCCCCGGGCGACGGTAAAGGATCTAACCCTGCTTCATTTTAGTCGCCTCTTACAAATACGTTTGGACTATAAGTCTCGCACTTGCGGGGGTTCCTATAGGTTGGGAAGAGCCCAGAAACGCAGAGAGCTAAACGCGACATCAAAGCGCAACAGCGTTGGAAATTTGTCTCTGTTTGCAAACTAATTAGCTACTCAGACAACCGGAGAAAACGCCTCACATCAGAGGTGTTAACTTGAGATAAAACTTCAATGTTTGTTCGAAAATGCTAAAACTGATATGAAACAGTGACTCTGGCACTAGACTGACCGAATGGGTGTCCCTCAGCTTATCAGACACCCGTACATGGCTCAGATCAGAAGAAAACGCGCGAATATACACTTGAATGAATGACATACACCTAAAAAAGATTCCGCCTCGATGTGATGAAGGGTTCATTTCAATAAAGGACAGGTGGATTTTCATTACTTCCGAACTTGAGCCCGGTATTTGCGTCAGAGGTCGTTGTTGGCCTTACCCAATCGTAAAATATCCACCAAAACATGTGTTGTTACGTCTGGGCAATTGACGCCGCCAAGACGCGGTCCATCTGTGGCGCATGCTTAACATAGACAATAAAGTTTGTGATTGGATTGGTAAAAGGTTCAGCTGTATACTCGGCTCTCCTTTCCTGCAATATATAAATGAAATTCTATCCTTATCCAGTCTTATCCAGTTGTACTGTAAGAGTTGGAACGAGGATAGGAAAAGCCGGAATACCAGGGAACTAGAAAGATAAGAGATGCAACGTATAAGTGAGATAGCCTTGAGCTGAACCACCTCAAATTGAGCTTATCCAGAATGAACTAAGGAAAAGGGATTCCAAGTTTTCGCAAAACTGTTACTTACAGGTCCGATTTTCGACCCCGAACATAAAGGTGGTTACCATTAAGGCCGGGGAATTCGATGCACTGATTCGAACCGATTCGAAGCGCCAATAATTCGTGTCAATTGTGAAACGTTCATGGGAACAAAACTTGCTGAATAAATTGGTATTTTCACATTTTAACGACAAAATATAATCGATTTTGGTCATTTGACCAAAATCAATTACATTTTGTTGTTAAAATATGACAATTGTTGCTCTTAAACATGGAATGTAAACTGAGATATAAACTATAAATTTTTCGATTTTCACATAGAGACGAGTTGTAATAGTAATATAGGGATATTTGTTATGCACATGGAATTGGTGATTCGATCCGATTCGAATTCCATCTTATTCGGTTTTGCGCAGCCTAACCTGTGAGGCATAAAGGCAACTTCCAAGTGTTGAGACATATATAGCCAATTATTTCATTTAGTTTTATTAAATCAATAGATCAATGTTTATTAGTAGAAGGAAAGAATAATAATTATAAAGATCTTCTGATTTGGAATAAAATGCAAAATAATAAGTAGAGATCACGCGAGTTCCGAAGTCTATCACTGGCTCCCCACGCCCAAGAAAATGACGCGTTTGTCAAATTTGGTTCACAAATGGATAGCGCCGCACAGGAGCAATACATTTTCGATTTATGATTGGAATTTTTTTTTTTTTTTTTAATAGAACAAAGTATGAAACACTGAAACTTGAATAGTATTAATAGTCAGGGTTGCCAATGTCTGGTCTGGTTACACGCCCGAATTATATACATGTCTGGTTCGGGTGCATGTTTGATTCGGATACATGTCCGATTCGGCTACATGCTCAAGTCGGCTGTCCGATTTTGACACATGCCCGAATCGGCTGTATGTCCGAGTCGGCTACATGCCCGATTTGGACACATGCCCGAGTCGACTACATGTCCGATTTATCTACATGTCTGAATTGGACACATGCCCGATTTGGACAAATGCCCGAGTCGGCTACATGTCCGATTTGGCATCGTGTCCGATTCGGCTACTAATCCAAGTCGGACACATGTCCGATTCGGCTACGTCCGATTCGAACACATACTCGAGTCGTCTACATGTCCGATTTGGACACATACTCGATTCGTCTAAATGTCCGATTCGGCGACATGTGTGATTTGGAAACATGTGGAATAGGATTACATTACTGAAGGAAAAGAGAAAAGTCGATAATACGACTCAATCGTTCGGCGAACCACAGGCTCTCGTGCATACGAATCAATGTTCGATTCCAGCGATTCGTGCACACGTTACTGCAATTCGTTGCGATTTGAAAAAAGTTTTCTAATCAAAATAATTATCCTATTAGGCATGAACCACAGTTGGACCGCACCTTGACGGCGCAATACATCAGTGGCTCAAGCTTAACAAAACATGCGTGCACAAAATATTTCTGAATGGATTAGGCAAATTTAGTTGGAAATGCTGCACTTTCAGGTTTATTTCATAAATTTCAATCAATACTTGACAGAAAAATAGGTCAACTTTTTGAAATGTTTTTTTCAGTCACCTCTTCATGATTCAATCACTGGGAGTGACAAACACCGGTGCGGTTGCTGGTACTACATCTCCTAGTAGCTCTTTGCTATTAAGTGGTTGTCGGTTGGTTCCTTTTGGGCACTGCTTCTAGCCTTGCTCAGAGGAAAAATGCACTCCTCTCCAAGTGTGGAACGTCTCAAGGGATACCAGTTATACTAAAGTGCAGTAAGTGTAGTGGTATCTGCCCTGGGCAATACTGGAATTACATACACTTTCTTAATTTGAAGAGGACACCCGAAGGTACTATACCCTTGTTTGTGATGGTACGAACCAACGAGCTGGACTTATCGGGTCTTTAACCCCCACCCGACCAGTTTTTACTTCCGTTACAAACTAATACGATCATACGATCCATTTTTTCGGGCGATAGTCTACTAGACAATGTGGAAGTTGTGAAAGATAAAAATATATTTGTATAAATTACCTTTACTAGGGTAGGATGGAAAACACATGCACTGTAACAAAAATACAGTAAAATTTACTAGCCATTTAAAGTAATTGCACAGCTCCAAAGTTAAAAAATGGCATGTTTGGAAGATTTATGCCAATTATGGGGTTTTGATGGACCGCACCTTCGCGGTGCGTTCCATCAACACCCATATTTAACTAAAAAAATTCAATTTTAATTTTTTTTAATATCGCCAAGTAAAATTACTGTCAAAGACCAGTAATTTTGTTGCATTTTTTTGTTACAGTGTGTGTTTTCAAGAAAAATAACCATTTTTCACCATTTTCTTGGGGCCTCACTCAAGGTCCTCGACTCGAATGATTGAACATTGCGTTTGGTTTCAGGTCGAAAGGGCACTTTTAGCTTCAAGAATCGAATCGATATGGATACGTGTCCAATTCGAACGATTCGGACTTAAATTCTGTGATTCGGTATGACCCGAAGAGTATTTTCCACAAAATTTGCATGGGATAGATTGAAATTTTAAATATATTTTGAATTTTATGTAAATATATAAAAAAACCTATTTTGATTCTAATTTCTTATTCGATTCGAAAAGATATGATTCGAAAACAGATGTTTCTATTCTATGTTTCTGATAATTTTACAGTTACGAGGTTTTGAACCCTCGCTTTCAAAAACAATTAGGTAGTATTAAATTATAAAGAAAAGATAAAAAAAGAAATATTCTTTGTATTTGGAACATCATTGGGAAAAATAAAAATAAAATTTAAAACAATAAAAGCAGATTATACGTTGTCGATTAAATATTTCATTTTGTCAAACATGAGCCAAAGATGGATAGCGCGATCCATCCGTGGCCCATGCTCGATCAAACAATATAACACGATTTTGTGACTGCGTTGAATACACTGCGAAAAAGGCGTAGTAAAGTTAATATTAATTTGCAGTAATTCTATCTTCGAAGTCCGTAACGTTTTTGATGATGTTTATGCCATGTACTGACTGTTGATGGATCACGAGAAGCCAGAAGCCACCTCCACCAACAGCCATTCGTAATCAACCAAGAAGTCTACCTTAGCCCTTAACGTATTTCCTGCTTGTCGTAAGAGTCGACTAAAAGGAAGCAAAGAAGTGGTAGATGGTTTAGCCATCGCTCAGGGCAGATACCACCATCGGGGTTCAGTTCCGTTCAGGATATTTTCCGTTTAGAGTGCAGTTGCTGGTACCACATCGTTTATTGGTTTTTTGTGCATGCATATTGTGTCAAATAGAAGTCACTGATGGCGTTATCTGCGGCTCATGCTCCGCTAAATAAAATTTCTGACCGAGTGGGATAAATTAATTTCAAAAGAAGCGATTTTACTGTACTTTTGTTACCATGTACACTGTAACAAGAGTACAGTAAATTTACTGGTCATTTAAAGTAATCGCATATTTCCAAAGTTAAAAACGCCATGTTGATGAGATTTATGCTATGCTGTTGATGGACAGCACCTCGACGGTACGTTCCATCAAAATCCCATAATTAGCGAAAAGGACCGATTTTATAGTTTTATTTGCATATCGCTCTGTAAAATTACTGTCAAAAACCATCAATTGATCAAAGTATTTTGATGCAGTAAACATGGCCGAAATACCTTTTAAAAAAGGGCAATGTGTACTCACTCTGTTTTTGAAAGACAATAGTTTGGAATTCGGTTCCGTGTAAACGTTGCTATAAATTAGAAAGTAAGGCACGGTCAATATGAACTTACTTGGGTACTGAGTCAAGATACAATATTTAAAATCGATACTCGAATCGATTCGGATGAACATCTGGTTTAAATACGAATTTCTCTAATTCGGTATGATTCGAATGCATCTTTATGAGATTCGTTATGATTCGATATGAGTAGTGAGCAAAAAGTTGACGAACATTGTCTGTATTTTACATATTTTTACACAGATTTTCCTTTATATATTGAAAAAGAGGAAATGTTTGAAATTCTTTCCTACTTTTCTTAAATAGAATCAAATTTGTAGAGGTTCGATTCGACATGATTCGATTCGAAAGGTCACCCATAGAAACTGATAAAACTATCAACTGTCCCAACAAAGCATTTTCCGCTTTCTCCTACCCATTGTGACGTCAATTATCGAAATCAATAATATCCGGGCATTTGCCCTCCCCAGTAGCTGATAGGTTCATCTTCTGAGGTAGAATAGACTCAATGGTAAAACCCGGATTCAGTGGGATTCGAACTCACAACATCGCGCTCAGTGGTTTGTTTCATAACTCATACGTAAACTCAATGTCTGAGTCTGATAATTTTTCTTTTATTATTCGGTCGACTTTTTCGGACTGCTCGGACGTAAAATAGTCTTTCCATGTTCCAACTTTGCCTGGAACAAAAGAAAATGCAATTTATACAAAGGAATTTTATTTAGTCAAGCATACGTCACAGGTGGATCGCGCCTTGGCATGGAGATGTCAGGACTCAGATTCCAAATCTTGAAAACTCGCTTGAGTGGTCCGGCAATGACAGTGATCTTCGATTTTGAGAAAAGAGAAGGTCTAACTCTCCGATGAAAAAAGGATAGAAATAACCCGATCTCTTTCCACAAAATTACAAATATGGTTGTAATTTTCTTAACTTTGATTCAATCTTATTCAAATACCCTTGTGGCAACAGCAACATGCGGATCCGAAGTCGCGAGTAAACAAGGAAGAAGGTCACTAAACGATACCTCGGAATCGAATAAAGATAATTGGCAATTTTCTTTTAATGACGATATCCAACATTTTGAGAATATCAGCTAAAAACATATTCAAATGATGATTTGATCTTTAATCGACGCGAAAATTAGACTTCGTCGATAACGCCCGGTTTTTTCAATTTAATTTTCAAACACGGTGGGTTGCCAAATATATGACATTGGGGATCCGGCCATTTAGTTTCTATTGTGAGCGACTGGGACTAGGGCGGGGGCAATTCGATCCGGTGATTCAAATCGATTCGAAGCTCAAATTATTCGAATCAATTTTGAATCGGTCATAGGAAGAAAAACTTGCTGAACAAAGTGGAATTTTTTATTTGTTATGCCAAATTCAATCGATTTTGGTCAAGTTTGACCAAAATCGATTGTATTTTGAGGTCGAAAAATTTAATTTTATTTTTCGGATTTGGGACGTAATTGAAAATATACATCACTAAGTCTCATTATATGCTAATATTTGTAAATCGTAAATACAAATTCCTTGATTATCGAAATGGAGACAATAACAGCACTAGTAAAAATAGAATAATAGTTATTTTTATGAAATTTATGATTCGATCCGATTCGAAAAAATTACCCGAATCAGATTCGAATTCCAAATGATTCGGTTTTGGCCAGCCCTAACAGGGACTATTATCTCATTTCGTCAGCTATTTCTTACCTTTCCTAAACAGTTCGAATACATCCTGCAGCGGGGTTCCTGTTGATGATTTCTTCATGTACTCGAACGATGATTTCTCACAAGTTGAAACAATCTCATCTTCCGTTAGTTCCTCACCGAGATATTGAGATATTTTGCGAACTTGGGAATAAATGTCCTGGGAGGAATAATATAACCATTATCGTGTAGATTTTATGGGCCAAGCCTTTAAATGCATTAAAAAATTAGGCTCTGTAGAAGTGGTACATGGTTTTAACATTGCCCGGGGCAGATACCACCCACTGCACTATACCGTGACGGTTCAGCTTCGTTTGGGATGTTTTCCGTTTAGATTGCAGTTGCTGGTACCACTCTTTTAGTAGCTCTCTGCTTTTAAGTGGCCGTTAGTTGGTTCCTTTCAGGCACTGCTTCCGACATTGCTCAGAGTGAATTTAAAAATAAGGCAGTTCATGCATAAGAAAAAGTGCAGTGCAGTTGTTTTTTCATACTGAATTAGTTTAGTTCTAATATATATGGAAGTCTTTCTTGCACTTTAACCATGTGTATAACAAATCTAGAGCATAATAATATCTCATCCACTCCCCGCTGTTTCTTGGCCAAACAAATCATGAAGTAATTTATGATTAATGAATTACTGATGAATCGCGCAACCCAAGAATGGATAATCCGAGGCATAGCTCGGTAGGCGGGGAAGCGGCCGAGCATCAAACTATCGGCCACTATGGTCAATAGTCTTGTTAGTTTTTTTGTGGTGCTGCAACTTACTTTTTTTTTTCATTTTAATTCGCTCAGAGCAAGGTTTTAGGAGACTTTGAATAATAAGAGTCACCTAAAACCCCTGTTGCGCAAAGAGCTACATGAGGCCAGAAACGAAGGCTGAGGAACCTTCATTCCCCAAAAATACTTTTGGAAGTATGCAGATCCTCACAATCAGCGTGAAGGCAATGGATTCCAAATCACAGAAGTTCGTGGTAAAAAACTTTTCGCATAAAATAGTCTGTGACACTTCTTAGAGTGGATTTCAAATGGGCAATATCTCGGTTATGTGTTTGATATAGTTTACTGTGTTATGACAATTCCTTTCGAGCGACTTGTTTGATTCCATTACAATATCAAGAGAATGATAATTATTTCTACTTACTTTAGATAGATCTTCATATGATACAAACATAACGTTATCATCATCTTTATGACGACACCAACTTTTAATATGATCAGGATACCACTCGCCTTGACGTAGTTCTGTCGGCATTTTACCTGGAGTATAGAACATAACATGTTAAAGTTCTTGGTTCGTCGCATCTTACCTCGGAAACGTTTTAGGTTTTATGAAGTAAAAATGCGGTGATGCGACGAGATCGCATTTCGTTTGGCACCAACTCAATCAGAGAATTTTATTTCGTTAAGCATGGGCCACTGATGGACCGCGCCTCGTCGGCGCGATCCACCAGTGGCTCTTGCTATAAAAAAACACAAATTTAGAATCCATTTAGTCTGGGATTCACCGGCGGTAAGTATTTTAAACAAAACTAAACGTGAGACAGATGCTTGGATTGAACTTATATTTCACGATAAACCAGGTTCAAACAATCAAATAAGCGCTGAGGTCTAGGATAGAATTCCATTTTCATCCCGCGGACAAGGAAAGCTTATTATACGACCTAATCATATGGCAAACCATGACCTGTCGTGCTAATACCAGTTCAAAGTCAGAGTAATGTTTTGCTCAACAGTTTTCGGCAATTCCCTTGACATATGATCATCCCGCACGGAATCCGAGCCCAATATGTTACAAATTCGTTCAGATGTTACAGTTCGTAGATTCCCAACGCTTTTACTGATTTAGATTACTGGGCATCGGATTAATCCGGTAAACTCTTCTATCTCTTCTAATCAATTGGAAAATCCCATTTTTTGGTATGAAGGGTGGCCATTACGCTTTTACTGTATGCGGTTCTGTAAACAACGAGTCTTCTTACCGCTGAAATAATTGTCGATGAATCTGGCCCAGTCATCAGGATACAGATCCTTGAACTGTTTTGATTTCGCGTGCGGAACTTTCCTTGAGAAGTGATACCAGGACACCGTCTGGTCTTTCGGATTGCGGTAGATGTAGATGATCTGGAAAGATGATAAATAAATTTAGAAAGGAGGCCAAAATTTTTTTTATTGAAATTCGCTTTGAGCAAGGCCAAAAGCAGCGTCTAATAGTGGCCAACTTATTGCCACTTACGTAGCCAAGAGTTACTGCAATATTGTAACACGAGTGGAAAACACCCCAAATTTTGTCACAAATTATGTCACCGTTATAAAATGCAATGCAAATTACAGTGGTCCTGTGCAATGTCAAAAACCCTTTACAATTTTCTTTTTTTCTTTCTTTTAGTCGTCTTTTGAATCATTCCGACAAAGTTGCGCAATTCACGCGCACTTGAACGCAGACGAACTCGGTCGTCTCCCCACAAAAAGTAATTATGTCGTCATAAAAATGAGAGAAATCGCAGACGACAGTACCGTTTTGGGTGTATCTTCACATTATTTTACTGGTAAAGAAGTTCCATTTCTTTGACCCATATAAAATATCGGCACATTTAGCAAATATATTTTGGTTCCAGAATAGAATCGAATATTTTATTCTGATTGAATCGAGTATTCGAATCAGAAATTATATAATAAACAAATAAAGACTTCTATCAGGTTTTATGTTTATGTGAAAATTCACAAAATTATCATCGTGTTGATTTCGAATTGCTGCAAAAATCGAATCGAATAATTTACGAATTATTTCGAATATCACACACGAAATAGACCATTTTGGATATCAGTCACGTCAGTGAATCCGCTCTACAATCTGATCTTGAACAAAGATTTTGTGCAATGAACATAATTCAAGCAAGCTTAGGTTCCAATTCATAGTTCATTTAAAAATATCAGAAACAAAATCACCCCAAATTTCACACATAAATTCCTATAAGTTACCTTCGCTTTACATTTCCTTATTTTCTCAAGGTTGATAAGATGCGCCGGTAGATGGCAGGAGAAGATTCGCCGAGGAACGGGGAGGTGGTCGATTATTTGAAACTTTGATGCTAGAAGAAAATAAGAAGCCCATGTATATATAATCAATATATATTGATTTGTATTGAAATTCACTCTAAGGAAGATTAGAAGCTGGATCCATTAAATTCCAACAAAAGATCACTGATATACAGACAAGAGCTACAAAAAAATGCAAAGTCAACATCTCTGCCCTCAAATGAAAGTAGAGCGCTATAGCGGGGTGCGGTGATAGCTATCTGCGCCTGGCAATGGGAACAACGGTTGTCACTTTTTGTGAGTCACCCGATGCCAGTGCAAGTTCGCGCATCCCTGACAACATTGGGTTTGTAATGCGATAGAGTTGCTGGAAAAACACAATCTTCTGACTGGTACAGCGTTTTACACGAATCTCTGCAAATATGGTTAGAAAAATGCCACAGTCAGTTGAGTAATTTTATTTTGCAAACGCAGCACACGTGGACCGGTACTAGACGGACTTTAAGAATGTTTTCATGTTGGCTCTATGATTCTAATTGAATGAGAATTTCATCACGTACCGAAAGATAAAAAAGATTATTCATTTATTTAGCATTAATGCTGCTGCAAACGCAATAGTATGGTATTTCCATTGGGCAAGAATAAAACCATCCAGCACTGCTCTTTGTAGTCGCCTTTACCGATAGGTTGGAAATATTTTAAATTGATATAAAATCCGTTATGCTGTACAGTATATTGGAAGTAAAGCGCTATCCCATTCACGATGCTGTGAACGTGCTATAATATCTATGACAACAACTGCGATTACACATTTTCCAAAGTGACTTGAACTCGAACGAACTTTCTCTCCTATTTAAAACGAGAGAATGATGAATCCGTAGGGAATTTTGAGTTCAACTTGGTTCAATGCAGCCAGAAAAGACAGATCATGTTTTGTTGAGTATGGTCACTGATGGATCGCGTCGACGAGACGCGGTCCATCTGTGCTCATGCTTCACAAAATAAACCGTCTAATAGGAAAACTTTCACAAAGAACTCGTTCGTAGTAAAGTTATATCATAAAGTGCGAAATATCAATGATAATATGAACAAAAGAGTGTATAATCGATATTATACCGAACAGTTTGTGGTGACGACGTGATAAACACGAGATCGAGTCACAAGGCATCACAACTTTTTCCTTCAGCAATGCGTTTCGTAAAAAACGGAACAAATTATTTGGTGGCTCCTAGACAACCCCGATTTCGAATGCTAGAGAGGGATGGACCAAAAAGTTTTTTTTTTTGTGTTATGGTAACATTTCGTTTAAAGCATTTGAAGCATAGTGGAATAAAATTTTTTCAGCTGCAATAGACCGAACAGCATCGGTCTACGGACTCCCTGGACAAAAGGATCGCCCTTCAATATACAGATCCACTAGCCCAGCGCTTCAAATGGGTTTATTTTTCATTGGAATTCACTCTGATCGAGGCCAGAAACACTACCGGCCTCACTTTGCTTGATAGCAAAGTAATATTAAAAGATGTAATACTAGCAAAAGCACCCTAAACGGAAAACATCCCAAATGAAACTGAGCCACCATGGTGAAGCGCACTAAGTGGTATCTGTCCTGTGTGATGATAAAAGGATCTACCACTTCTTAATTAATATAATCCAGGCCAGCTTAACCAGCACAGTTTTAGTCTAGACCGCGCGTAGACGGCGCAACCTTTCGAACAAAACAAAAAGTCCTTACCGGACATGAATGAATTGAATTTTTCAAAACTTTTTGAATATAATTAGATTCGAAAAAATTCGTTTTGAGTTGATATAATTCGAAATCCGATTCGATAGTGAATGTAGCAGCCATAGCCGTGACGTTTTGTCCTGAACTCGCTTAGACAGTTCAACTAATAATTATGCCGTCATAGTTATATCCTCGTAGGAAACGAAAATGGCCTCTGACACCTAATTATATAAATGATAGTGTCACTAAACCTGATTAAAACTTCCCAGTATTCTTTAGGATTTAATTGCCACGTAGTAAATGAACTTGGTCGGTTTAATGTTAGAATTACAATCAATACCCGGAAACATTACCGAATTCCGCAAACCAGGTGTGAGATTAAGAATGCCTTGTTATTTTCCCCGCAAATTGTAACAGCCAGGCCACTAAAACATAGCAGATCAAGTGGACCGCATTCTACTATAATGCAAATTCCTACACAGTAACAAAAATGCAGCAAAATCACTGGTCTTTGACGGTAATTTTTCTTGGCGGTGTTGAAAAAAATTCAAAAGTGCATCTTTTGGACAAATATGGGGTGTTGATGGAACGCACCGCCAAGGTGCGGTCGATCAACAGCCCATAATTGGCATTAATCTCATCACCATGGCGTTTTTTTTTAAACTTTGGATACATGCAATTACTGCAAATGACCATTGCATTTACTGTACTTTTGTTACAATGTCTAGAATGTTTTACACTTAGACTCCATTTCGCATCGCTGGTCTTGTATTTCATGTCGCCCTTCAGTATATAAGTGACGGTTATTCGTTTTCTTTTCTTTAATGCCTTCGGTCCTGCTTAGAGCGAATTTCAATGACAATAATGTAAAAATAGATATATCGATCCAAAAATTTTGGCTTTGATAAGTTTTTATATGAACCACTGATAAATCACACTAATTTGAGTTTTGAGATTCCAGTTTTGTTTCAAGATGTGCTGGCATATCTTTTCATTGCGTAGCAGAATCATGATTTATACGTTTATATAAATTTTTATATCACGATTTCATTGCAAAATGAATCAATCGAAAATTAATTTAATTAAGAATATCATATAGAAAACGTCATCTCTCTTTATTCTATGAATGAAAAATCAGACAACCTTGCATATTTGTTAAAGGTGAGTTACTGATGGATCGCGCCGATAAGGCGCAATTATTCAGTGACTCATGTTTGGCAAAATAAAATCTCAGTTTGCGTTACATTCCCGATAATTTGTCATTTTCCGAAACTTAGTAAATCCACGGGTTTGTTCGATACTGGACATTCATTAATCATTTACCACCAGACATTATGCCGAGTTGAACCAGGTTCGTACAACAAAGTCAAGAAAAGTCATAGAAAAACGTGTAGGTTTACGTACGGTTATGACACGACCTATATATTACAAGGTGACTTCAGGTTATGTATAGGTTTTAAATAGCATGTTAAGCAAGAGTCCCGCACAACACAAGCCAGAGATCGGACCCCGCCACAACTACGTAAGATCGAGGGGGGCATTATGGTCTATCATGACGTCATACTGGGCAAAAAAATTCACCTGATAATAAGTGCTTTTATTGGTAATTTTACAAATGGCCATTTTTTCAGTATATTCATGAAATTTTTTAAAACCACTTCGATGGGTTGAAAATTTCGAATACATTTTATTGGAGTTGATTATATAACTATATTTCCTGCGCGGCGTAAGAGGCGACTAAGAACACAAGCACAAAAAATGCAAATGGTTCTACTATCGCCCAGAGTAGATATCACCCACAGCACTTCATCATGGCGGTTCCGTTATATTTTTTTCGATAGAGTGCAGTTGCCAGTTATAACTTTTCTAGTATTTCTTTGCATTGTTCGTGGTCGATAGTTTGTTCCTTCAGTGAGCTGCTTCATATTCGATAAAAATTTCGCTTAACATCGTGGTCGAATCCTGCAGACTGAAATGACAATTGAGTCATTCAAATTGGACATTTATTCAAATCTTTAATCAAAATTCCAATGACGAGATATAATTTGTCACTCCTTAGAAAAGCTTCACAATATTAAAGGCGAAATTCTTCGAACCGGTATGAACCATATTGTTACAACACAATTATAAAGCCTATGAAGTGTCATCTTCCGACCTGAGGTTCGATGAGTCAACCGTAAGAATGTTCGTTGTGGACTCGTATGAACTTGCGTCGAGCATCGTGAATGAATCCATCATTTTCACCCGATTAGAATTTCCCTTTTTTTGGAGCACGTGCCACAGATGAACCGCGTCTCATCAACGCATTTTTCCGATGGGTAATGGAGTAATATTTAAAGGCTGGTCCACACACACACACCGACCGTTACGACCGAGCGGACCAGCCATTCCGACCGTCACACGATTTGTGTTGGTTCACACCGTCTACGCTCGACCGCGATCAACGTGTGATAGTAGTGTATTCGTTCATTACCACAAGAAGTTCGGTCATCGCTGTGTGATTCAAGTAAAGGATTTTTGTTAGTATTTTTCCGATAGGTAAAGGAGTAATATCTAACACTACCACTCATGATTCGAATAACACTTGTACGATTCCGATAATTCGAATTCTCTCTTGTGTATATTCCAAAAAATATTGCTATTTGAATAAAAAGGACATATAATGTCCATATCCTTATGTTAAAAACGAATTCAAAATAACTCCATTTAAAACAATTGAATTCGAATATAAATGTTGAGAGTAGCAATCAAATTTGAAACACGACCTGGGGAATCAAATAAGGACCCTGGAAAAAAAACTATTCACAAAAAATCGCGTTTCCCACAGAGTATAAAAATATTGAATTGTTTATAGAAATTCTGAGTTCTGAGTTCCATGATTACAGCTGTGTAAATTCGAGGTTATCCTAACATATTTCCCGAGTCTGGTAGAAGGAGGAAGAAGTAAAGAAGTGGTCGATGTTTTAAACATGAACCAGAGAAGATACCCTCTCTACACTCTTTGCCGACCATGGAATTTCAGTTTTTTTCTCGTAGGGGTGCCGTTTCTGGCACGTATTTTATTAGCTCTGTAGCTCTATGTTCGTTATTTGGTGGCAGTCGCTGTTTTTTGCAAAACGACTAAGAGATTTCTCGCGCTCGGTTGTCATCACTATTCCTGATCAGAAAGTAGAATATTGACAGTTGAAATATTCATAATTTTATAGAACAATATGGAATATGGTCGAACAGATTATATCTGAAATCTTCAAGTCGGATAGGGTGAGGCCGTATTGTTCTGAAGCCCAATCGAACGATGCTTGGCCCTCCCACCACCAAACGCGATGTTCTGAAGCCCAATCGAACGATGCTTGGCCTTCCCACCACCAAACGCGAGATGAAACAAGCAATGCATACATATATATATACTGTAACTGCTAAGGTCGTTTTTAGCGATTCTCAAGTATAATCAAATCGGAAATTTTATTTTGTCAAGCATAGGTCACAGACGGATCACGCTGATGAGGCATCAGTTACTTATGGTCACACTACAGGTGCAGTTGTCTTACCGATGCGTTGCATTACCTTTCGGATAACAAAATAAAAACATCTATGCACGTCTGAATTAATTTGCGTTATTCGTGTTCATATGCCTACAAAGCACAAACGCACCCATGAGCACTTTTCGTTAGTTTGTATAGCAAACCGTTTCGTTCCATAGGAAAACGCAAGTAAATACATGCAGAGCACTGCGCTTGCGTAAAACGCAAGGATTAAATAAAACAAACCTAAAAAAAAACGCAACCTACCCAAACGTGTAGTGCGGCCGTTAAACTTAACAAAAGATGTGTAGACAAGTTTAGACATGGTTTTCTGACTGGGAAGCCTCCACATAACTTCACGAATAGGCCATAGAAACCAGGAAAAAACTCATGAGCTCAGATGGAATTAAAATTTGAATGTTTCATTTGTCACTGCATAGTTTAGTCCCGTTCAATGATATCCATTCAACTTTTAACCTCTATGCGAGAGGGTGTTTGATTACTCGCAAGTCATTCAAGGCGATAACAATAGACAACAAGACAAGGTTGTGAACGGATTCGAACTTTCAAAACTCATTAATCTCGCAAGAGGTTACTTCAGGCGAACAATGTTGTTAGATCTTTGCGTCTAGTGCAAGTTGACAAACTCAACTAAAGCCCAAGGTCCTTAAATTGTGATATCCATTCATATTAATGAAGTTCGCTATATATTCAAGGCTGCGAGCAGGGCCGGAAAGAAACCAACAAATGGTCACATGTTTCAAAATTTACCAACAGCTACTGCACTCTTGGGAAAAAAAAACAGGCAACTGAAGAGTTACGATGCTGTAATGAATTGCAATGAGTGGTAGATGGTTCTACCATCGCTCAAGGCAGATACGACTCCCTGCATTTTACCATGGTGGTTCAGTTCCGTTTGGGAAGTTTTCCGCTTATCGTGCAGTTTTTTGTACTACAACTTTTAGTAGCTATTTGCTATAAAGGGCCGTTGGTTGGTTTCTTCAAGGTTCTGCTTCCGTGCTTGTTCAGAGTTCCATTAAAAAATGGCCTGGATGATAGCAAACCATATAGCGCTACTTGTTTTTGCTCTTATGGCTGCACGATGTTACATGAGTTCAATATGCATTATTCTAAAAAATGGTATCTGGTTTCAGCATGACGGCATTTTTTGTTGTTGATAAATACTTTTTTGTTCAATTCGTCAATGATCATTTCGATTTTATTGGGATCAAAGCATTTTGTTAACACTAACTAAAAACAGGTTAAAATCGGTCCAGGAAAAATGTATGTCACTTTAGGGCGTCTCGATATTTGAAAATACCATGTAAGTACGAACCGAACCGATATGGTAAGGTTATAAGAGTTATAAGTCTATGGATAAAGAGGATATCACATGTCGAGTCGACTGCGTGCTGCAGAAAGACACTTTAACTCGAAAGCTGTAGGAGATTTTTTTTAACTAAAATTCTCTCGTAAACAAGATCGGAAGCAGAACCTCAAACGAACTCGTTATCACACAATTGGTATTCTATATACCACAAAAGTACTTTACCTGGCCCGAACTCAATGATCGCCAGTTCTGCATGCCATCTTCTTCCTATCTTCAGCCTGTGTGGATCTCGTCGATAAATGATCTGTTTGACGATCTCAGTGACCCAGTGTGTACCTGTGAATGCATTTGGAATCGTTTAATCTTTAATTGCAGTCCACTTTAAAAATAACCTAACGTTAAGGCGAGTAATAGGTAACTACGGCTGAGCAATTCGATCATGTGATTCGAATCGATTCGAAGCACAATATATTCGAATAAATCGTGAATTTTCATAGGAACCAATACTTACTAGATGGACTAGAATTTTTATTTTTCACGACAAAATGCAATCGATTTTGGTCAAATTTGACCAAAATCTATTATATTTTGTCGTTAAAAAATAAAAATTGTTGTTCTTAGACATGGAGTGTTAAATGAAAATACACTATAAACTACAAATTTCTTGGTTTTCACAATGAAGACAGGTTGTAAAATGAAGACAAGTGGTAAAAATGGGATATTTGTTATTTACATCGAAATCATGATTCGATGCCATTTCAAAAAAATCGCTCGAGTCAAATTCGAATTCCAAATGATTCCGTTTTTACCAGCCCTACAGGCTAACAAAGAAGTGTAGATGGTTTTATCATTGCCCGAGTGAATACCATTACTGTATTTTAATGAGGGATATTATTCCCCATGGAGAGCTGTAGGTACTTCATTTTGGTTGATACTACTTTTGGCCATAGCGATCGACAAGCATCAGGCTACACTCTTATTTTTCTTTCGGTCGTTCGATTCATATAATTCAACTCAATTCATTCTGTTTATTCAAAAAGCTAAGATATGTTGCTATTTCAAGTATGTAAACAAAAAATTTCCACAATTAAAACGAGAAAATCATCAATTTGCTTTTGACCATTAACTTTAGAAATAAATAATACTACATGTTGCTATGTTGGATTCGACAAAATTCGAAATGATTTGCTTCAAGAACATTTATCTAAAAGTTTCAACTCAAGCTCTCACCTGTTTTTGGGAATGACATAATGAATACGTCTCCTTCTCTGGGCGACCATTTCTCGTACGCATATTTTGCTGTGTCAGCAAAAAAGTTAGGAGTAAAAGTATGTCCATCCCATTCAGTGATCTGTCTGTTGTCCGCCCAGTTTCGTTCGAATTCATCGACTTCATCCAACGCCGGTTTGAGCTTTGAGGGCAGTGATGCTTCGAATGCGTCCATATTGATGCAAAGAAAATGTTTTCTGCGTAATTCTAATGTGATATTCCAAATAACAGCAATATTCCCACGGTCAACAATTTTCTATTTCATAATACCTTACTATGTATCTATATATTATCTATTATGTTATTTGCTAGAAAGAGAATATTATGTCAAAAAAATTCACCAGGATACAACTCACTATACTTTATTTAACAATAATTAAGTTAACATGCTTCGTTAAGTACAGGTTTGTGTTGACAATTCTCGGTAAAAGTACCTACTTTACCTACTATACTTAGAGCACCGAGTTCATTTTCGAAGTATTTTTACAGAGTTTCAAGAATATATGACCTACCTAGTTCAAACTTCTCTATTTGAAGTCTTACCTAGTGAATTTGCAAGGTAAAATAGGTAAATATAACTATTTTTCAACTAGGTTCATGGTTGAAAAAAACTTGGTACCTAGAATAATATAAACCAGCTAAACCATATTTTAATTATAAAAATGCTTTTGAAATCGAACTTTCGTTGATTTCAATTTTCCAATCTATTACAAATGTATTAAATGCAGCATAACGATGATTGCCTAGTTCACCAGTTTTTTTTTTTACATCAAAATACTACATAGTTTGCAATGTGATAATAGGTTGCCTACCTAGTAATACTTTTCTCAGTTTCGTGTGAAATTCGTTATACTTTAACAAGTTTAGGTAAAACTAGCTTGCTACTGGGGGTGAGCAAAACCGAATCATTTGTAATTCGAATCTGATTTTGAATTTTGATTTGAATTTTTTCAAATCGGATCGAATCACTAATTCCGTGTAAATAAAAAATATCCCTATTTTGGTATTACAACTAGTTACCATTGTGAAAATCAAGACATCTATAGTTTATATAGTGTATAGTGTATATTTCCAATTCGCACTCCGTGTCGAAGAGCAACCATTTTCATATTTTAACGACAAAATGCAATCGATTTTGGTCAAATTTGACCAAAATCGATTGCACTTTTATCGTTAAAAATGGAAATTCCACTTCATTTAGCAAGTTTTTGTTCCTATGAACGATTCGCGGTTGATCCGAATAGCATCCGAATCACCGAAGCGAATTGACCATCCCTAGTTGCTACCATTAGTATGGGCTACTGATAGATCGCACCGCTCAGGCGCGCCCATCAGTTGCTCACACACGACAAATTCAAGTTTTTGCTTATAACTGATTGTGTTGGGTTGACGAAGACCGAATATATTTTGATTTGAAAGAATCGAATACTTGAATCTGACGTCCTACAATAAATATATAAACACTTTTTCAAAGAAATACAATATACTCAAAATCCATGCTTAATTGGTGTTAAAGACAGACGATCTATTAATTTTCGATTTGAGGTTTTCCAAATCAAATGTTTTGGAAAGACGTTCTGATGGTTCGCGCTGTTGTGGATTTTTCATTTCTGACAACTCCAAATGAACATGCCTAACTGCAAGAAATATTATACCTGTATCTGTATATAACAATGCGTGGGATATGACATTGACTTTTCACGACTATCACATTTTATACTAAAATTCAAATGCTGCAAAACTCAACAAAGACCGTTTAATTAGAAAAAGGCAAAAATTCAATTGATGACGACATAACTATCTATCTCATTTACTTGAGTAATTGAGGAAGATTATGATGACGAAAACGTGACATTTGCTGTGTATATAGAATTAACAATTCGATCTGATTCGAAAATTCGAATTCGAAATGATTCGGTTTTGCTTCACCCTAGAGCTGACACAAAGTCATAGAAGAAGGATCACTGTAACTGTTATGTCTTCACAAATCTTGACCCGAAGTTTAAATCAATAAACATTTAATTGATGGCTTTGCAGGTCACAATCTCTCTAAATGGATGTCTGATATTTTCGGATCATGACTTTGCATTCCACTATTGTGAGTTCAAATATGAGACCACTCAGTGAAGGCGGGAAATTTCCTACACATTGGGCGGATGCCGAACCCATCGATAAAATAGGTAAATTGGCTGTGTCAGGATTATGAAAATAACGCGAGATACAATCGGGCCATTTTGCTCTAAAAACACGCAACTTCTCCATTATATAGGTACATGATGTCAATTTGTACTTTAAAGCGTTTTCGGTTTTAATAAATTGGAGTCCATGCGTTTGACATTAAAAAAATTACCGAATAGATTGGTTGGCATCAGGTAACCCCATAGTATTTACAACAATAAATGCACAGTCTATGCAGACAGTCTTCTCCGGGACACATACCATGGTCATGAATAAGACTGTTTGCATAGACTTTCGAAACGTCGACGGAATACTTAAAATGCTTGATGTAGATATTATGTCAGCGCGTGGAAATGCAAGTTTCAGGGCATTATCCTCTCTACCTTTCTCAGATACAGCAAGGCCGCTACGCTACTCCAGATAAAATAAATAAATTAGATATACTCGAATCGGAAATATCATGCTTTGCAGGTAGCGGAAACAAATCATAGACACACGGGCGCGTCTTCGCTACGGTAAATAGGTCTGAGAGATTTATTTTCAATTTTTCCCCATACCTGCTCATTCGAGTGAACGGCCATGGGAAGGTTCTATACTAGCAGCCACTTATAAGTTATAATGGTTGGCTGCGTTGGGAAGTAAGATGCTCTACGGCACCGTTGAGCCCACCTAGGTGGATACACCATGGGTTTGTGTGGCAGACATGTACTTGCAGGAACTCGAAACAAGATCTTGGACCAGAGATGCTAACATAATATCCAATAATATCCAATATTAATATCCAATAATATCCAATCGAAAATTTCGTCACAACATGTTTTGTCAAGTATGCGTCACTGATGGATCGCGTCGATAAGACGCAGTCCATCTGTTGCGCGTGCTTGACAAATGAAAAAAATCAGATAGAGCTAGGCCATCGCACTCTCCGAGTTCACAATATTGTGCAATCATTGCCGCGATGCAACTAAGATGCATTATTTCCAAACAATGACGATATGACTAATTCTTTCCTTTCTGTATTTGAATGTGACTTCACAATGGATAGAATGTAAAAGCCAATTGTTAACTCGATTTGACCTCTGTGACGACACACTGTAGAGGAAAACATTTCTAGGAAATCGGGTTTTCGCGTTGTCGTAAACATGATGATTTATCATACATGGACCACCGATAAAGTGCGTTAGTGAATCAAATTTTTAAGTGTCCCGTACTTAATCAACGATATAATTTTCTTAAATATATTTTTGAACTCATTGCGGGCGTGCCGTAAACAGAAGATCAACTGCGTTGTTGCAAATTTCAGATTCAGATATTTTCGAATCGAATCACGATTTAAAACACAATAAAGCAATTCTAACGGAATTGGATTTTTCCTAAAAAAAAGTAGTTAATAGTCAAATTCTACTATTACAAGAGGTTCAGGCGTCTTTCTACACATTTATACAAATTTATTTTATAATGTTGTTGAAAATGCTTGTTTGAGGAAGTCTGACCTTGGTCAGTCGAAACGTTACAGAAATAAATTTGTGAATGTGTGTAGGAAGACTCTTGAACCTCTTGTCTATTAGTTTATTTCCTTTCTACATCATCCTTACTTTTATCATACGGATCCACTCACGTAAAGAGATAGAAGAAGGATAAGTAGTTAGTTCCACGTTGACCCGACCGTGAGCATCTCTTATCAAATGTATAGGAAATCGTGCGCCCCCACATAAAAAAAAATTGTTTGGCCAACTTGTTATGCTGAAACTACATTTTTTTAAGCTATCGGCCATATTGGCCAACTTGTTCAAGGCAGACAGATTCCTCTAGGGTTGGGCAAAACCAAATCATTTGGAATTCGAAGCTGATTCGGATAATTTTTTCTAATCGGATCGAATCGCTGATTCCATAAAAATAACAAATATGTCATTTTTGCTATTACTACTATTGTCTCTTTCATGATAATTAAGAATTTCACACTTACGAATTACAAATATTAGCTTGAACAGACTTAAAATCGATGTACTTTCAATTACATCAAAGTTCAATACCGAAAATTTTCATTTTGAAGACACAATTCAATCGATTTTGCTCAATACGAATGTTATTTTTATTACTTCATTTGGCCAGTTTTTGTTCCTATGGAAACCGCCCACGTTTCGAAAGTCGATGCAGACAGTCTTTTTCATGACCATGGTATGTGTCCGGAAGAAGACTGCCTGCATAAACTTTCGAAACGTCGACTATGTAATAATATACATCGTTTTACCTTCACCAGTTGTGTATTCCATTATTGTAAATACTATGGGGTCACCTGGTGCCAACCATTCTATTCAGTATAATTTTATAATGTCAAACGCATGGACTCCAATTTATTAAAATCGAAAACTTTAAAGTACAAATTGACAACCTGCACCTATAACTTTTCAATAATTAATATTTTTAAAATATTTTAAATATGAATCGCTTTTATGCATTCACTCTTGCAAATATTATGGAATTACCTGGAGTCAACCTCTCTCTCCACCAATTCTCTTATATTAACTTTTCCAATCAATACTAAGTTTTTTTTGTTAGCATGGAACAATGATGGATCGCGCCAGGCAGGAGCGGTATATCTGCGTTTCATGTTTAACAAAATGAAATTTGTGATTGGGTCAAACAAACGGAGATCTCCCATCCGTCCTATTGAATTCAAAGAAATTTTCTCGGCTATCTCATTCAACATATGTTCATGGTTTTCCTGCTTAATAGGTGACACTCCATTTCCATTAGAAAGCATCTGGCCAAAAGCCAACTGGTTTTGTTAACCAAGGGCTACTGATGGATCGTGCCTCAACGACACGATCCATCAGTAGCCCTTGCTTAACAAAATATAATTTCTGATTAAGTAGACAAGCATTTCAATCCCAATTCTTTGGTCAAAAACTGTTTTGTTAAACATGGGTCACTGATGGATCGAGTTGACACGACGTAGTCCATCTGTGGCTCATGCTTGACAAAATAAAATTTCTGATTAGGATGGACATTGAATGACTCATGTCCAACTCGGCGTAGACTAGATCTGGACTATTTCCTATTAGACACATGCTTTACCTAACTTCTCTTACTGAATATCTAGTGTTTTGAACCAGGTGTACCTGTAGTAGACTTTCATAAATACCTTGCTGTTAATTGGCCTTTTTTACTCCGTGAAAAAATCAGTCGAAAACTAGATAAATCAAATATCCTAGAGGCTAGTCAAAAGTTTGTTCTTTATTATCTGTTATAACTTCGCCATGATAGCAAAATAAAAACCTTCAAATACGATACCAATGTCATTCCATAAACAGCCGAATCGCTATAGTATATGTTACCTCTCCTGAACTAAAATCGACTTCACTTTTTCATCGTACTTCTTAGTCGCCTTTTATGACAAGCATCGAAAGTGGGCCAAGACGCGACCACACCATGCTTGGCAGAAAAGTTCTTGATTAGAGTCATAATTTGTTTGTATCAAAGACATGACGTCGATAACTCTATTATACGCAAATTTATAGTCGATCTCAGCTCATACGTAAGCAGTAGTCGCGATACTATTAAACATAAGCCAACAAATCAGAGAGATTTTATAATATCATTCCAAACTACAGAAAATTTATTTAAACACGTTTGTAAGGAACGGATATATTGTAGTCCATCTATGACTCGTGATTGAAAAAGAAATTGATTGGGTTAGGAGTATAACAATGCCAATACAATTTCTGATGGTTCGTGCCACTAAGGCGCAGAGGGCACCCACAAAAAATAATTCGCTTGTTATTTGAGTTTTTACTGAAATTTACCCCGAGCAAGTTAGAAGAGAGAGTGCGGAGGGAGATAAATAGATAAAATGCACCCTTAACTGAAAACATGTCATATGAAACAGTATTTGCTCTGGACAAAATATACAACATCTTCGATTCTCGTTTGTTACCCCATAAAACATGCATAAACGCAAACACAAAACCAGTTCTAATGGCAACAGCAGCAAGAAAATCACTGTATCGGCATACCATCTCAAAATAGTGCTGTAATAAGCAGACGCAGTACCCACAATGGTTTGAACAAGATTACAAAATGCATGCATTTTTTCATATACGTTTTATTAAAGTAATCTATGACTTAGAATATATATATATATATATATTTGCGGAAATTCACTATGGGCAAGGAAGCAGTGCTTAGAAGGAACCAACTAACGGCCACTAAATAGCAAAAAGCTACTAAAAGATGTAGTACCACAAACTGCACTTCAAATGAAAACGATCCCACGGAACTGAACCGACATGGTAAAGTACAGTGAAAGGTATCTGCCCTGGTCGATTGTGAAACCATCTACCACTTTAAATTTACAATTATATTTGACAACCACCAGGCATGATGGGTGACATTGTATCTGTTATTCCAAAAGCAAGACTGCAAAGTCCGTTGCTCAATAAATGTTTACTAAGAAAGAAAAGATTCTTACTAGTGATATAACGATTCACAAGTAACGGATACTAGACAAGCTTCTTAAGCAGCTACTTTTTTGAGTGGATCACCCTCAGCCAATCAGAAATTTTATTTTGGCAAGTACGAGCCGCGATCAATTTTCTGATATTGAAAAAGGGACCCTGCACCACAATCTATTTATAGACAAACATGATTAGTGTTGTTGGATGTATGCAAATAAAAAATTATGTCTCAATGTGAAAAAATTTTCTATTAATATCAACCACAGATGGATCGCGCCTCGGTGTGGCAATGGATCGCTGTTCCATACTTGATGAAAGAACACGAAACTGCTCCGTATTAAGCAAAATAGGTAATTTCCACTGGTGTGAGTCGGGAAAGCCTACGCCATTTTGCGCGAACATGTTTTGTCAAATGCTAAAAAACATCCAGCAGTCATTGATAATAATAGCAGTCAAAAAAATATCCAAAATATGTTTTGCTCAGTAGGGATCACCGCCCAGGCGCGCCCCTTTTTTTCTTGTTGAAATTGACTCCGAGCAAGGCCGAAAGTGGTGCCGAAAAGGAACCAACTAACGGCCACTTTATAGCAAAGGGCTACTCTAAGCGGAAAACATTCCAAACGGAACTGAACTGCAATGATAAAGTGCAGTGAGCGTTATCTGCCCTGGGCGGTGGGAAAATCACCTAGTAATTCTGTGGCACATGCACCTACCGTTTCAATCATATTGCGTAACAATATGACGTCAGTAATTTCAAACAAACAAGAATTTTTAATATCGCCTCAATAAAGATTCGTTTGGATACCTTTTTTAAAGTGAAATTTGAACAAAACAAGGTCTGAAGGAACTCCTGAAAACACTAATCATCAATCACTCACAAGTAACAAAAAACAGAATAAAATAGTAATCACTGTTATGGGTTGTCGTTATATGTATTCAAAATTCACAATATCTATAGAATAATGTTCTAGCATTTCAGATAAACGAAACTGTTTGTATTTGATATTATTTAACCCGTTTTGCAGCTGAGTCAAATCTTGCATGGGACAATTTTGCGAATATCACGATTTCACTGTTAAATGAATTTATACTAGAACAATCAAAAAACGATATCACTTTCAATCGGAATTCCCAATGACTGTCCCGGTAATAACATTCTTTATAAATAACAACATAAAATAGAAGACCAGCAAGCAAGTCCGCTTCAAGCGAAACAAAACCAGCAGTAATAACCAAAATTTTTAACAGTGATATGCGGCTACGCCTAATCATCGGAAGCATAAATATCACTGACATTCCAGAACACGAAAAACACGAGAAAGCGGAGTTGCTAAAAATAAACCAATGTAATTCCTGCGGCCTAGAACCAGCTGGAAAATCTCGAAGACGGCGGTTTAGTCAAAATAAAATCGCAAGAACTTTTATCCAATCACAAATCTTATTTTGCAAAGAATAAGACACAGGTCGCTACGGTGGTACGATCTATCAGTGACTCATACTCAACAAAAGATTTTTTTTTTGAATCACAGGAGCACTATGATCTATTAAACGGATTAAACAACTTTAACATTCGATTGATTTCGAATCACTCGGGAAATCGTATAGAATAACTCATGAATCCGCGAATTCAGAATCAAATCGAATATTCCAAAGCTTTGGTATCTATGTGTCTGCGGTAATCCCCTCCTAACACGCTGTACTTAGTTTTTAATTTTTGTTAAAGTCGCACTTAAGGAACCCGAATCGCATAAACGCCTCAGAGTACAAAGAACTAATACAAAAAGCATCGCCAGCAACTACACTCGAAGGCGAGAAGGAATACTAATTAGAACTGAACCGCTATCGTAATGCGCATAATGAGTGATATCTGCCCTGGCCGAAGGTAGTATTATATACCTCATCTGAGTTTCCTCTGAATGGCCTATCACTTACTACATTGTATTATCAACTTACGTCTACTATACTGATGATTATTTGATCATAGGTCAGCCTTATCAATTTTTTATGCAAATCGTCTGGTGACTGCGGCATATCATGACGTCAGGGCAGAAATTTTTTTTGAGGAACGAACAAGACCTTAAAGGCATCAACACTGATATTTCATATCCGATATGTCCTTGCTAAATGGCTATTCAGGGCGGTGGTATAATTTGGGGTTTGAGGGTAGGAAATGCTTGCTATATCCCTTTTAAATAGGATATGCCCGTTTTGCTCACGAAAATATGACCTTGTCAGCCGAAGATAATTCCTTGGTAAGTCGTTTGCCAAATTATGAATAACCATAGATATAAGTTAGAGTTACAAATAAAGCATGTCTTTTTAGTAAATTTCCGATTTGAAGTATTCGGCTTCTTCATACGTTTCTACTCTTCCACAGAACTTGAAAGCTTGAACAAAAATTCAGTGAACTAACCGCTCTTTGACTTACTTGGTGGTATTGGAACATTATAACAAAATCGACTTCATCAGCCAAATATGGGCTGTTGATTGAACGCACCGCTGAGGTGCCTTTCATCAACAGGTCCATATTTGGCATAAATCTCATTAAAAAAGGCGTTTTCGATCTTCCGGAAATAGGTTATTACTGTAACTGAAGAGTAAGATTACTACACTTTTGTCACAGTCTATAAACCTCGGAATAAAATAAGCGATAAACAGGAAGAAATACTGCAGGTCGAATTACACTTGCGGTTCCTAGAATTCCCGTGATCTAATAACCAAAGTAGTATTTAATTTTCATTCATATTTTGTATATTTTCAGTCAATAATAAATCCCGCCACAGACAAGCGATTCATCAATGACTCCTAGTTGACAAAATTTGTATTTTGTTTGAGGAGCCGGAATTTTTCTATTCAAACTTCACTGTAAGGCTGAAAGCAGCGATTAAAAAACACCAAGTAAGAAACAACTTTAACGAAACAAAATGTTAATACAAATGTAAATGTTTTTTCACGATTCATCATCATTTTTTATTGAAATTCGCTCAGAGCAAGGCCACAGGAGAAGAATCAAATTTGAAAATTCTCCTGGGCCACTAAACTGCAAAGAGCTACATGAAATGCAGGAATAGGAACTAAGGTACCCCCATCCCTGATAGATGTCTATTAACGCGAGTTTTAAACCCTTGTGGATCAACACGATCAGGAAAGCAGCAAGAAGGCAAGGAATTCCAAAGTTTAGATATTCTTGGAAAAAAGCTTCTTGCATATTTGAGAGACATTGTGGAACCTCCACAGTGAATAGGTGCAAATTGGTAGCCAATCGTGTTGACCGATTCAAAATTTTGTTCGGAGGAACGAGATCAGAAAGCTCCCTTGAAGAAAGACCATTATAATATCTGTAAAATAAACATAGCAAGGCAACGTTGCGGCGGTGTGTCAAACTTTGCAGACCGTAAGAAAGTTCAGGGCAAATCATAATAATCACACGCCGTTGAATACGATCGAGCATGCTAAGAATAATGATTCATGGTTCTTTCATCTACACCGTCCCTACACCTAACGCAGTAGCTGTCGAATGAATTGCTAGTTATACTGTTGGGATCTCGAGTTCGAGTCCCAGCGAGTCCGGCTTGTTAACTTATACCCACCAGCCAAACCAGCGTGTTGGAACTTTGGATCATGGCTAGGCTAGGCCAAACCGGAGAAATCATATACTTCCAGCAACACAAACATGTCTCTCTATTAGGGATGGGCACGATTTGAGGTACGGATTGTGCGAATCAATTGTGAATTGGTCATAGGAACAAAAACTCGCTAAATGAAGTTCATATTTTTATTTTTAACGACAAAATGCAATCGATTTTGGTCAAATTTGACCAAAATCGGTTGTATTTCGTCGTTGAAATGAAAATCATGACTTTTAAGTCAGTTCATGCTAATATTTGTAATTCGTAATTGTATATTTACTAATTATCATAATGGCGACTGGAATATAAATAGTGAAAATGGGATATTTAATATTTTATGAAATCAACGATTGGATCCGATCCGAAAAAATTATTCGAATCAGATTCGAACCTCAAATGATTCGTTTTTATCGAGCCCTACCTTCTTTGGGTCAGTGCGATCCCCTTCAAAATGACAGCCGATAGCTCCACTCGCAGGCCATAGCAAATAATTAAACAAAAAAACTAAAAAAAGTTAGCCCGAGTCAGAATCAATTCCTAGTTCCCGATCAGGAAATCAACTTTGTGTAACTTTTTTTGTTGAACCAGATGTGTTAGGAACGAATTAGTGAGAAACATGCATCAAATCCAATTTAGAATATAAAAATTATATATACTCAATGCTTAATAAAAAAACACAAACTAATATATATATATATTCATTATATTTTCCAAGTTTTTAGTTCCTATGACCGGTGTATGATTGATTCGAATCAATTCGAAGCACCAATTTGTATTACCCAATCCTACTAATTAATAATTAAAAACATAAACTAAATATTTTTTTCGAATCGGATCGAATCGTTGATTTCATAAAAATAACAAATATCCCGTTTTTGCTATTACTATTATTGTCTCCATTATGATAATTAGGAAATTCAAATTCAAATCCAAGAGCAAAAATTTCCGTTTCAACGACGAAATATTTGGTCAAATTTGAGCAAAATCGATTGCATTTTATGGTTGAAAATGAAGAGTTCCACTTCAGATTCACGATTGATTCGAATAATTAATACTCCGAATTGATTCGAATCACCGAATCGAATTGCCCACTGATAACACATTTCCATTGCTCTTCGCTATGTGCTTGTAGATACAATAATAAACATGACCTACAGCCTACGTGCGTACACACGCGCACAAAACAACCCACAACACGGAAAAAGTCGAGACGAGAATATACTTTACACCAAGTGAAAACAATATAAAATTATACACCAGGCATAGCGCGCTACATATGTGTATTATGCTTGGTTTCGAATAAAAAGTCTTACATCCTTCCTAATAGTTATTAAAATTACTGTGGATTTGGCCCGAAACTTTATGATTTTTCTTCATATTGTGGAGAAAATGATACTTCAACAGAAAAATGCCCCAAGGGTTGTAGATAATTAACGCAATATGAACGTTAGGTTTATGATAAACACGTGTGTTTGTTCCGGTAACCTTTGACAGAACAGTTTAGCGAGTGTTCTTCTTCTCAATGACCTTACTCAAAGTAATGCTCCTCAAGTATTATCTGGATTTCCCAGAGAACTAAGGGCTACAAATCTTTAATTATTTTTAACAAATTAATCGATCTATTCAAATGAATATAAAAACAAACAAACATTTTTTTTAATATTGCGACAAACCAGATAAATCTTTCGCACGAAACCTTCGTCGAATCAGAGAAAGGAGTATCCGAATCAGACATGCATTTTTACGAAACAGATTTGTCTGAAAGCCCAGGTCGGTGGCCCATACGGTTAAGCGCTCTAATCTTGCTCGAAGAATGGTTTCTTATGGATCTTGTGGATATTCCAGAGATCACTGAGGCAGTAAGGACGAGTATTATCGACGTATTATTTACTGATACTTGGTATTCGCTAAAATCATTGAATCAGAATATATGCGAAAATTTAATTTTTGTAATCTAATCGATCTATTCAATTTAATAAAAAAAATATAATATTACATTTTTATTACCTCGTTTTTAGGGCTTTCAAACGGAACTAAACCGCTATGGTGTTCAAAATTGTGGTATCTGCCCTGGGCGATTGTAAAACCATCTACCACTTTTGTTTCCTTTTAGTCGTGTCAACATGCAGGGATATACGTTAGGACTATTCTAAAGCCCGTATTCCCATTAAACTCACTTATCATCCAGAGTTGAACCCAAAATTTCAACGCTATATTGATAGTAGAACTGAACAATTCGATTCGATGATCCGAAAGGATTCGAATCAAAAATTATTGAAATCAATCGTGATTCGTTCGTAGGAACAAAATCTCACTAAACGAAGTAGGATTTCCATTTCTAACGACAAAATGCAATCGATATTGGTCAAGTTTGAACAAATCGATAATATTTTGTTGTAAAAATAGGAAAAATTGAACTCTTAGACATTAAAATACTTTATAAATCATAAATGTTTTTATTTTCAAAATGGATACAAGTTGTAATACTAATAATAGGATATTTGTTGTTTACATAGAATTTATGATTCGATCCGAAAATCAGATTCGAATTCTAAACCATTCCGTGTTGCCCAGCCTTAAGCTCAAACACGAACACCACCAGAAGCTTATATTTCATCAATATTGCGGTTTCGAAATTTTAAACATGTACAACTAACTGAAACTGATGGCAAATTTACCATACTTTAGCCACAACGCACCAGAAATACTTTATTCTCAAATATGAGTAACGCGGTTCATAACTGACAAAAACCACACGACAAATATCTTTTCAAGTAAACTAACTCGAGAAGCCGATAGACGTCTGTCATCTGTAACCGGAACTAAATGAGAATGACTCGAATTAAAAGCACCAGGCCTATCAGCTGGCCTAAGTGACGTCACAGCACGTTTTATAAGTCGCTCGTTTCCTGTTGGTTTCTGACCTGATTTGAACTCGATAGTTCTTGAGGAGGTAATGCTGTCTATTCATAAAATTAATGTACTGAGATAATAGTCCCAATCAGTAGCGTATTTAGAACCTTGAAAGGATGGCGAAGGGGTAGCGGAAATTATGACAACATACCAAAGGAGGATGCGCGAAAAACTTATGAAAAAGAGGATTTTGGTGCCTATAATATATAACTGAAATTTTCCGCGCTTTTCGTCCCCTCTAAAATAGGCGTACTAATAACAAATTCCAGCTCAATCATGCTATCCTAAGTATGGGTCACTGATGAATCGCGCGGCTGAGGCGCGGTCCACCAGTGGCACATACTTGACAAAATAACATTTCCAAGTATCCGCTAATCTGTTACTAAGACACTCGAACAAAGAGATCCTATCAGAAGATATATTAGATTAGATAAAATACTAAAACATCCCTTCCGAACAAAAGACTTCCAATCGTTCGCTATTCTGTTTCACACATTTTAAGTCCCAAGACACTTCGACAAAAACAGGTCTGTCTATATAAAGCAACAAATAATTAAAAAATACTGAAAACCATTTGATGAAAACATTTACCAGACACAACCAACGCTGATGTGGTTACCATCACAACAACGCCAGGAATCAGGGCTTAGCGATGGTTGGGTGGTACAGTCTAGTACGGAATTTATCTAATATATCTAGTTCATCGAGTTTATTTTGGAAGTTCTTTAACTAGTTTCACGAATATATTATATCTTACCGAGATTATCTTTTACCGAGTTTTCCGTTTGATTTTGACCCAATAAATTTACGAAGAAAATAGGTCAATTTACACATTTTTCAACTAGGAGCCTCGTTGAAAAACTAGATACTCAGTATAAAAAAAAACTATGTAAATCTATTAAAAATGCTTCAAATGCAGCCAAACAATGTTTACCTAGTTTACCCGATTTTAATCGCCGTGCTGCCTAGTTTGGAAGGTGAAACTAGGTTACCTAGTAATACATAGATTTGTGCAAAAATTCTTCATACTTTACCTAGTTTAAGATACAACTAGGTTGTCATCGCTAGACAGTCGTACCCCCTCCACGGGTGTTACGAAACGTGAGCTTCTCCAAGTCTGACCAGGATTTTAGTTTATTCATGTAAATATTATTAGAATAAGTAAAATTTTTTGCACATTTGACGCCCGATTGCGTACACTTCGTGAATTTATTTTTTAATTCCCAAAATGACAAAAACCCCAGTAAAATTGCTAAAAAAATACAACGCAAAAGTTCACCTGCGACAGTTTGTATTCATTCGTGATACATCCAGACATTCCGTCGCCACTGACTGGGAGCCATATGTTCACGGGTCTCTCGAGAAGCTAGAAATCTAGAGTTTTAGGCCCGATTGATAAAATTTTTTCAGCACTCAGTTTTGGGTGCAAAAACCTGATTAGTTTTGGCCGAGACTGGGAATAACATGTGTTCACAACAACACACACTCAATAAATTGGCTCAAGTTTTAATCTTTGCCCCAAATAAGTAAGCAGAATATGTGTACAAATATCAAAATCTCAACAAAATAGCGAGCCTGAGGCACTTCAGTTCGTCCACAATTTCCGTTTTTTTTGTCTGATGCAACATTATACAAATTTTACTTCATCGCCAAAATTTCGCAACTCTTCTGCTGAGACAAGTTTATTAAGTTATTATTTTCTCCCCAAATACGCGTGACTCGAATTTTGCATGATAATGAAGCAGTCGGGCGAATTGAAAAAATTATTCGATTGGATTCTGAAATCATAAGTTTCTCGATTTCGGCCTCCGTGAACCGTACATAATGTGACGTGAGTAGGAAAAAATTGTAAAAATTTGGTTAGCACAAGGAGGATCGATTTGTCAATACGAATAAGATCATTTTTACATTCGCTCATTAGGGTGGATCACTGAAAAACGTCGTATAAAAGGAGCAGCTACTTCAATGTAAACAGGTCTAGCGTTGATTTAGAAATCCAAGCATTCCGGTTCGGCCGAGCCTGCTCAAGTCATTATACGCAAGGTTTAGGGCCAGGCATTGGTTGACAAAACGATTTCACCGACTTGAACTGAAGATCGTTCAACTAAAGTTCAAACGATTTAAAACTCAGGCTGTCACGTACGACAATAATCATCTTGCTGTGTATTAGGTCGCGTTTTAGCAATGACTCAAAGTACAAAGTCTGATTTTATTTCCTGGAAATGAGCAAAAAACCTCATCGTAAACTGTGCTCAAGTTCAACCGAGACTTATATCAACAATAACGGTATTTTGTGTACGAGATATACAGACAATATCGTCATATCATGCTCAACTTTAATATGGGTCCGCGCCTTGGCGAAAATTACATTGATCATGTATGTGACACTGATGGATCGTGCCCAGAAGGCGCGATCCATTAGAGGCGCATACTTGGTAAAAAATGTGCAAACTCTCTTAGTTAAGTAAGGCCCGAGGCAGAACCTAAGAAGAACCAACTAACGACCATCGAATATCGCGAGTAAAACCAGAGTCACGTTTTCGCGGGATCGCTCATATTAACTTAGTGTGTTGCTGCGACAACCGCAGTCTGCAGAGTGACGACGGAAACAACTTCAAGTCCATTTTCAACGTGATTCACAGTGTATTACGGACCTTTCTTGATTAACTGTATTGTCAGTGATAGTAGGATGGACTTAGTAGGGAGTTAAAACACAGAGACTCTATGTTCGTTTCGCTCCCTTCCCCCATTTCGTGTATTTTTTCAAACAACTTTGTTTATATTTGGTTAAACTACGTATTGAAATTGTCTCAAAGCAAGTAGAAAGCTAAAACTTGGCGGACGCACTCACATAAGAAGGGGCATCGACTTCACATTAAATGGAGTGGAGTGCAGAATGCAGAGACTTGAATATCCCCTAGACGATGGATAAGTCAGTTATTACGTCTTTTACAAAGTCACCTTGGCCTCCATATAGCCGCTTGTTTGGAAACTAGGAAATACGCAAGAAAGCATCAACAAAACGAAATTAGGATAAGTTGTGTACAATTTGTTGTTGAAATTTGCTATGATTTTGTTACACGATATAACCCGCATGACGAAAATATAAAACTCGTTGTGAGGCTTTTTTGATTAATCAAATAAATAGCAATGAGCGTCGGTTCAAAAAACGGTTGATCCTCAATTATAAGACATTATCAATACCGGATTCAATACCTTTGATATCGATTAAAAAAAACGAACATTCAGGAAACAAGAATTATTCCGATGCAACTGGAAAGTTATGGTGAATATCAAATTTAAGCATTTGTTGAAGATGACAAAGTAAATGAAGCGACCATAAAACTTTATGAAGAATGAAATCGTATTATCGTAAAAAAAAATTAAATTCGGCCTATTTTCTATATAAATACAAAAAATTCAGCGATCATCAGCCGTCTATGCCGACATAATGGAGTTGAATTACTTGCGTTGGAAAATTGCTTCAACGTGTTTCTTTGCGCGTGGTCTGCAAACCTGTACCCCCCCCCCCCCCCCCCCCCCCCCTCCCCCCCCCCCCTCCACACTCACGAGTCCGCAATCATGCTCGATAAATATAGATCAAGATTCTAATTGAAAATTGAACAAAAACAAACATATCTACAAACATACGTGTTCGACAACTGATGACCTTTTGTGACGACATAAGCGTGATATTCTTATCAATTATAAAATCATAATAGAAAATATCATGACCTGTTACGTAAAGATTGCAGATGATTTGATACGAAGAGTTTATTTAGTTCATATGTGTATACAGTTTGGACGGTCCAAGATATTCGATTCGTGATTCGCAACAGTTTGCTCGGCGATTTGCGACCGTCGTTTGTTTGTTTATTATATATAGTTCACTCCAATCAAGACCGAAAGCAGTGCCTAAAAGGAGCCAAACAATGGTCATTCAAATAACAAAAAGCTACTACAAGATAAAGTGCCGGCAACTGGGCTGTGGTTGAAAAATCTCCCCTACAGAACTAAACCGCCATGGTAAAGTGCAGTGAGTGGTATCTGCCGTGGGCGACGATGAATCCATCGAATCTGAATACTAAAACATACACTTCTATTTGTTAAATTTTATAGTTCTCTGACATATAAGTGCTCGTAAGATAGTTCGTGACTTTTTTGTGCTGCTTCCAGCTATGTGATGACGACTTCAATAACAAAAAACTTCTCATTGCCAATCAAAAGATTTATTTTGTTAAGCATGAGCCACTGATGGACCGCACATTAACAGCGCGATCCATCAGTGACGCATAGTTAACAGACTTTAGAGTAAAGATTTCCGCCGGTGATGTGAACGGGCGAAGCACGGTCTATGGAATTGAATCCGAAAATTCGATTCGATCTCGAAATCGCCAACCATTCAACAACGCCCGACCTTATTGATCTGTTACATAACAATCCACTTAGTCATCGTTTAAGTCTGGTTTAGCAAATAAAAGCTTTGCACGAAAAATGACAAATATTTGTTTGTTTTAAAAATGCATTGTTGTCTAATGTTCTGATAGTTCCGACTCCTGAAAAGTTCACTTAAAGGTCACATCACTGATTGAACTGTGACGTAACAGAAGAAAAATTAATCTGACGATCAAGACAGACAACAGTTTTGGCATTTTATATTGCTGATTATGGTAGATAACAATTTTGAAAAACACGTTTTATCAATAGACCATCAGTGACTTCCGCTTAAAAATATAATATATTAGATGAAGGTCAATTGGTTAAAATTGAAAATATTCATTAAATGTCCAGTGAAATCAGAACTTTGCATTGAATTTCCTAGAGTGAAACACATCATCTACAACACTCATTCGAAGTGGCAAAGTTATAACATATTATCAAAAATTTCCAGGCAATATTCTTATTTTGTCTAGGGTTAACTCAAATCGAGGTCGGTAGCGATTTCAATAATAAAGAGATAAAATACCCACCATATGGCAAAAAGCTACATAAAATACATTACCAGCATCTGTTGCAACCCAAAACATTCCATACATAACAGAACTGCTACAATTCACCGTTTTGTGTGTGATGATGCAGAGTATTATTTTCTTGGCAAATTTTTTTCTGTCGCGTCATTTTCTTCTTCGGGCAGGTGAGTAACAGAATAGCTGACAGGTTGCCACCGCCCCCCCCCCCTCCACGCTATTCACGCACGTAAAGCAGCTTCATGCCATTTCAAAAACGGGGCGGGTAACATTGCCACACAGGCAAACTAACAACATTTAAAATCAGTTTTGAATGAGATGGCCAAAATTGGTGCAAAAGACTTTAGTTGTTAAAAGCACCAATTTTACTTATACAGACATATATTCAAACTGCTTGCAAAATTAGCATAATGTTTCAAAATTTAAATCACTAAGTTTGCCGAAATTCACACTCTAAGCAAGGCCGGAAGCAGCTCCCAAAGGAAACCTACCCACGGCCACTCAATAGCAAATAGCTACCAAAAGATGTAGTACCAGTGACTGCGCTCTAAACTGAAAATATCCCAAAAGGAAACAGAACCGTCACGATAAAGTGTGGCGTGTGGTATCTGCCCTGGGCGATGGTGAAGCCAACTACCACTGCTTTGCTTCTCTTTAGTCGTCTCTCACGACATGTAGAAATACCCTAGGACTATTCTAAACCCGCACCTACAGGGCACGCATGATATGACATACGCCTAGAAAGTGCGAAGCTTTATTAATATCTTATACAACAAACAACTAAGCCAAGTTTTTGATTGGACATAGGAATCATTTTTTACTGCAGTAATAACTGACCACCAGTATAAATACATTATAGACCTTTAACGTACCAACGCAACAACAAATGCTTCAGCCTGCAAATGAATACCATGTATTCCTTGGCTACGACAAAAAATTATAATACGCTCACAAAACTTCAAAGCCTTAAACTTTGCGAGATATTTTTCCGGGTGTCCAAGTAGAAGAATAAAACACGTACTTTTGACGTATGTATGATTATTTCAAATGGTTATCGACATTAAATAATAATCTAGACCACAATAATTTAATTGCTGATATGCGATGTACGTGTTCTAATCAGCGGTAAAATTCAAAATCGATGACTCGGATCGTAGCGAGTGAGATCTATTTCAAGTATCACAAATAATGGTAAATTTCCGGTCGCGGTGGCCTAATGGTTAAACATGTTGGCATCGCAGGTTGAAGATCTCTGGTTCGAGTTTTAGCGAGTCCCGCCCGTTAATCCATGCCATCTTACCAGCAATCTAACCCCTGGCTGTCAATAAAATGGATAGGATCCACTCCGAGAACATAAAAATTATATAATACATAGCATCCCATTCGAATTCCTGACTTTCTATAAGGGGTCAGAATAATCCACGTAAGTCGGCTATAAGCCATTATGACAACAACAACAACCTTAGCGAAGCATATACGCTATAGAAGGCTGATATAATTTGAGAAATTTCGATTCGGTTCAAAATCCTTAAATTGAGTTAGCCTTAGCATAAGCCACATATGATCTATGGCCAAAAGATGCGAAGCTTTGATAGTCCACTTAAATAACACACAACCAGGTTAAGCTCTTGAATTTACAGACGTCAATTAGTGGCTGGAATTATTTCCCAATCAGAAATGGCATTTTTGCCAGGCTCACAGCTGGACCGCGCCTCATCGACGCGATCCATCAGCGACTCATGCTTAACAAAATATAATCTCACAAAAATTTTGTGACTGGGTTAATGCTCATTGGCCGTTCTTTGAAGACTGTGAAACATTACTTCAAATAAAGTATAATAAGCAACATTTTGTCAAAGATTATCCAAATTTGTTTAGCAAGTAATAACCTAGCTGACCACAAATAAATAAGAACGTTCCAGCATGAAGCGATTTCAACGAATGCATAGGCCTCGGAAGAAGAAATACTACACTACTATCAGTTACACCTCAAACTTCCACAAACTCACAAATCTTCAAAGCAATAAACGCAAACTACCGGTAGAATCAATGCGCGGCTGAACTGTAACACGTTTTTTCTCGCGATTTCCATTGGTTTATGACACGATAATAGTTCTGCCATCATTACCTTTATGCTCTAACAAAGGCAGCTTGCACAGGCCTAAGCTAAATCAGTTTAACGCTTAATCGACTTCGGTTGCAAAACGAGAGAGGAATTTATTAAAATAAACATGATTTTTTGGAATAGGAAATACCTCAAGCATAACAGCAAATTTCCTCTCAAATTTCTCTCGTTTTTTGTGATTTTTAGAAAATATTAATACATTACTTAAGATAGGGTTCGCGCCAACTGGCAATTCCTTTATGGGCGTTTCTAAACGTTCTGGTGGACATATATTTCCCCACAAGCATGAGCCACAGATGAACCACGTCCTTGTGGACGCGATCCAGTTGTGGTTCATGCTCGATAAAATTTATTTGCTCAAAATATTCTGACGTAAATGCATTGAGGTCGCTGAACGCGTCTACGCACGGCATGGATGGTCAGTGGTTTTTTTAAAATCATTCCAAGTCATGCCGGAAGCATTGCCTCAAAGTAATCGCATAACAGTGAAAACAAAGAGCTAGCACGCACTTTTATTGGAAAATATTCTAGACAGAAATGAACCACTTTAATAGAGTCTAGTAAGCTGTATCTGCCCTGGACGATGGTAAACCCATCTGTCAGTATCTCACTTTTCGATCGTGGCAAGCGGGTGGTCGAGGTGCGCCGAAGTGAAGCGAAAATTGAAAGATTTTCCCGCACTTCAGTATATTTTCGACGCCGTTCATAGCCATGCTGTAAAATCTGGCATCTGGTGCGATTCCTTCACACTGGAAAATTTCTACAGATGTAATAATGACTGCCTCGAACGAGAAATCCATAATGGACATCAGTTATGCAATTAACAATTTTTTCAGCTATTTACTCACAAAACTCTTGTCTAAAATGGTTTTGCGGAGCATGATGATGATGATATGTGGCATGATGATGATGATTTGTGGCATGATGGAGATGATTTGTGGCATGATGATTTTGATTTGTGGCATGATGATGATGATTTGTGGCATGATGGTGATGATGGTTTGTACATGGTGATGATGATTTGTGGCATATGCTTCAGCGGATGGAGATTTGATTTGCTGATAGTAGATTCCTAACCGATCAGAAATGTTATTTTGTCTATCCTGCGCGCCACTGTTGTCCGTGTCTCATAGACGCGATCCATCAGTGACACATACTAAACAAAAGATTTTTGACAAAATTATTCCAATTGAGAACCAACTGTTTTTTTCAAATGATTGAACCCAAAATCCAATTTCAAAACTACGCATCATGGGAAAGCAGTGACCGGTCTATAAGGTCAGGGCATTAGAACAGCATGTGACGGAATATTGTTTTTAATCGGGTCTGTTAAACGGATGCGGTGGCCTGAGGGTTATCCTTCGTCACCGAACGTGGAAAGCTTTCTCGGTCAGAACAATCTGTACTCATATATTACTGTTGAACTTTAGTCAGTGTCGTCTGTCCCTCAAGCTTGACGAACTAGAATTATTGACCGGGTGGCATCCAAGTCTCGTTGAGAAAGGGCTCATTTATGCCTGTTCGTCACTCAGCACAGGGTGCAATAACTTGGGTAGCCCTTGTCGAACACGAAAGCGTACGTCTCATAAAGCAATAACGTTATTCTATGAGTAGTCAATGCGTTTAATACTCAATTTTTTCCAAAAAAAAAAATAATTATAATGTCTGTCGACTAATGCTTTGGTCAGAGGATTTGACTTTAATTTGTTTATGTCTTTCCACGTAGGACTGGACAATTCGATTCGAAGCACAGATTATTCGAATCAATTGTGAATCGGCCATAAGAACAAAACATGCTAAATGAAGTGGAAGTTTTTCATTTTTAACGACAAAATGCAATGGATTTTGGTCAAATTTGACCAGAGCGATTGTATTTTGTGGTTAAAATGAAAATCTTCAATCTTGTACAGGAGCGTAATAGAAAAATACATCGTTTTCAAGTCTGTTTAAGCTAATATTTGTGATTCGTAAATGTCTTAATTATCATGGAAGAGACAATAATAGTAAAAATGGCATATTTGCTATTTTTATTAAATCGGCGATTCGAAAAATTATCCGAATCAGATTCGAATTCCGAATGATCCGATTTACCCCAGTCATATTCCCAAGCTTTGACAACTTCGCCGTTGTTACTGTTCAAGACGTGAAGTAAATGCTTGTCGTCTCAGATATCAATAGAAGGAAATCATATCCGTTAGGTAGCAGTCAAACAAATCATTGGAAATATTGTACTTCTCTGCAGTGCCACCTTGCAGCATGAATGAACGCATTAGTATAGAATAACTCGTCATCTATTTTGATTCTCGGATTTGGATACTTTTTAGGAAAAATCACTTCACCGCTTACTGACAGTAATAATTTTAGTAAACATTGACGCACAACCTGTCATCTTGGATATCAATTTGGATCATCAAACTTACTTTCGACCTACTGCACAGTGGGACAAAGTACAGTGAAATTAACGTTCATTTGCAGCAATTAAAGTCTAAAAGAGCGAGGTTTTGTATTTCCAAGCATGCGCCACACATATATCAGGTCATCGAGGCACAAATTGCCCCTCAGGTCGAATATACATTCATTTGATTTCTCAAGCATGAGCCACAGATGGACCGCGCCATTGTGGTGCGGTGCATCTGTGACTCATGCTTGACAAAATAATATCGATTTGTTATCATCCTTGCCACAATCACGCGATTGACCAAAGTACAAATCCTAATATTTGATCTCCCCCCATAAAAGTTCCTTGTCATTGTTTGCTCATAATACTGAGTCTCGTGACGTCATGTCTAGGTAATAATTGACAATACTTTGTCTGGTGGTTCAGAAGAAAGATACTTCAAAAATATTATGACGTAAAAATTGATTGGGGGAAAGTCACGCTTCGCCAATTTCTATTGTTTTGTCATAAAGTATAAAAGAAACGGAACTGAGATATCGAGTAACAAGTTAGGGCGAATGTTTAGTCAAGCGTAAAGGTAACGCCCCCTACAAATATTGTTTCAACATGGAAGGTCCTTTAAAATGAACGATAAGTACATATTAAGATCAGTTGAGGTTTAGCGAGGTCTGAAAGGCGCTGGGAAACGTGCAGTGGGAAGCGTAGAGGGCCCCAGTTAGGGGTGGGCAAAACCGAATCATTTGGAATTCGAATCTTATTCGGGTATTTTTTCGAATCGAATCGAGTCACTAATTCCGTGTGAATAACAAATATTCCATTTATAGTATTACAACAGTTAAAAAGTTTTATCGTTAGTTTTATCGTTAAAAATGAAAATTTCACTTCATTTGGCAAGTTTTTGTTTTTGTTCTCATGAACGATTTGTGGTTGATTCGAATAACGTGTACTTCGAATCGAGTCGAATAGCCCAGTGCTCGAATTGCCCAGCCCTAGCCCCAAAAGGGATCGAGGCGCGGCCCATCTGTGGCACCTGTTTGATAAAATAAAATTTATCATGGGGGAAGTAGTCAAAGTTTTTCCTGAGTCAGGTTGTAAGACATTTTAATACGACCCCCTCTGAATAGGGTAGGATTTCGTTTTTATCCTGCGGGAAAGGAAAGCAGAGAATGCGGCTTAATCCTATGGCGGACCAAACCTCTCGCGCACATACCAGTTGTCGAGGTTATGCCTAAATGCTTACCTTTTTTTCCTTTGCAAGGACATGGTTGGGTGAGAAAGCCGTAACCATCGTAGTGAAGGCAACGAATTCCAAACGATTACCACTTCGAGATAGATTTAGTTTCGAATCGAATCTCGAATCCTGTCGTTTCGAATCGTATCTTTCCAAATCTATTTTAAAATTCCAAATTCTATTTTAAAAATTCAGGAAAAAATGGAAAAATGTGTCATCGGAATGGAGAAGAAAAAATGATTGTACCGCACTAACAAAAATATATGTGCGGCTACTTAAAAGCAAAGAGCTACTAAAACATGCAACTGCACTCTAAACGAAAAACATCCCAAACGGAACTGAACCGCCACGATAAATTATGGTTAGTGTTATCTGCCCTGGGCGATGGTAAAACCATCTACCGCTTTTTTTCTTCTTTTCAGTCGACTCCTAACGCGAACGTTTAATTGAAATTCACAGAAAAATCGAAGCCAGCCAACTGGAAACACTGGAAACATACATGAGTGTACCGCTATAGCAGAGTGCAGTGGGTGGGATCGTTCCTGGGCGACAGTAAAACAATCAACCACTTAGTATGGTACTTCAGGTCAGAGTATTCCATTCAGATAAATGATAATGAAAAAATACAGTTGAACGGTAAATTCCAGGATTATATTGAAAGGAACAATTACGTCATAGTGAATATAAATTGAACGCAGATTTACAAGTATTGTATTTTATATTCATTTGGTTTCATCCAGTTTCACAATAATAGATTTTTTTATTCGATATAAGCAGATTATGGTGAAGAACTGCGTACGCGGCGCGATCCATCAGTGGCCCATACCTAGAGGTGGGCAAAACCGAATCATCTGAAATTCGAATTTTATTCGTAAATTTTTTTCGAATCGGATCGAATAAAAAATTCGAAGCAAATTACAAATATCCCATTTTTATTATTACAACTTGTCTCCATTGTGAAAATCAAGAAAATCACAGTTTATAGTATATATTGCATTTTCAATTTACACTAAGAACAACAAGTGTATATTCAATCCATACATTCCAAGTCTAAGAGCAACAATTTTCATATTTTAACGACAAAATATAATCGATTTTGGTCAAATTTGACCGAAATCGACTGTATTTTGTCGTTAAAATTGAAAATTCTAGTTGGAAATTAGTAAGAATTTGTTGCTATGAACGATTCACGATTGATTTGAATATACTGTCCTTGGAATCGATTTGAATAACCGAATCGAATTGCCCAGCCCTACCCTTTTATAACTGTTTGAATATGTTTTTTCTGGAACCTTCGGTCTAGGCTTTTTAATACATGAGGACAATGATAGGTCAGTAGAGTGCAGTTAGTGGAAGCTTCCCTGGGTGGAGTTAAAACCGTCTATCACCTTTATGTGTATGGCTTAGATCGGGATAATCCAATCAAATTCTATTTGCCTTTTTTATGGCCACTTCTTGGAGTGGATCACCCTGACCAAGGCCCTGGGCCAGCGGGCACTTATAGACAGACAGGGTAGAATAGTTGGTAAGATATAATCTTATCCTTTTCGGTTTAGCCTATCCTAACTATTACACTCTGGTTTGAGTGGCGGGCATTTACTAACGAGCCGGACTCGCCAAGATTCGAACCCGAGATTTTCAACCTGCGATGCCGGCATGTTTGATCAGGTAGGCTAAGCCAAACAGGAAAAGATCATATATTTCCAACAATTGTGACCCTGTCCATCTATGAGTGGTCGCTGTTACAGAATCTTGGACAGGGTGATCCACTCTAAGAAGTGGCTATAAAAAAATATCATATCACAGTGATTTTGAATTTAACGCAGAAGTATTGTGATTTTGTATTTATTCGCACCATACTCATTTCCTTGTATAAGAACTCCAATTCAAGTATAGATGACAGGGTTATAGCAGGAAATTGTGTATAAGCTTCTTTCGTTTTAATACCCGATCTAAATTGTATTAGAGGGTTCCCTTCTTCTTTTGTTTTAAAACCAAAAAAAAATTTTATATTGTCAAGTATGCGCCACAGATGGACTGCGATAAAAATATGGTTGACTGGGTCCAAAGTCGTTGTTGACGTACGGATGTGTTGAAAGTGATTACGTGTGAGAATTTGTGCATAATCCTGTTCACTATTGTGAGTTTGCATTCGTTCGCATCATTTTTAGTTTCGCTGTAAAAGGACTCCGATTTAAGTACAGATGACTGGGTTATAGCAGAGAATTTTGTATTAGCTCCTTTCGTTTTAATATCTGATCAAAATTGTATCTTGTCAAGTATGAGCCAGAGATGAATCGCGCCTACGAGGCGGGATCCATCAGTGACCCATACTTAACAAAATATGTTTTCATGAAGCTTTTCATTGGTTTAATATGGTTATACAGATTAGTTATTACTAGGGGTGGCCAAAATCGAATATCTTTTGCTTTTAGGATAGAATCGAATAATGGTCTCGAATCGAATCGAATATTCGAATCAGAAGTCATATAATAAACAAACGAAAGAACGTTTTCATCAGCTAAAAATATACTGGAAATTCACACTTATTTTTGAAAAAAACACTAAAAATCATCATTTTGGATTGCAGCAGGAATTGAATCGAATAATTTATGATTCGAATATTCTGAAACGAATCGAATATTTTGGACAGCCCTAGTAATTACGAATAGTGAGGAATAAAATCCAGCTTAAAAACAATTTGAAAAATTATTCTAAATGTTGTGCGTATAACGGTCAAAATTATAAAATTTGATTTTGTCAAGTATGGGCCACTGATGGATCGCGCCGCGTAGGCGCGATCCAACAGTGGCCCGTAATTGTCAAAACGAGTTTTGAAAAAATACTTTTGACTTTAAGCCCATATATTTGACGTGCGGAAGTGTAATCTAGTTTATGAAAATTTGCTCTTGTTCTTCTCCATTATGTGATTTGTCAGGTAACGTATATGCCTTTGTGTTATCGGATACGTTGTATTGACGTAATTTCCGTTTTTTATATAATAGTTTTCCACAATGTTCTGGATAATACTAGATTATAACAGAGAATTACATTTCTTTCTTTTTGTTTGTTTTCATAAGTCTATTATTCTGAAAGGCTGCAGCTTGTTTAAGATTGTGAATGCAGAAAGTCAGCAGCAGCAGCTAGGGTTGGGTAATTCGATTCGGTGATTCGCATTGATACGAAGCATGATTTTTCGAATCAATTGCGAATCGTACATAGAAAAAAGACTTTTTAAATGAGTCAGGATTTTCATTTTTAATGACGAAATGACCAAATTTGACCAAAATCGATTACATTTCGTCGTAAAAATATGAAAATTGTTGCTCTTGTGAATTAAAAATATACTACAAACTATAAATTTCTCCATTTTCACAATGTAAAGAAGTTGTAATAGTAAAAATGGGGTAAAATGGGCTTGTACAGAGCCTGTTCATGGAGATCAGGTAAATATATATATATTTAATATTATTTTTAGTTACGACATCAATATATTATTTTGCATTAATCTACCTCTCTATTAAACCGTTCTCGTACTTTTCTCGTCCCTCCGAACAAAAGATGCAATAGGACCATTGGATTTTCTTCGAATTCACACTTTTTAATCGCGGAGGTTCCGGAGTGTCACAAACAATTTTATGCAAAAGGTTTTTTTCAAGAATATCTAAACTTTGGAATTCGTTTGCCTTCTCAGTGCTCTCCTGATCGAGTTGATCATACATCAACTCGCGACAATAGACATCTGTCAGGGATTGAGGGATTATACCTTAGTTTTCATTCCTTCCCCTCTTGTAGCTCTTTAGTACGGTATGTCTCCTGCAGCCTTGCTCTGTGCAACCTTTGATAAAAAAACAGTAAATACATATGAAATCGCTGCGCCACCTATAATCGACTGATGTATTGGACGCTCAACCAGGGCGCGAGATTTTTCTGTGACCAACTTGCCTATTTAGTGGCTCAATAAGAATTTGTTTTGTCAAACACGAACCAAAGGTGTACCGTGTTTTATCAATATCCTTTCAAGTACTTTAAAACATACAAATTCATAATATATATTGCGCGCCTTCGGTGCGCAGTAGTCATTAGCAATATTCAGTCAGTTTTAGGCCCTTGAATTTTTTAATTTTTTTGCCCCATTTAGCAAGAAATGTTGGGCTGTTTTACCTTAATATACAACAAAAATGCTAATTTTTAGGGGACAATGTCTGTGGCGCCCGCAATGACGTCATAATTCAATTGCCATTTTTGTCAATTTTTGTCCCCAATCCCCTTTTTAAATTTCATATTTGAAAATTACTCGCAAACATGGCGAATCTTTGAATATTTTTAAAATTCCTAGAACGTAAATCCGCGTGGGATATTTATGGTTAATTTCGATTTCTCGTGTAGCTATTTTAAACTTTCGTGGGCAGCTCCATAAATACATTGTTGCCAGAAGGCGAATTCGAGATTATTGTCAGAGCGCTGCGCGTTATTTGAACACAGATTATTATTTAGACTTTAGTGCGCTTATTGGCAGATTGTTGGTTCGATTATAGTAGGGATATACTTCGTAGTAAGTTTTAAATTATCAAGCATGAGCCATTGATGGACCGCGTCCTATCGGCGCGATCCATCAGTGGCTTATGCTTGATAAAATGAAAATTTTTTGTTGGGATTTTTACTACCGGGAAAATGTTTTATTCAGCGTTGTACAGTGATGAGCGAAGGGGAGGTGGGGACAATTTGAAATTTTGATTGAACAGCGTATTAATGACAACTCGAGTCTAAGACCGCCGCGCATAGCTCACAGGCTTAAGCTTGATAAAATTAAACTTTTAAAAGCATATTTAGAACAGGGAAAATATAGTATATAAATGAGCGGTGGGGAATTTGAAATTTTCATTGAACGACCTATCGATAGTGCTGGGTAAAATCGAATCATTAGAAATTCAAATTCGATTCGAATCCCATTCGAATTATTTTTTCGAATCGGATCAAATCGCTAATTCCATGTAAATACCAAATATCTCATTTTTACTATGACTTGTTTCCATTGTGAAAATCAACAAATTTATCGTTAATAGTGTATTTTTAATCATACTCCATGTCTAAGAGCAACATTTTTCATATTTTGATGACAAAATACAATCAATTTTGGTCAAATTTGACCAAAATCGATTGCATTTGTCTTAAAAAAATGAAAATTTTAGTTTATTTATCAAGTTTTTGTTCCTAAGAACGATTCACGATTGATTCGAATAAATAGTTGGTTCGAATTGCCCAGCCCTATCTATGGGTAGTATTTAGGATAATTGTAAGACCGTTCGACTTTGCACGTTAAGCTGAAAGTAGGTTACTTTTTTTAGTTTTTAGTTCGCTTATTGATCGTATTTTTATGAGATTTATACCAATTATGGGCTGTTGATGAAACGTACCTTGGTGGAAAAGCCGATTTTGTGGCTTCATTCCACAGAGCGGTGATTTTATACACATTTTTAGAGTTTAGTGTAAATAATGAGACATTTTATTTTGTTAAGTATGGGTCACTGATGGTTCGCTTCCTTAAGACGCGGGTCATCTGTAGTTGAAAGGAGAGGAACAAAATCTGATGGTCAGAGAAATATAATGTACACAGGGCCGGACAATTCAATTAGGAGATTCAATTTGTTGAACAAATTATTCGAATTTTTAGTGAGTCAGCCACAGGAACTAAAGCTTGTGAGGCGCGATGGCCTGGTGGTTAAACATGTTGGCATCGCAGGTTTAACATCTCGGATTCCAGCCCCGGCGAGTCCGGCTCGCTTATCCATGCCCACCACTCAACCCAGGGTGTAATAACTTGGGTAGGCTAGGCCGAACAGGAAAAGATGATATCTTTCCAGTAATTGTAACCCTGTCCGTCTATGAGTGGCCGCTGTTATAGGGCCTTGGACAGGGTGATCCACTCTAAGAAGTGGCAATAAAAATAATGAAGTGTAAATACTTTATTCTAGTCACCAAAACAATTAATAATTTATTGAGGTTATCAATTTTGATACTAGCTCTCAGCGGCGCGATCCATCAGTGACCGATACTTGAATGAAAATTATTCACAAATGCTTCGAACCTGGATATTCCGCTTACTTACATAGAATGGTATCCCGCGTAATTGGATCTCGCGTTTCTTTTGTTAAATGAACCGTGAAAGTACGTCATGTCATCATTTGTTTGTCATGTTTGTGTTTGGCATACCTGTTATCACCGCGTGAGTAAACATACATAATAATACTTCCCATTGGGCCACTGATGCACAGTCAGAATTCTTCGCCGAAGCATTATTTGCTAAGCATGAGTCACTGATGGATCGCGCCACCGAGGCGCGCTCCATCTGTGGCTCATGCTTGACAAAATAAAATTTCAGATGAAATGCATTGCTTTGTCCAGAGGTTACGCTCCATTGATCTATGCTTGGCATAGACGACCAGTCATTTATGGTTTGAGCGTAGATGTCGTTGTGTTTGACACTTTTGAGCTTTGGTAAAAATACGAGAGGAACTTTGAATGCAACAGTAACTTTTTACCAGGGTTAATGCGCGCCGAAGACTCGAAAGAATTTTAAAGTTATTTTTTCTTGCAAAATTTTAGCTAAAAACTATAATTTGGTTGAAAAACGCCGATGATGGGAAAGTCGCGCCGAAGGCCCGCGAAAAGTTAGCGAAATAATGAAATTGGCACAATTTGTTTTTTTTCCGCCAACAGTGCACTGGATGTAACAGGAGCGTATAGGTCCCGGCTTTAGAATTATTTCGAAGGCCACTAAAAGGAAACAGAAAAGTAGCAAACGGTTTATCGTCATCAAAGGCTTAAATGTGGCTTATACTTGGCGAAATAAATTTTTTATTTGGAAGATTTGTCGAGGTGACCTACGCTTGCCTCAGCACACTTTCTATCGATGGGTTGTGTATAAGTGTCTGGGCATTTGACACTTTCCGACCCTTTGCACGAATAGGAAGTATGACTTCTGATGTAGTAGGGACCGATAGGTCCTGGTTTTAGCTTTGTTTTAAAATTTAGCCTAAAGGCAATTAAGGAAAGGAAACAAAGAAGTGGTAAATAGTTCCATCATCTTCAAAAGCCCCATCTATCCGTTGTTCATACTTGACGAAAGAAGGGTATCTGATGAGGGAAATTCAAATTTCCGGGAACAGCTATTTAGCTTCGCATTTATCGCCTGGAGCTTTGATTTGATTTCTCAGTATCAATTCAAGTTAGTAATTATTTCCATTCAATATATCGCGTCATTAATTTGTATGTGGAAGTTGAAAGATATATCAGAAAATATTGACAAACTATATTCAAAAATTAATTTTTCAGAACATTTATCGAACCATATCAAATCATAGAAATGGGTTTTCGGATCAGATATGAATCCAAACCGATTCGAATCTTCTGATTTTGCAAATGGCATTTTTTATCAGTCAAACTGCCTTAGCTCAACTAAGCGTCAATTCTGTCATAAATATTCGCTCTTCAGCAGTCACACATGTAGTTAATATTTTGAGTCTTGTAGGTACGGGGTTTAGAATAGTCCTGACTAGGGCCGGGCAATTCGATTAGCTGATTCGAATCGATCCGAAGCACAATTATTCGAAAAGAATATTCGAACAGATTCGAATTCCATATGATTCGGTTTTGACCAGCCCTAGAACGCATTTCCTGCTTGTCGGAAGGGGCGACTAAAGGGAAGCAAAGAAGTGGCAGATGTTTTTACCGTCGCCCAGGGCAAATATCAATCATTACATTTTTTTATGAAGGTTCAGTTCCGTTTTTCCGTGGGATGCTTTCCGTTTAGAGTACCGTTGCTGGTACTACATCTTTTAGTAGTTTTTTGCTATTGAGTGGTTTTGGTTGGCTCCCTTTGAGAGCTGCTTCTGGCCTTGCTTAGGGTGAATTTCAATAAAAAAAAAAAATGATAGAAAAAAAAAATTTTTCGTGTCGTGAGATGTGACTAAAGGGAAGCAAATAGGTGGTAGGTGATTTTACCATCGTCCAGGGCAGATACCGCTCACTGCACTTTTTCATGGAGGTTTAGTTCCGTTTGGGATATTTTCCGTTTGGAGTGCAGTTGCTGGTACTACATCTTGTAGTAGCTCTTTTAATTGCGTAATCGTGGGTGTTGGAGTGCGTGTTCGCATTTGCGTGGTTAATATTAATATTATTGATCAAAGTTTTCACCGAGTCACAGAAATGGATATTCGAATCAGAAATGAGTCCGGATCGATATAACTCCTGATTTTTTGTTTAAGTGGCTCCTTTCTTAACTAGAAGGAGTCATCTCAACTAATTAGTAATTCTGTCACAAAAAATCGCTTCAAAAGGCACATGTATAGTCAATATTATCAGTTGTAGAAATAAGACGAAAATAAATTAAAAATATTGATAATTTGGCTTGTTTCCTCGACTTCCACTGTGCTTTAGAAAAACAATATATTGTTTCGATCGAAGCCAAAATATCAATTCTCAGAACTTCAAGTTTGTCACGATTTTTTACCTTTTGTCTGCAACCATTGTTTCTTCTTGTGAAAGGTATGCTTAACTAAAAGCTTAGTAATCTAAGCAGCTTTCAATTAATTTAGAAACGTACACTGTGATAAAATTGCAGTAAATTAACTGTGTATTTGCAGTAATTAAAAACTTCAAAGGCGCTTCGATGACGAGAGTTTTGCCAAGTATGGGCTGTTGATCGACCGCACCTCAGCGTGAGTTCCGTCAACAGTTCATAATTGACTGAATAAGTCGATTATATATTTTAATTTCAATATCACGAAGTTGAATTACTGTCAAAGAGAAGTGATTTTACTGCATTTTTGTTACAGTGTGTACTAGTGCTCGCTAGTCGGTTACTTTAAGTTTTTATAGCCACTTCTTGGAGTGGATCACCCAGAACTAGGCCCTGCACTATCAGCAACTTAGTTATTACACCCTGAGTTGTATGGTGGGCATGGATTAACGAACCGGACTCGCCGGGATTCGAACCCGAGACCTTTAACCTGCGATGCCTTAAGTTAACTAACACAGCTATTTTAAATTGAGTCTTTAAATTCGACTATGCGATCAATTATGGAATGTTGATGGAGCGCGCCGACAAGGCGCGTCCATCAACAGTCCATGTTTGGCATAAATCACAGCAAGGCAGTTCGACTTCTGGAAATATACAATTACTGTAAGGGTAAGGTAAATTTACTGCACTTTTGACACAGTGTATTGAACAGTGACGTAACGCTTCGGCAATCTGTGATACATGGTCAGCACTGTAGTCATAGCAACCTAGTTTTTTCTTAAACTAGGTTAAGTATAACGAATTTTTCTCGAAACTAGGGGACGCATTACTGGGTAACAAGGTCCACTTTTCAAACCAGATAGTATTTTTCTATAAACCAGGTAGATTAGGTAATCATTAGGCAAAATCATTATTACCTAATTAGGCAAATGAGATTATGCGACGAAGGCGCGCAGATTATATACTTATTTATTTACTTGGTTGAATGATATTAGGCGTGTGCCGAAGGAACGCTAACTCTTTTGACAATTTTGCGTGGAAAATAACAATTTTGTGGGCGAAAATCACGAAACTATACTAAAAATATGATAACGCGCCGATGCCTCGCAAATTTTTTTCACAGTTTTCACAAATTTACAATTTTTCCAACAAAAATTATAAAATTCCATAGCAAATGTGATTACGCAGCGAAGGCGCCTGAAAATTTTACTCAGTTGAATACTATACTGAATTCTTGAAAATCCCCCCCCACGTCTCAAAATTGGGAGGGGAATGCCCACGTTTCCACCAACGGTACTATACTAATCTCACAACCTCCAACAACACGAATCCACTATCTCTGTCGATGCATCGAACACAAATCTGAAAACATCGAACAAACTGATCGATAAGAACCAGACACAGTTAAGTCATTAGGTAATCACCGCGTACCTATTTGTTAAACCTATTTTACCCAGCAAATTTATGAGGCAAAATCTCAAAAGGAAAACTCGGTAAAAGGGAAATTAAGTAAGTTATATATTCGTGGAACTGGGTTAAATTTCTTTGAAAATAAACTCTGTAAACTAATTATACTAGGTAAACAAGGCACTTTTGCCTAGAAGGTCAACACTCGACAAGACCAGTGTCTGGTGGTGTCGGTTAGCGCGGAAAAAAACTGAGTTATTGAAGAGCTAGTTTCGAGAGTCCTTTAAATTTAGCTTGGCAATGAATTGAATCAACTCGTACACTGTAACAAAAATTCAGTAAAATTGCCACTCTTTGACAGTAATTTTACTGTGTAGTATTAAAATGTAATTATATAAAATCATCTCTTCCAGCCAAATATGGGTGTTGATGAAACACACCACCGATGTGCGGTTCCATCAACACTTTATGCTTGCCACTTCATCTCATCAGCATGGCCGTTTCATTTAGTGAATAGATACGATTACTACAACTGATTAGTTAATTTACTGCATGTTTGTCCCAGTGTACTTTCGACTTTAGTGACGCCAACTTAGATTTTATTTAAATTGGGTTAATATATAAATATTCTCATTAAACTAGGCAAAGTATAACCAGAAAGAGGCTGAGGAAATGATACGGCCTTAAGTGCCGAATGGTCGCCGACAAAAAAAGTAAAATTAGCATTTTTATATCAAGGCAATTACTTGTGTAAGGCGTGCAAAACGTTTTGAATATTTCGCGAAAGTAAGCCAGTCATAGTTACCCCCGATTGCAACCCTTCTATACCGGCACCAGTGTTCCACCAGTTATGTTTCACATCTAAGTAACCATGAAAAAAAAAACTAGTTAAATGAAAGCTGGGGCTGAAATGAGACAGTTAGTAACCTTTCAATGATTCGAAAAAAATGATCAAAATCGTGTTTTTCCTTGTCTGAAATATTCTGTACAACACACAATGTTATTGTTAAGTCTGAATCATTGATGGATTTCGCCGACGAGGCACTGTGTCTCAGGCTCGACAAAATAAAATTTTTGATTTAACATAGCGAATCAGTAAACTTCCGCCCTCACGCAATGGATTTGATTGAACGGTTTTGCTCGTGTGTATCGTCATTTCCTTTACATTCATGAACTATCAGTTTCACCGGAATCTAACCGATTCTGGAATTTTGTTCGGTGACGTAAATAAACATTAACATATATACAGTAAAGTCGCCTTTCTTTGACAGATAGTTTCAGATGGTGATAGTAAAAACGAACTATAAACGGACGGTTGGGTAGGGCTAGGCAAACCCGAACAAATTGGAATTCGAATCTGATTCGAATAATCTTCTCGAATCGAATCGAATCGTGATTTACATGTAATCAACAAACAACCGATCCTTACCATTACAACGTATCTCCGTTGTGAAATTCAAATAAATATACAGTGTTATAAGTCAATATCACTAATCTGAATGTCACCAGGCAAATTTACCATAAAATGACAGCCATTTCTTGGATTTTTGTTACAGTGTATAACGAAGACGTGTTAAGGATGTGAGTCATTTCCATCAGAAACCGATTATTCAAAATAAAGGGACGGAAAGTTTGTATGGCGATGTAACAAGAATGCGGTAAACTGCTTTAACTTTAACGATTATATCACCCCGTGATATAGAAATAACACTATAGAATCGAATTTTTGATCAATTATAAAAATTTCAGCGGAAGGCGCGAAACTTCAACAGCCGTATTTTGCTTACGTCTCATAAAAAAACGTTTTTGTGCTATTTTGTTATTACCGCAAATCTGTGGGTAAATTTACTGCACTTTTTTCACAGTCAGCTTTCTTACAGTTTCTGGATTTTTAGATAAATGCAAATTTTGTGTCCAAAGTATTATGACGTATGTTCACAAAATGATGAATCAGCATATTTTTATATTAAGCGCGGGAGTTGGACTGGATTACGTTTTCTTAACTAGTGGTTTTGAGGAAAATTGTCAAACAAATAATTATTTTTGTCCCAAAAGGTCAGTTTTCGTTCAAATGATCCAAATAAAGGGATATAAAGTTTCATATGAGTTTCCATTCATAGAGTCATGAACTCATGAGAATACAAGCTTCAGTGTCGAAAGTATTATGACGTATGTTCACAGATATCAGTTGCTTGGGATTACAAACTTATCTACACTGTAACAATAAATGCAACAAAATCACTGGCCTTTGACAGTAATTTTACTTGGCGATATTGAAAAATATAAAAATTGGCTTTTTTGGCCAAATATGGGTGTTGATGGAAGGCACATCGCAGCTGCGGTTCATCAACAGCTCATAATTGGCATAAATCTCATCAACATGGCGTTTTTTTATCTTTGGAAATAAACAATTACTGCAAATGACCAGTAAATTTACTGGGCTTTTGTTACAGTGCATTTTTACGCAAAAACCAACTATAATCTTGCTGTTATATCGACGGTCCATACATAATCGCCATATTTAATATCAACTGTCATATGTACTTCGATATACTATTAATTTGAAGGTATTATATGACGTGTTCCCACATAAAAAATGATGATTCAGCATAATATTTTTCCTATTGAGCGTGGGATACAGATGGAATGCTTCGTTTAGCGCGGGCCATCTCATACATAGCAAAAAGGAATTTCTGAATAAATCAACTTGCGATCTATGATAAAAGAAAAATCTGAAATTGAATGGCGTTCATAGGTTTTTGTATCGATTGCTTGAGATATCTTAAATAACAATGATATGAAATGCAAATATACAAAAACCGAAGATAATCTTTCGGGTATATCATCGCTCCATTCAAAAAAAATTTAACTCAAATTATTATTACTTAATATAATCTCTGTCAAATTATTATTTACTTCGACATACCATGGGATTTACTAATTTTCTAGCAGTATTGTTTCGATTTCCTTGATTTTCATGAAATATGGTTGACAACACGTACTTTTATCACAAAACGTCATTTTCGCTCGAGCAGTCAGAAAGCTCGTAATAAATATTTTCTGATTAACGCGCTAGTTTTAAAATTTGGGGAGATGAAAATATTCGCTCACATGGTGTAAGCGCGTCAGCGGAAAGGAGCTAACTTTATTTTCTAATTTCTTAGGTGGTAGATGGTTTAACCGTCGTCCAGGGCAGATACCACTCACTGCGCTTCACCGCGGCGGTTCAGTTTCATTAGGAATGTTTTCCGTCCAGAATGCAGTCGCTGGTACTATATCATTTAGTAGATCTTTGTTATTAAATGAGCGTTAATTGGTTCTTTTAGGTTAGGCACTGCTTCCGACCTTGTTCAGAGTGAATTTCAATAAAAAAAACTATTTCCTAATAATACTGATACCTTATCGTTACAGATTTATGTATTATAAAAAAACACTGTAATAGATTTAAAAGCGTATTTAAAGTTGAATGACGTCATAGATCACCATGACAACGGAGGATTTGGATCAATGGATTAACAATCTACAATCTCACAATCCACAAAGAGTATATTATGGAGGTAACGGGAGTCCCATATCAAACCCGGTTCCGGAACCGGCTCCCAGGAGATATAATGTACATAAGCAAGGATATATCATGAAATCGGGAAATAAATATAAATCGTCAAGGAAAGTTAAAAATTCCGAAGGAACTAAAACAGACTCCTTCTACTACGTAGGCATGGATGAAGTTGAGGAATACGATAACTGGCCCGTACAACCTGAACACCAGCGCAAGAATTCAAACTCGAACAGAGCACAAGAAAATCCGAACTTTATTCAAAACCAAATGGAACACGGAAATTTCGAATCACCAGCTTCGATTCGATCGGATGTAAAACTTCAATCCGACGAATTATCTTTCCGTGGCTTCTCATTTCAAAATAGACCAAAACATTTCGAAAGTAATCAAAACTCTCCGAACTCAAGATGTGCTTCAAGAAAATATCAAAACAGTCCCAATACTGACGTCATAAGGGTTCAACACAACACCAATCAAAACACTAATAAGAATAAGGAATATCTTCAAGAGAGCGCCCAATCATCCCCCAAAGGCGGAAGATACGCCTCAAATGACGACACTATTATAGAACCGATCCTGGATATACCGGATTCTAGTGTTTCGACTCCCATTAGGAAGAAGCGCGCAGAGACTGCCCCTCCGATGATGCCCCTCCAAATATCTATTAAAAGCGACCGGAGGTTTTCGACATCCTCGTTGTGCGGGAGTTGGGAACCCGCATCTCCTCTGTCACCCGTGTTGAAGGCAGTCAATATTTTTAGCCACCGCAAACAAACGGAGTCAAGAAGGGTCCCACTACCTCAATCTATACTGGATGAAATTGGTGAAACAATTCAACCTGAAAGTAAGTGTCCACTCTTGCGTTGAATCAGTTCTGTCACATGTGCTCATGTATACTCTGTGCCTTAATTAGGGCTGGCCAATTCGATTCGGTGACTTGAATCCATTCGAATCACAATTTATTCGGATCAATTCATTATGATCAATCGTGAATCGTTGATGGCAACGAATACACTAGAATCTTCATTTTTAACGACAAAATGCAATCGATTTTGGTCAAATTCGACTAAAATCGATTACATTTTTTCGTTAAAATGTGAAAATTTGAGTCCTGAGACACGTAGTGTTAATTGAAAATACATTATAAAATATAAAATACTCGATTTTGACAATGGAGACACGTTGTAAAAGTAATATTGGGATATTTGTTACTTAAATGGAATTAGTGATTCGATCTGTGCCTTGTTGAAGGGCAACAGTGGAAAAGCTTTATCCAACTAAATTTAACGATTGCGCAATTTCTGCGGATTTTGAGCTGAATGGGAACTTTTAAAACATTTATAATGGCCGATAAAGTTATAAAAGTATTTAGAGGTTTGCGAATAGGTTTGCCCACTTTCATAACAAATTAGTTTCGAATGGAATCTAAAATCTGAACATTTCGAATTGATTCGATAGCAAACATTGATTAAAAGATTTAGGGAATTTATTTACTTTCCAGTAAGAATTTTTTTGTTTTTGTCTCTTCATTCATTAGCGCGCTGATGATGCAGAACATTTCATCTAACATGTCTATTCTGTTTTGTCCATATGTTCGTATCATCTCAGCTATACATGAGGTGCGTTGCTGCAAATTGGGCTGGACAAATCCAAATCATTTGGAATTCGAATTTGATTTGAATACTTTTTTCGAATCGAATCGAATCACTAATTCCATGTGAATAACCAATATCCCATTTTACTACCACAGCTCATTTCATTGTGATAATCAAGATGTTCATAGTTTTGTGTATTATTTTCATTTCACGCCCCAAGTATTAGATTTTCCTATTATTTTAACGACAAAATGTAATCGATTTTGGTCGAATTTGACCAAAATCGATTGCATTTTGTCGTTAAAAATAAAAATTCTAGCTTATTTAGCAACTTACGTTCCTATGAATGATTCACGATTGATTCGAAAAATTGTGCTTCGAACCGATTCGAATCACCAGACCGAATTGCCCAGCTGCAAACGGACCAAATATGCGTTCATTCGATCGATCCGAATTACCTGTAACTTGGGATGGGCAAACCGAATCACTTGGAATTCGAATTTGATTCGAATACTTTTTCGAATCGGTTCGAATTACTAATTCTATGTAAATAACCAATATCCCATTTTTTATCACAACTCATTTCCATTGTGAAAATCAAGATGTTCGAATGGATTCGAATCACCGGACCGAATTACCCAGCTCTAGCTGCAAACACACCAAATGTGCTCTCATCGAACAAAATGAGTAAAGCAAGGCTATTTTGAACGAAACAAGCTTTATAATTGCAAAATGGGACAAAGAAGATGTAGATTTTGTCCTCATTCAGGGCAGACACCACTCACTGTGAGCAGTGAGGTCTTGTGGGGCCAAATGAAAAAATATGGGGAAAAGTTCGGCGTTCTATACCCCACACTGTAGCAAAAGTACAGTAAATTTACTGGCCATTTGCAGAATTTACATATTTCCAAAGTTAAAAAAACGCCATGTTGATGAGATTTGTGTCAATTATGGGCTGTTGATGGACCGCACCTTCATGGTACATTAGATCAACAGCCCCATATTTGGCCAAAACAGTCAATTTTGAAAATTTTTTTCTATACCGCCATGTTAAATTGTTGTCAAAGATCAGTGGTTTTGATGCATTTATGTTACAGTGCACCGCTGACCAAAACTGGTCATAAACTCGCGTAAACGTCGCGACTTGAATTTACCTTTTTCGTCGGCGGCTTCCGCTGCCATCGGCACCAACAAGTGGATAAGCTAGTAAAGACCGTAGCACCTTTATGAAGGGCAAACTCAGTTGTAATTAAAAAACGCCATTTTCTTTTTTCACTTATAGTTTTGAATGCATTCGATGTGATGAAAGGCGGGGAAACCTTACTCATGGTTGAGTACACTCGGTGGGTGAAACGGACGGTGAACACCCATTGTTACCTCACACCTGATATGATGCACGTGACTTTCATACGACGACGATGTTGGGCGCCGAAGGCCAAATATTTCAACATGAAGGATACTAGTAAGTACTTGCCATGATGTCATCGTGATCACCATGACGTCATTGTCAATATTGCAAGATTGAGGATACTTGCAAGTACTTGCCATGATGTCATCGTGATCACCATGACGTCATTGTCAATATTGCAAGATGGAGGATACTTGCAAGTACTTGCCATGATGTCATCGTGATCACCATGACGTCATTGTCAATATTCGTCATTTTTCTTTTCTCTCGTAAAGACACCTGGTTTTAAAATGTCACAGTTACATTCCCGAGTTTGATGTAGGTTTTAGTATATTTGGATAGATTTAAGCAACGTTCTGGAAAGTATTCAGGAATGGCGAGTATACCAATATGTAATTCGAATAAACCCCACGTTCAGAAATAACATATTGTGTGAGGTCATACTTTCTATTGCGTCATAATTCTGATGACATCATTGAATATGGCTCTACACTACTGTATGTTCAATTGTAGCAACCGAAAACTCATATTTGTATACTACGGACCATGACTAATCACTCGACTGCAAATACTGCTATGTCATATTTGTACTCAGGTTTTTGCTCGATTAACTCACACTGTATCAAAAGTGCAGTAAAATTACCGTTCATCTGTTGTAATTGTGTATTTCCAAAATTAAAATCGCCCTATTGATTGGGTTTATGCCAAGCATGGTCTATTGAGGGACCGTTCCTGGCGGTGTGCTCTCTGAACAACCCATGATTAGAAAAACAGTTGATTTTATAGTTTATTTTAATATCACTAAGTAAAAGCACCGTCAAACAACGGCGATTTTACTACTTTTTGTTACAGTGTAGGCCATTCATAACAATTTTTTAGGGAAACGAAACGAAAACCTTCTGAATACATAAAGTGAGCGACTGCAAGCTCAGTGAATATCGTGTTGGAAACGCGGGTTGAAAAATTCGGGTTGTTGGAGGTCTAGCCAGACCGGCTCGTTATGTTAATCTCTGAGCCCCCCCTCCCCAACCACTCGACCCAGCGTGTGATTACTCGGGTATACTGTAACAAAAAATGGAACAAAATCACTGGTCTTTGGCAGTAACGGTTTTGAAAAAAATTTGAAATTGAAAACTGATAACTTCCCAGTGAACGTTGGTAAAAATGCCTTGATCAGGGTTATCAATCCGAGCGAAGTGAGTACTATCCATCACTTCGTTATTCCCGTTAAGTCACATATAAAATGCATAAAATATATTTTCAGTCGATATCCGCGAAATCCTTATGGCAAGATCCGGGAAAGAAGGAATATTACGAGATTATTACAAAGACCTGCTAGAAACCCGGTGTTTTTCGATCGTTTTTGACGACAGTTCTAAGAAAGCAATTAATTTCGTCGCCGAATCTGCCGAATCAGCAAAATATTGGGTGAAAGGAATAAATTATATTAAGAAGAAGTTGGAGGAATTGACGCCGAGACTGAAACAGGAATTATATCCTTTTTGAAATTGGCAGTGCTTGATATTTTATAGCAGAGTTGAGGTGCGTTGGGAATGCGACTCAAGTCGAGTCATTGACTCGATTCACTTTTTCCAATGCCTTACTGGACTCGAGTAATCCTATCAAAAGAACTCGACTTCTCAGTGGATATTTATGCAGTGAGAAGGGTAAATTAATCTGCTGGAGCTAAATCTAGATCGAATTTACGTGTGATTCATAAATGACTCGACTCGAGACTGGATGTCCTTGGGCCACTCAATAAATGAGCTAAAAAATTATTGCAGCCGTTCACCGTCTTCCTCACCGAACTTGATATTTTGTCCTCGGTATATAATATTACTTATAGTGTTCTGAAACGAGGTATTATAAAATAATATTTCATTGTTTTTTCTCCCTAACAATTATATCCACATTCATCTGGGAAATATTCAAAGAAACGGATAAAGACCAAGACGGGGTTATCTCATACCGTGAATTCACGGAAATGATGGAAAGAACCGGTATCCCTACCCTGGGTCAAAATATCATGGAGACTTACCGGGTGAGATAGATATTTTCATTTTAAATGCACTTGACCGAGTTCACGTACGAATACCTATTTATTCTTCTATATCTTTACGTTATCGGATCCGTTTGCTAAAAGCAAATATGCTATAGAAAGAGATTAAACTAATAGACGAGAGATTTAGAGTCTTTCTTCACACATTCTCAAATTTATTTCAGTCACGTTTCGTCAGGAGGACTTGCGAACCTCTTGTCTATTCATTGAATGTTGGAGCTTTAATATATTCGAATCGATTCAGAAGCAAATCTTGCGCGATGGTTAATTTTGAAATCGCAAGTTGAAGATGTCGGGTTCGCGTCCCTAGAAGACAATACATGTACTTGTCTCGTCTCGACCTAACAGAAAAATTTGTTTGACCGTTCGTCAGTCAGTCATTAACATTTTGTGTTTGTAACTCCTTCAAACTGTTTGGCCTCAAATTTTCGGAAAATGCTCACACGAAATCGGTTTTTATTTAATATAAATTGATACATCCGAATCTGGCAACCCAACAATTAGAATTTATTAAAATTACCAAAATTCTGAATCGCAATATTGATGCCATTTTGCCAAGTAAGGCTGGGCAATTCGATTCGGAAATTCGAATCGATTCGAATCAATAGTGAATCGTTCGTAGGAACAAAGACTTGCTAAGTGAACTAGAATTTCATTTTTGACGGGAAAAAAGCAATCGATGTTGTCAAATTTGACGAAAATCGATTACATTTTTTCGCCAAAATATGAAAATTGTTGTTCTTAGATATGGAGCGTAAATTGAAAATACACAGTAAAATATGAATTTATTTATTTTTACAATGAAGACAAGTTGTAATACCAGAAATGGAAAATATGTTTTTTAGATGGAATTAGTGATTCGAAAATAATAATCGAATCAGATTCGAAGTCTAAATGTTTCGGTTTTACACGTCCCTATTGCCGAGTATGAACTGTGTTGATGATCCTCATCAGCCAATAATATGTAGAAAAGTCGATTTTTATATTTTCAACACCAGCGATACGTGTAAAATCACTCTCACGTCAAGAGCGACCGTTTATCCGCATTTTTGTTAGGTTTGCATTTGATTGAAATCTTTTTACATGGGGCATGTAGAGGCACTTGGAATAGGTCGTTGTTCACCCCCCAGGAACTGTCATGGCAACGCGTCTTGTCAAGCATGGGTCACAGATGGATCGCGCCTGTAAGGCGCGGTTCATCTGTGGCTCATGCTTGAAAAAATAATTCCCTATTTGATTGTTTAGTGAATTCTATTGAATAGCTTTGCCATTCTATGTTTAACGGACGTGACTTTATGAGTTTTCGATTTGAATAATAAGAACTAAGGGCGTTATATCGAAATCATTTGCATTATAATGATGATTTATCACTCCAAATTCACTCCATTTAAGACAGGAATTAACGCCCGAAAGGAACAAACTAGCAGCGTTTATACTACGTTGACCTATTAAAAATGCACCAGCAAATTGCACTCTAAGCGAAACATATTCCAAACATACTGCCCATAATAACACTGTATAACAATATGTGGTACCTGCCCTGGGCGATGGTAAATGCATATACCACTTCTTAGTTTTCTTTTAGCCGTCAGACTGGGAATATTTTAAGAAAACTATCACTTTGCACTGTAACAAAAGTACAGTAAATTTACTGGTCATTTGCAGTAATTGCCTATTCCCAAAGTTAAAAGAAACGCCATGTTGACGAGATTCATGCCAATTATTGGCTGTTGATGGATCGTACTTTTGCGGTGCGTTCCATCAACACCCCATATTTGACCAAAAAAGCCAATTTTGAATTTTTTTCAATACCGCCAAGTAAAATTACTGTCGAAGACCAGTGATTTTGCTGCATTTTTTTATAGTGTAAGTATGGCCGAAGTATTTGAAATAAACGACAAGGGTTTCCCAAACAAAATATTGTTTCTTGGATGGGACACAGTTGGGCCGCGCCTGGCTTTAATACAAACTTATCTATGTGTGATTAAAATATTTCATACTAATTTGAGCACTTCATAAATTATTAAATGATTCGTAATGATTCGATTCGCAATAAGTGCTTCTATATCCGATTCAAAAATAGCAAACGACAATCCTACCTGATGCTTTCAAATATTTGTTTAACTTTTATATTTACCATTCCGACCACGAGATCTCCTCCGCGCCATATGACTAATGCGCGTTTTTTTATTCCTATCACGTTAAGTGGGCGGACCCTACAGGCTGTCTCGACCCGAACCTCAGAATCTGTCACATTGTTAAAGGTTTAAATATTTGCAAAGGTTCTTAAAACTGAAAAAAAAATTAAAGCTTTCCTAGTAGCCCATAGGTAGATATCAGCCATAATGCAAAAAAGTGCAGTAAATTAACAGTAATTTCATATTTTATAATTTGTAAACGCGTGCTCGATAAGATACGCCAATTATAGGCTGTTGATGGACCGCACCTCGTCCAGGGCATATACCTCTCACTGCACCTAATCATAGCGGTTCAGTTCTGCTTCTTCATCAGAGTTTTTTGGCAAGCATGCGTTAAATATGTATGACGCCCGGGCGGCGCGATCTATATGTATCTCATATTTAGCCATTTTCAATATTTAGCAATTTTTTGCTGTTCATGGAACGCACTGATGAGGCGCGCTCCAGCAATCTGGCATAAATCTCTTCTGAAAAGCGGTTTCGAATTTTTGAAATATGCAATTACTGCGATAAAAACTAGGATGTACCGATGTATTCGTATCGGCTATTTCAGGAGTAACGATATCGGCCGCAAAATAACCGATACCATCGATACATTTTGAATATTTGAATTTTGGGGAATTCGTTCTGAGCGAGGCCTACAACAGTTCTTAAAAGATACAACTAACGGTCACTTGAATGACAATAAGCTGCTACAAAAAACAGGCACCAGCCGACTCAGTGCAGTCCTCGACATATCAAACATTATGTAATGAATTAGATCATTGGCTTACTTGGGGATGGATTTTCCTGCGACCTTCGGGTCTTTAATTTTAATTACTGAAAAAAAGTTATTACCGCGCCTATGGAAACAATTCTCAGTTTCAAGTTTCGAATTTACTTGGGCAATTTAGCCTTAATCTAGACTTAAGAATTGCACAAACATAATTAAGAAAAAAAATCAAATATATTCTCGCTTTTGTGATTTGGCAATTTTTTTCCCAATAAAGAATTCTTATTTTGCCTGGAATTAATTTGATTAAATGTTGTTCTTCATTGGGTGTCTTAATGCCGACGTTAATTTTGGATGTTGTTTTTGAAAATATTTAAATTTGTACGAAATTCTTCAATAGTCTCTTTTGTGCAATTGCTTGTGTTGTTGGTTCAAGTAAATTTCAACCAGTATGAATGTGTTTCTTTGCTATTAGTTCTTTTACAGAGAATTTTACTGAATTTTTTTGGAAAATTTTAACTTTAAGGATGTACTTTAAGCATATTTGAAGGTATTTGAGAGTATCGGCGGTATCGGTATCGGCTCATTTTGCAGTATCGGCATTGGTATCGGTAAAACAGGTGGTATCGGTACATCTCTAACAATAAATATTAAATTTACTAGAATTTTGTAAAATCGTTCCAGTAATGAGCTTGACAAATAATTATAAATTGAAATCATCGGATGTGGATTATTTGTTCACGATTTGCAAATAAAACATGAAACGATCGCACACCTGTCGGGGCGGAGAATCGTGACCTGATTGTTTACATTTTCTGATACATTCACAACAAAAGGTGTCAGGACTATGAAAAAAGACCAGTAAATTAACTGCAAATTTGTAGTAATTGTATATTTCAAAAATTCGAAATAGCTTTTTGATGATATTTATGTCAAGTATGGGCTGTTGATGGAACGCGCCTCAGCGGGCGCGTTCCATCGACAGCCCATACATGGCCAAATGCCTATTTAATAGCTTTGCCGTAATATGAATGAGTCGAATTACAGTCAAAACATAGTGGTTTTCCTGCGTTTTTTTTACAGTGAGGATACGATTTCATATTTATCCTGTTGAATGGAGAAAGATAAGAGCACGGGTTAACCATATGGTTAGGGTCTTCGCTTTTTCAATCAATTTGAATACCTGACATATTCAGCTAATCCGAACACCCAATTCTGCAGTTCGATATGATTCGAAAACGTCTGTCCCAAAGTTCGGCCGTTCATTAAAATATCACATTAAGTTTTACATTTTTTTCTATTAAAATTCACTTTGAGCAGGGCCGGAAGCAGAGACTAAAAGAAACCAACCAACGGCCACGCAATTGCAAAGAGCTACTAAAAGATGTGGTAACAGCAACTGCACTCTAAGCGGAAAACATCCCAACCAGAACTGAACCACCACGGTAAAGTGCAGTGAATGGTATCTGCTCTGGGTGATGGTAGAACCATCTACCAATTCTGGGGAACGCAGTTTGGAAATCATTGTTTCGATTCCTGTAGAATGTTTCTCGCAACAGACCACTTTCCGAACCCCGTTCTTGTATATATTTCACTGGTTGTAGAAAATCACCGTCTGTGTTTACATTATGACGTCGTTTTTTATTTAATTGACACAAAAAAATCATGTCCTCGCAAAAACAAAATACCGGTTGCATTTTTTTCTTTCTACTATACACTGTAACTAATTTTTAGGAAATTTACTGTACTTTTCCAGTAAACCACCTCGTTGATGAGATGAATGCCAAGTGTGAGACCTCGGCGGTGCGTTCCATCAACAGCCCTTGACATTCATCTCATCAACAAGGCGTTTATTGAGATGTATAAATACACAATTACTGAAAAAGTTGGAAACTGGAACTTGTTGATGAGATGAATGCCAAGTGTGAGACCTTGGCGCTGCGCTCCATCAACAGCCCATAATCGCCCCAAAATGTCGATTTTATAGTTTTTTTTATAGAGTATAGTTATTTCAATATCACCGAATACAACTACTGCGAAAAAGCGTTGATTTTACTTACAATACTTTGGACTTTTTTATCTGAATTTTTTTTATCAGAACAAGGTTTTAGAAGACTTTTGATAAGCTTCACTCAGAACCACTATTTTGCGAAGAGCTACATAAAAGTGGAAGTGAAGACTAAAGAATCTTCATTCTCAAAAGATAATTATTGACTTGAGTTTTGAAAGTTTGTTGACGAACACGATCGGGAAAGTATTCTGAATATTCGAATTTACAACTGTATTTGTTCCCTCTTTTTAGAAACAGGTATTCAACCCCAAGATAGATCAGATCAAGTTCGACGGGTTCGTTAAAACCTATCAGGAAGTCACTCTGAGACCAGAGATCGTGAAATTATTTCATGAATATTCTGCAGATGGGACTGTGCTCACAGCGAGGGAATTGTACAAGTTTCTACAGGTTAGAGAACCGGACAACACTCTGACAAAAATGTGGTAGATTTACTGGTCATTTGCAGTAATTTTATTTTATAGCTCCAAGATTTCGCTCCAAGCAGTGCCTAAATGAAAGTGAACTAATGGCCACTCACAAAGAGATACTGCAAGATAAAGTGCCAGTATTTGCACTCTAAGCGGAAAGCATCCCAAACAGAATTAAACCACCATGATTAAGTGCAGTGGGCGGTATGTGCCCTCGCACTATAACAAAAAATGCAACATAATCTCTGATCTTTGACAGTAATTTTACTTGACGGTATTGAAAAAATCAAAGTTGACTTTTTTGGCCGAATATGGGATATTGATGGAACGCACAACCAAGGTGCAGTTTATCAACAGCCCATAATTGGCCAAAAATCCCATTAACACTTTGGAAATATGAAATTACTGCAAATGACCAGTAAATTTACTGTACTCTTGTTACATTGTGGCGATGATCAAACCATCCACTACTTCTTTGTTTCCGTTTAGCCGCCTCTTACGACGCGGGGAAAATACGTTAGGATTATTTGTTGATGAGATGATGCCAATCGGAGTTCATTCAACTGCCCATAACTGGTTGATTGAATGATTCTATCCACCACTCAGCCCAAGTTGTAATGACTTGGATAGGCTCGGCCGAACCGGAAAGATCATATCTTTCCAACATCAGCCGTGTAGCTGTGTTCATTTATAAACAGCCACCGGTACAGGACGTCTCGAGGGTGATCCACTCATATGAGAGACTAAAAAACAAAACTTATTCGAGCAGAAAATTTCTGACGTGAAAATCCCATATTCTTTTAAAACCAGGATCAACGTGAAATACCAGAGGTATGTATTCCTTGCATGGAATGATGGAAGTGGTGGGGTGTAATTAACAGTAACTTTACTACACTATCTCTGTAAAAACATGCTTCGACGAGTATGAGTCAGAGAGCCAACGAGGTGTGGTCCATCTGTATGAACTGTTTACTTGCATTTCTTTTATCGTACCGTCTTGTCCCAATAATGGATCGCGTTCATTACACGAGACCCTCGGTGCATGATTAACCAACCAACGTTGATTTAATATACTTCTTCCATGCAACGCTTTGCCCTTGTACAAAAAGTTCAGACCTTCGGTGCATGATTAACCAACTAACTAAAGAAAATAGCACGGTTATTTAATATATTTTTTCCATATACGCTTTGCCCTTGTACTAAAAGTTCATCTAGCACTTTCCGTTCGTCAAAAATATAATACGTACGGAGAATAGGGCTGAGCAAAACCCAATCATTTGGAACTCGAATCTGATTCGAATAATTTTTCGAATCGGATCGAATCGCCGATTCCACAAAAATAACACTTATCCTGTTTCTACTATTACTAATATTGTCTCCATCATGATAATCAAGTAATTTACAGTTACGAATTACAAATATTAGCTTGAACAGAATTATGCGCTATGTATTTTCAATTAAATTCAAGTCCAAAAGCGGAAATTTCCATTTTAACGACAAAATACAATCAATTTTGGTCAAATTTGACCAAAATCGAGTGCATTTTGTCGTTAAGAGGAAAATTCCACTCTATTTAGCAAGTTTTTGTTCCTATGAACTACTCACGATTGATTCGAATAATCTGTACTTCGAATCGATTCGAATCACCGAATCGAATTGCCCAGCCCTAATGGAGAACGCATATCTTTTTTTAAACCGTATCATTTTCGACTTCATTTCTGGACTTGCGTTTTATAACACACACAGTCATATATATTTGTCTTGCCGCATTCATTCTGTCCTGTTATACAGCATGCTCATGCATCCTAACTCTTGTCCCCTAAAGCATGACCAGTATATTCTATTCTTGCGCCTTCCGGTATTACGGGTGTCCACACAGGGAAGTTGGGTATTCTGGCGCCCATGTGAAAAATGAGTGACTAGGCCGAAATCGGTCCAGAGGGAGAAGCCAATTGGAAATTATTCATAACTAGGGCTGGGCAAAACTGAATCATCTGAATTTCGAATTTGATTCGCATAATTTTTTCGAATTGGATCGAATCACGAATTCCACGAATGTCCCATTTTCATAATTACAACTTGTCTTCTTTGAGAAAATCAAGAAATTATTACTTTATAGTGCACATCCAATTCACACTCCATGTCTAAAATTAAAACATTGAAATTAAAAAATGCATATTTTAACGAGAAAATATATTCGATTTTGGTCAAATTTGACCAAAATCGATTGCATTTTGTCGTTAAAAATAAAAATTTCAGTCCATTTAGTAAGTATTTGTTCCTATGAACAATTCACGATTGATTCGAATACATTATGCTTCGATCCAATTCGAATCACCGAATCGAATTGTCCAGCCCTATTCATAACTGCCCTACAACGTTTTACGCGAAGTATACCTTTATTCTTTCAATTTTAAATCCTTGGGATAAGTAAAATATTGTTCATTATAATGTGAAAAAAAGTATATTCCGCAAAAAAAAAATCGATTTGTGTAGACTGCCGAAAGTTTGGTGATTCGCGTAAGATCAGTAAACAATGGAGAAGATTAATTATGACGTCATCATTACAGAAATCTCAAGGAGAGGATGACATCAAAGAGAGTGATTGTCATGAAATAATCGACGATTATGAAATGGACGAAGACAATCGATTGAACAAGAAGATGACAGTTCACTGTTTCGAGATATTTCTCAATTCATCGTATTGTGACGTATTTAACAGAAGACACGACGAGGTAAACTGAGTATTCATTTGCATACGATTGTGTATGTGTCTTTTTATTAAAATTCAATATGAAAAAGGCCGGAAGCGGTGCCCAAAAGACTAACAAACAAACGGCCATTTAATAGCAAAGAGCTCCCGCAAGATGCAGTACCAGCAACTGCACTCTAAGCGGAAAGCAACCCAAACGGAACTAGGTAAAAGTCGATGATCTTACCTAGAATATCCAAAGCTAGTAAAGTGCAGCGAGTGGTATTTGCGTAGGGCGATTGTAAAACCATTTATCAATCATTTGTTCCCTTTAGTCGGACCTTACGACACGCAGGGAATACGTTAGGAGTGTTTTAAACTCTGTTCTGAACTCTGAACTCTGTTCTAAACTCGGTTCTGAACCCATGGTCGAATTTGACCAAAATCGATTATATTTTGTCGTTAAAATACGAAAATTGTTGCTTTCAGACATTGGGTGTGAATTGAATATAAACTATAAATTTCCTGATTTTCACAATGAAGACAAGTTATAATAGTAAAAATGGGATATTTGTTATTTACATGGAATTGATTCGATTCGATTCGAAAAAATTATTCGATTCAAACTCGAATTCCAAATAATTTGGTTTTGTCCAGCCCTAACAGTCTGCAAGTAACAATTTTTATAATTGTATATGATTACCAGATTAATCTTGCGTCTTATCATTGCATTCACGGTGGAACCGTTAGTTGGTTCCGTTTACCCATTTTCTCCAGGTATCTGTGGCCGTGCAAAGAACGAACTTAAAAAATAAAAACACTCAATATCATATTCTTTCAGGTTTATCAAGACATGAAGCATCCGCTCTCTCACTATTTCATTGCTTCATCTCACAATACTTATTTAACCGGAGATCAACTGAAGGATCCGAGCAATACGGATGCTTATATGAAGTAAGAATTGTTATTCCCATTAGAGAATATCGAATCGAATATAGAATTATGCGAATAAGTCTCAACTAGGGCTGGGCAATTCAATTCGGTGATTCGCGAATTGTTCCGAAGAACAAATTTTTCAAATCAATCCTGAATCGTTTACACAAATAAAAACTTGCTAAATTAGGTGGAATTTCTATGTTTTAACGACAAAATACGATCGACTTTCGTCAAAATTTCGTTCAAAAAAAAATTTCTGCTTTTGAATTGGAGTGTGAATTGAAAATGCAATTACCTTCAAGTCTGTTTGCAATAATAGTAGTATTCTTGGGCTATTAATGTCTTGATTTTTATAATAGAGACAAGTTATATTAGTAAAAATGGGATAATTTGTTATTCCCATTCACAATTTAGTTTTTTGATCGGATTCAAGAAAATTTTCCGAATCAGATACGAATTCCGAGAGATTCGATTTTGCCCAGCCATAGACCCGAATTATCGTCCTGAACCCCGTTAGAAAATTTTATGCTCGCATGATTTTGTTGACCGTACGTCACTGATGTATCTTGCCGCGCAGGAACGATTCATCCATCGCATTGCTTCCGGCCTTGCTCAGAGTGAATTTCAATAAAAAATTTCTCGATTTCTGCTCGTAAAATATATTGTCGAGTCGAATTCAACAACGGAAATCAGTATTTGTAAATTTGAATCTTGCGACATTGGAAAAGTTTGAGTGTTTTTGTTATCGTAATTCATTCTAAGCAAGGCGGAAGCAGTGCATAAAAGGAACCAACTAACGACCACTTAATAGCAAAGAGCTACTATAAGATGTAGTGCCAGCAACTGCACTTTAAGCGCAAAAAATCTGAGACGGAACTGAACATGATAAAGTGCAGTAGTTGGTATATGCCCTGGGCGGGGGTGAAACGATCTACCACTTGTTTGTTTCCTTATAGTCGCCTCTTACGACACGCAGAAAATACGTCAGAATTATTCTGGAGCCCGTACCTACAGGATTTCCCAGACTCGTGCAGGATTTGAGTTCACTGAAATTCAAATTTTCATCTTCGAAAGCAAAGTCTTTAATTTTATCTTTTGCTTTTTATCTTCTCAGGGCTTTGTTGCAAGGCTGCAGATGCGTTGAGTTGGATTGCTGGGACGGATCTGATGACGAACCTGTCATATATCACGGGTATACCCTGACATCAAAGATCAAATTCAAAGACGCGATAGAAGTTATCGGAAAACATGCGTTCGAGGTTTCGAGATATCCGCTCATACTAAGCATAGAAAATCACTGTTCTGTTCCTCAGCAAGAGAAAATGGCGGATTATATGAAGGTATGGCGGCGATCACCTTGAGTTATATGTATTTGTAATTGAGATTTGCTCTAAGCAAGATTGGGAGCATCATGCTGGTATGAATACAATTAGTTGAAGTCTAAAACTGACAACTTAAAACTAAAAGAAAACATTCCAATAAACAACTGGAGAAGCCTAACACGTTTTTACTCCTTTAGTTTGCGTGCTTTGCTTGAACACCTTGTATCTATTAATTTTATAATAGTTCACCGATCCTCCACCGATCGTGACTTGCAGCAAGGCACTTCGCGGTAGCTGTAACACAGATCTGATACACAGTCACTACAAAGGTCCGTACCCGACGGGGGTAGGGTGTAACCACCCCCTCCCTAACTCGATAGGTAAACAGAAAGGACATACCAAATAATTGAAAGCCCAGGGATTAAGCCTGCGTTACAGATGCTTTCCGTTTCAGTAACACGATCTTAAGTCAGACAGAAATTAAATTTCGTCACGCATGAGTGACCGATAAACCGCGCCTTGGTGGGATGATTAATAAGTGACTCATTCTCAACAGGAGTTTGTAAATTGATTTGCTATCGCCCAAACACGCATACCAATATCTTCGCTAGTTCAGTTTCGCAAGTGATGTTGTAGTTTCTGGTACTACATCGCGTAGTAGCTCTTTGCTAGATAATTAACCGTTAGTTGGTTCCTTCTAAGCGCTGCTATTCGCCTGAGAATCGACACTCAAAAACTTTAATCATCTTAATCAACAGAAAATACTCGGCACAGAACTACTGACTGATTACGTCATTCCGGAACACGAAGAATTCCATCTTCCTTCACCAGACGCCTTGATTGGAAAGATTCTTATCAAAGGTGAGTTTTTCAAAGACTACACTGTTACAAAAAGACAACAAATGTAACGTCCACTCGCATCGATTGTATATTTTCAAAATTCCCAAACGCTCTCGCAATGAGATTTATGTCAATTAAGGATTCCGAGATCATAAGAGACGAGAATTCACATGTCAAGGCTGTTCCCCATAGCTCGTGCCGTCAAGTTGCGGCCAGTCAGCGCCTTATTCTTAGAAAAAGAAGATATTTGGTTGGTCGTTCAAATTGAGCGCCAATATTATTTGACGCCATCATGATGGATCGTTCCGTCTCGGCGTGGCCCATCTGTGGTTCATGCTTGACGCAATTTCATTCCGTGTTCGACTCTCACAGTGGTGTCTAATTATATCTGACCAATCTTGTTCCTGAGATAATAGTTCGGTTTATCAATACCTCATGCATGACCAATACCTTTTCTCAATAATATTTTAAACAGGTAAAAAGCTTCCACCCCCTTCTTACCACGACAACGATAGACTATCCAGTGATGACGTCAGCGATGAAGACGAAGCCGCGGAAATGGACTTAGTTTTGGAAAGAATGAACTTAAGAAGAAGAGTAAGTCAGAAGGGCGCGGACCTGACTTTTAATTTGATTTAAAGATTTTGTATATTCACATACGGCGCGTAAAATGTATTCAAACCATTTTGCGACAAAGGCGTGATCGAATACCATTCCAAGCATGAAATTGAGAATCCTTACACCGCTGCCACTGTTGTGGGAAAAGTCAACCCATCAATAGGCATTTTTAGGCAAACTTGACCAAAATCGATTGCATTTTGTCGTTAAAAATCAAAATTCTAGTTCGTTTAGTAAGTTTTAGTTTTTATGAGCGATCCACGATTGATTCAAATAATTTTTGCTTCGAATCGATTCGAATTGCCAATCCCTAAAATTCACGTGTTATGTAAAAATGCGAGGGGTATTCTTCGGAGCAATATTCTTCAATCACGGCAAAGTGCATTAAATATATTGTTAATTTACAGTAACTTAATATTCACAATTAGCGAAAACGATTTGTTGAGGAGATGTATGCATCACCATGCTCGCTCCACCAACAGCCTGTAACTGACAGGAAAATGTTAAATTTATATTTTTCTCACACAGTAAATTTACTGTCAAAAATTGGGATTTTACTGCATTTTATAACAGTACAGCACCAATATTTAAACAAATTTTTTTCTTACCTTCTACACTTTGTGATTGTTTCAGCCACGCAACCGAGTGGATAGGTTCTTCAGACGGCGCCCTGCTACGCCATCTGATGACGTCATGGGGAAACTTGACGGAAGTGTCGAACATCTTCTTAATAATCGAGGTGTCGATAGCAATCTAACTACGTCACTTGCCACGCCTTCTGTTTCCAACCAATCATCAACGAGAACGAGAGTCCAGGTGGCCGCTTGTTTTATTGTAGTATATTCAAGGGTGGTAAAGATTTTTCTGACGGGAAACTTACAAATAGAGCTGGGCAAAACCGAATCATTTAAAATTCGAATCTGATTCGAATATTTTTTTCGAATCGGATCGAATCGCTGATTCCATAAAAACAACAAACTGTCTACATCATGAAAAATGAAAAGTTTATAGTTACGAATTACAAATATTAGCATAAACAGACTTGAAAGTAATTTATTTTAAATTTTATTTAATGCCCACGTGCAAAAATTTTCAGTTTTAAAGATAAAATACAATCGATTTTGTTTTGGTGCTACGACAGATCCACGATTGATTCGAATAATTTGTGCTTCGAATCGATTCGAATCGCCGAATCGAATTGCCCAGCCTTACTTACAAACCAATTATCGAACATTTTCTCAGGAAAAGAAACTCAAACTCTCCAAAAATTTGTCGGATCAAGTTATTTATTGTAAAAGTTGCAAATTCAAAGGAACAGAACAAGGTCAACAGGAAAGTCGTTTCAGAGAGATCTCGTCGTTCAGCGAAAATAAAGCTGCAAAGTAGGTTTTAACCCCCCTTTTTTTCTCTCCCTAACTTTTTATATAGATCTTTCTTTTCCTTGCTGTCATATCCCCTCTTTATATTTAATCAAGACGCTAATCCCGGTCTTGCTAAAAGCGAATTTTACTAAAAATTACCGACCAATAATTTCCTCCTAAAACATAGTTTGTTAAGTATCCGGTCTGATCCAGTCGTTCAGTAAAAATAAAGCTTATAAGCAGGTGGCCATTCTCGCTTTCCCTCCCTCCTCTCCCCTTCCTCTCAAATTGTTCATCTGTCCCTCTATATGTATCCCTCACCTTCTTCTCTCGTTTTCGAAAAAATGAAATTTCAAAAATAAGGAGTCACTACGCACCTTGAAGCAAGTTTCATTCAAACTCCTTGGTCCCCTGGCCCAATAAAGTTAATCAAGAATGGTTTGTGGAACAGATGCGCGACTCAAAAAAGTGTATAATAAAGTGCAGTAAATTGTTTCGGCCCCGGGTGTTGACAACACCGTCTACCACTTTATTGTAATTAAGTCGCATTTTACGACACTCTGGAATTAAGCTTAAACAATTCGAAAGACCGCACCTGAAGGAAGCCAGCCAAAGGACAGATCACTTTTGTTATTGAACCAGCAACTGCGCTTAAATCGGAGATCATCACAACCAGTTTTAAACCACTAAAAAAAAGTGCAGTGAGTGGTATCAGCTCTGGGCGTTGGTAAGACCTTCTTATATCTTACTAAACATATATATATATATATTTGACTTACAGATTTGCTAAACAAACACGTGAAGCGATCAACTACCACGTTGAACATCTCGACCGAACTTACCCTGGTGCAGCAAGACAAGACTCGAGTAATTATGATCCGCAACCATTGTGGAATGCTGGCTTCCAAGTCGGTAAGTCGATGCTTTTTTAGAGTTACTCATTTATCTTGTTATAGAAATTCGCTCTAAGCAAGGCTGGAGGTCGCGCCCAATACGGAACTAACTAACGGCAACTTAAGTGACAAATAGGGCAGGTCAATTCGATTCGGTTATTCGAAGCACAAATTATTCCAAACCATCGTAAATCGTTCATAGGAACGAAAACTGAATGAATTAGAATTTTCATTTTCAAAGGCAAAATGTAATCGGTTTTGGTCACGTTTGACCAAATCGATTACATTTTGTCGTTAATATATGAAAATTGTTGGTCTTATACGTGGATTGTGAATACATCGCCTTCAAGCCTATATATGCTATTATTAGTATTCCGAAACTATACATATCCCGATTTTCACAATGAAGACAAGTTGTAATATTGAAAATGGATATTTGATATTCACATGGAACTTATGATTCGGTCCAATTCGAAAAAAATATTCAAATCAGATTCGAATTCCAAATGATTCGGTTTTTCCCAGCCCTAGACACAAAGCAGTAGTACCAGCAACTGTACATCACTTCACTGCAAGTGAAAACGTTTTCGAGAGGACTTTGATAGAGTGCAGTGACTAATCCAAATGATTCGAATTAGTCCTAAATCGGCCAAACCAAATCAGAACTTAAAAATCAAATCAGACGTCCCGACGCGATCCATTAGTGCCTAGGGCTGGGACAAACCGAATAATTTACAGTTCGAATCTGATTCGAATATTATTTTGAATCGGATCGAATCACTAATTATCCATTAGTGTCTAGGGCCGGACAGAACTGAATCATTCAGAATTCGAATCTGATTCGAATATTTTTTTCAAATCGGATCGAATCACTAATTCCACGTAAATAACATTTTTCCCCATTTCTAGTATTGCAAATTGTTTCCATTCTGAATATCAAGAAATTTTTCAGTTTATAGTGCATTTTCAAATAACACTCCATGTCTAAGAGCAACAATTTTTATATTTTAACGAAAAAATATAATCGATTTCGGTTAAATTTTACCAAAATCGATTGAATTTTCTCGTTAAAAATGAAACTTCTAGCTCCTTTAGCAAGCTTTTATTCCTATGAACGGTTGACTATCGATTCGAATAAATTGTGCGTCGAATTTCCGAATCTTGTTTTCGAACTAAAAAATTTTTTCATCATTTTTTTCTGGCTCGGATAAAAACAAGATGGAGTCAAACTATCGAATTTCACCAAAAAATACAACCTGTAGATCCCAATATTTTGGTGATTGACCAAATAATATTCATTTGTAAATCATAAGCATTTAACGATCTGATTCGATTTGAACAAATCATTCAGATTCGATTCGACTTTGCCCAGGCCAAAATGTACCTCATCCCAATTCCATGAACTGATAGAAATGTTGGAATCTTTGGCATAATTAGACAAGGAAACGGGTGATCTTTTAAAAGGTTTAATAATATTATTGTGATTTTAAGGTCCAAATATTTTCAAGCCCCTCCTGTCCTTTTTCTGCTAAAAAAGAAAACGCACATTGAAGCCTACTTTTTGACCACTCGAATATTCCGCTAACTCATTTCCTGCATATCGTAAGAGGCGATTAAAAAAACTTTAGATGACTTCACCATCGCCCAGTTCAAACATATCTCTCTGCACTTCACTGTTCAATTTCTAATCACTCAGCCCCGGACAGGATTGTTTCCGAAGATTAGAATCTCTCATTATTTTTGATTTCACAGTGGCGCTCAATTACCAAACAAAGTGCGACAAGATGATTCTTTACCACGGCAAGTTTCGTCAGAACGGGAAGTGCGGATATATATTAAAACCTGAATATATGAGGTCAGTAACCAATGACGTCATCAGAGATTCACACGGGGAAACTACTAAACAGTTGAAAATTAAAGTCCTGAGTGGATACCGAATACCAGGTGAGTAAATGATATTGCTTCATTAAAAGAAATTGTAAAAAATTTCGACAATATTGAAAGTTGATATGTCCCTAAAGCGATCTATCGCGGGCGGGGTGGAACTATTTTTTTGGAATTTTTATTTTTTTATAATTTTGATTAAATTATTTGCTATGGCCTGTCCGTGAACCTGCCGGGGGGCTTATACCCAACAACCGTTAGGCACGGACCTTTGTAGTGACGAGTATCTGTTCTATGTTACAGCTACCCGAAAAGTGCCTTGCAGAAGGGCACGCTCGGTAGTAAAACGGTCAAGCATCAATCGTTGATGCTTGACCGGACAATACGATCGCGCGTAACCGACTGAGCCGACTTTTTTTAATATGTCGACTGACTTTTTTATAACATGTCCCCAAAGAAATCGATCGCGGTGTGTATTTATGGTGCCACGGTCCTCTTGCAAACCGAAAAAAATCATAGAATTGCCTTTTAAGTGATAACAAATCGTAGGAAATCTCTAAATCTTTCCCTTTTTACGGTTCTTCTTACGCCATTGCGTTTATTCAAAAACCGTTCTGTGATTGTGTAAACTGTGTTAATTATGCGTTTTAGAGACTCGTTTGCTATTATGTTTTGTCTGAGGGTGCAATTTTTTTGCTCTTCATTGTAAGTAAGATTGATGTCGGCGTCTGGAAGAAACTAACGAACGACCATTTATAAAACTGAATCGCTGCAGTGAAGTGCAAAGAGCGACATCTGGTCTGGGCGACGATGGAACCATCCGACGCTTTTTTTTATATAGAAGTTCGCTCCAAGCAAGGCTGCAACCATCCCCTAAAAACAGCCAACTTACGGGCGTAAGGACTATTCTAACGTCCGTACCTACATTTTATTGCATAATTCGACAAAACAGCCAAAATTTACGGCAGGAGAATGAAAATATTATTTCTGGGCTCAAAATTAATTGCGGGCCGAGAGCGGGCAAATTTTTGCGTTTTTTTTCCATTTTACAGAACTTGAAAAGCCATCCTGCAATTTTCTGATTGCGTATTGGGGGGCATAGAGCTGGTTATGGTCTGGTTATGCTATGCCCTCATTAAAAAGGCTATGGCCCTTCTAAAAAGGCATGTTTACTAATTTTGCAGATAGGAATCATGCCCTGAACTGCCGTTTAAGCAGGGACATAGCCAAATTATTCCCCCTGCTATATTAATTGTCTTATTAAGCAAATAAATATTAATATTTGAAATATATCCAACCCACAGTAAACCAACTGGAAGGCGATGTTTCTCTGAAAGTTGAAGTATCAATTACTGGAGATCCGGGAGATGGCGCAGAACAAAGCACGAAGATTGTGAAAACGAATGGTATGTTTTTTTTATTCGTTCATAGATCCTGGGCGGCGCGATCCTATACAACACTGTAATAAAGATGCAGTAAACTCACCGATTTTTTACCGTAATTTCAATTGTGGATATTAAAATATACCCTTTTTTTCGGCCAATTATGAATTGATGATGGAACGCATGCCAAGATGCTGTTTATCTACAGTTTATACTTGATATGGCGTGCCATCAGAGGTGACTAGAAGTACTCAAAGAAGTGGCCGAATCCAGGGCAAATGGCATTCATTGTACTTTACTATTGTGGTTCAATTACGTACTGAATGTTTTATCCACTCGAGTCTATTTGCTGACTTCATATTTTCAGCCGCTCCTCACTAAGTTATAGTAGTTGCTCGGCATTCCTTCCAGGCAGCACTTCCGACATTTTTTCTTGGTCTGATTTTTATGGTCATGGCCCAGTCATCAACCCTATTGGCATTTTACTGTGTAAAAACTTCAGTATGTTTGTCTGAACCGGAAAACTTACAACTTTTTTTTTTGAAATTCACCCCCAACAAGGTTGGAAGCAATGCATAAAAGGAACTAATTAGCAGTCACTTAATTCCCAATAACAGCGACTTTTCTTGCTTAGTATTACGTGTGTGTTTATTTGCCTCAAGCAATGAATATAACAGGAAAAACACGATCAAAAAGGTGTAATTGAGACTGGCTATAAGGTCAAGACCAGGTTGGTCTAAAACACTGGCGTGCGACTTGTAACCCCTAGCGCGTTTACCCATTTTAATCCAGATTTCATTGCTATAAATACAGATAAATGGAGTTATCGCAGTTGATCGGCACATCATTGCTTAATAAAACACAAATAATGCCACACTCGGCGAGTCCGGCTCGCTTATCCATGCCCACCACTCAACCTAGGGTGTAATAACTTGGGTAGGCTAAGCCGAACAGGAAAAGATCATATCTTTCCATTAACCCTGTCTGTCTAAAAGTGGCTGCTGATACAGGGCCTTGGGCAGGGTGATCCACTCTAAAAAGTGGCTATAAATAAAAAATATACAGACGGACGTTATACAAAAATCATTGAATGGGGGCGAAGCGACTACCCCCCATGACCGTTCTCTACTACAGTGGTTCGGTTCCGTTCGGGAATATTTCCACGTAGGGTGCGGTTACTGATAATAAGATAGGCATACATTTTTTCCCCCGGAAGAATGAAGCCGAGAATACGACTTAACCATTTGGCGAAATACGATCTTTCGTAAAGACACCAGTTCCGAATCGTAGGTGAAGGTTTTGGCTTAACACTTACTCATTATTGGATGGTTTAGTTCTGTATGACGTGTTTTTCGCTTAGAGTGGAGTTGTTGACACTTTATCTTGTACTAGCTCTTTGTAATTCGAGTGCCCGTCAGTTGGCAGCTTCTAGGCGCTGCTTTCGGCCATGTTCAGAGCGAACATTATGAAATAAAATAATTGTGGTCGTTTTTAACGTATGTTCGCCCTTAGCATGGCTGAAAGCAGTGCCTAAAAGAAGCCAACTAACGGTCGCTCAAATGTCAAAAAGCAACTACAAGATAAAGTGCCAGCAACTGCACTCCAGGCGGAAAACAACCAACACCGAGCTAAACCACCACAGTGAATTGCACAGTGATATCTGTATTAGGCGACGATAAAACCATCTACCACATCATTGTTTCCTTTTAATCGCCTCTAGCGCCACGCAGGAGATATTTTAAGACATGCTTCAAAACTCGGAATTGGGGCTGGGCTAAACCGAATCCTTTCAATTTGGAAACTGATTCTAATAGTTTTTTCGAATCGGATGAAATCGTTGATTTCATAAAAATAACAAATATCCCATTTTTACTATCACTATTATAGTCTACATTATGATAATTAGGAAATATACAGTTACGAATTACAAATATCAGCATAAACTGGCTTAAAAGTGATGATTTTCACTTCAAATTCGAAATACCGTCGATTTTGGTGAAATTTGATCAAAATCGATTGGATTTTGTCGTTAAAAATGGAAAAATTCACTTCATTTTAGCATTTTTTTCTTCCTATGATTCCATATGATTCGAATAATCTGAACTTCGAATCGATTCGAATCACCGGATCGATTTGCCCAGCTTCAGGGAGGTCCACTAAAACGATTAGCCACAAAACACACAAAATAACACTTGTTCATTCTCTGTCTCCAGGCTACAACCCGGTGTGGAATCAAGAAGTTCAGTTCCTCATTCGAATCCCGAGTCTGGCGATGGTTTGGTTCAATATTCGAGATGAAGATTCTAACAACAGAGTTGCTCTATTCGTTCTCCCGTTCAGCAGCGTTGCGAAAGGTAATGAGATACATTCCTCATAAAAAAATTTGTTTTGTCAAGCATAGGGCTGGCAAAACCGAATAATTTGAAATTCGAATCTGATTCGAACAATTTTTTCGAATCGGATCGAATCACTAATTCCACGTGAATAACAAATATCCTATTTTTACTATTACAACCCCTCCTCAAGAAATTCATAGTTTATTGTGTTTTTTCAATTCACACTACATTGTCTAAGAGCAACAAATTTCATAATTTAAGGGCAAATCGCAATCGATTTTGGTCAAATTTGACCAAAATCGATAGCATTTTGTCGGTAAAAATTAAAATTCTAGTTTACGACCTCATTATGATCTTGTTCAAAGCGAACTTCAGCACATATATGAAATTGATTAGAATTAATAACTTCGCTATGGTTTTATATAGTTATAGGAGCTAAACTTCACGACAAACCATCGCAAATATTTTACATATTTCTCAAATCCGACTCCCCCTCAACAGGCTTTCAACCCTTTTAATTTCATTTCAGGTTACCGAACTGTTCATCTACTAGATGAAGACGGAACGCCGATTAGAACTGCGAGTCTATTGCTCTATGTTTCAGTCAATGACGTTACCTGAAGTGACCGCATGACGTCATCTAAATATGGCAATTGTATGACGTCATAGTAAATTGATAAACACACTGTGCGAACATATTACTAACACACTGAATGAGATTCCATAGTTACAAGCCACGGTCAGTGACGTCATCAGCAGTAGTGGTACTGTGACGTCATCTGAATTTCCTATGACATAAAGTTCCTGCTCGTCGGTATTGGCGAATAAACGGTTTTATCATCCCCAGGACAGATACCATATACTACATCTTACTACAAAGGTTCAGTTCTGTTCGGGATGCCTTTCTACTTCGTGGTTTTGTACCTGCAATACATTTTATAGTAGTTCTTTGACATGAAATCGGCATTATTAATTTTGGGCAACGATCCCAGCCATGCTTAGAGTGAAATTCAATAAAAAAAACTATGCTGCCGAGTTTTAAAAAAACCCACCATAACCACGCGAATAATTTATTCGAATCGGATCGAATGACTGTTTCAATAAAAATAACAAATATCTCACTACATTCACGTCCAAAGGCGAAAATTCTCATTTTGAGGACAAAATACAATCGATTTTGGTCATATTTGACCAAAATCGAGTGCATTTGGTCGTTAAAATGAAAAATTCCGATCATTTCAACAACTTTTTGTTCCTATGCACGATTCACAATTGATTCGTATATTCTGTACTTCGAATCAGCGAATCTAATTGCTCAGCCCTAATCATGATAGAAGCACTCTCGCGTACTACCTATGTTTCTTTTGTGAAAATGAATTGAAATTCTTCTCCGTTGTATTCATTCAGTCATTTCTTTTTCATCTTTTTTATATGAATCTGGTATTTATTAATTAATTGAAAGTAATAAATATTTGAATACTTATTTATTGTTGCCTTACTCCACTTTGTGGAAACCTAAAGTTTTTCAGGGCATGGAGCGTTCTGGAATCTAAACTAGGTAATAAATAATATGGCATTGCAATATTCTTACATATGCGGATCAGGTTGCTGCTAGAAATGAAATTTTCGAATGTTTGAATCGAATCTTATATGAATTATTTCGAATCAAATATTTTCGAATACGATACCTTTTCCAAACAATTTTGAAATACTATATCAGTTTAGAAACAGATTTTACAACTGGGTGCAACAAAATTAGCAAAAGTTGACAAAAATCAACAAAGGCTGAAGAAATTTTTTCAAATTTTGCTTTCAGGTATTTGCTTTAGATTCATAATATATTTTCTAGAAAATTTGCGCAATAAAATGGAAGTTTGTTCCAGGCACAGGCGTATTCGATAGTAGTTAAACAGCAGCGACGGAAGATCTGCGGCATTGGGGGTCCTACTCGTCTACGAAAAAAAAGAAAATGTCACTAAGATACTAACGAAAATGCGCACCGAAGGCAAAGATTAATTTTCCAAAAGCAAAATTTTAGCTGTAAAACATATTTTAATGATATAATTTTGTTATAAAACGCAATGGAAATGAAATTCGTGCCGGAGGCGCGTGGAAAATTGGCAAGTTTTTTCTTAATTTCTGGTGCTTTAACGGGGGTCTGATAGCGCGATTATTGGCAATAGAGGACTCCGCACCGAACTCCAATCAGATTGCTTGTGGCCGCCGGAGATTCGAATATGAATTTTCAAATCGAATCTTGACAAATAGAATTCTAATTAAAAAAATAATTTTTAATCATTTTAAATTAAAACTCACATCTCTAGTTGCCAATTCAATAAATATCCGAATATCCGAAATAAATATCCGAATACTTGATTCTCTAATTTGGTTCAATTTGATAAATAAAACGCTGTCAGACTTATGTTTATTCAACCTGAGCCTTCAAACTGTGTTATGGGGCTGGGCGATTCGATTCGTATCTATTCGAAGCACAGAGTACTCGAATCAATCGTGAATCGGCAATAGAAACAAAAATTTGCTGAATGGAGTGGGGTTTTCCATTTTTACGAAAAAATGCAATCGATTTTGGTCAAATTTGACCAAAATCGATTGTATTTTGTCGTAAAAATAAAAATGTTCGCTTTGAGTGTTATTAAAAATACAACGCTTTTAAGATTGTTTATGCTAATATTTGTGATTCGTGATAACTGTAAATTTGTTAATTACCATAACGGAGACAATAATAGTAATAGTAAAGATGGGATATTTGGTATATTTATGAAATTAGCAAATCGAAAAAAATATTCAATTCAGATTTAAATCTAAAAAGGTTTAGTTTTCCCCAGCCCTACTGGAGTTGCACAACTTGAGCCAAAAAGTGGCATAATCGTTTCTGAAATAGCCTAATCTTTATCCACGCTTGTATTTTTTTTAAAAAGCGGTAGATGGTGTAAATACCCGCCAGTGCAGATAGCACTCACTGCGCAGTATTCTCTGAAATGTTTATTCATCAATATCCGCTCAGAGCAAGGTCGCAGTGGACATACTTGAAAGGTCTCCAGGAACCACTAGTTGATCTACATGCAGGAAGTAGAAATAAAGAATCGTCTCATCTTTAACCCGTCGTTTGATGCGCGTTTTAAACCCACACACGAGTGCAGTTGCTGGCGCTATATTTTTTCGTAGCTCTTTGGTATTAAATTGGCCGTTAGCTGGCTCATTTAAGAGCGTCTAGCCTTGCTTGTAGTGTACGCCTACTTCGAATAGAAAAAAAATTATTAACGTATTTTTACTGGAGTTCGCAATCAATATCGCAATCAAAAAGACCAACGGAGCGGAAGTTTTTAATCATGTCACCTTAAAAGTCACTAGCAGCGTTTTGGCAAACGAGAAGAACCAACGGCGCTTTCAATCTGGTCTGACCCGGTACTTTTGACCCAATTTTGTCAAGAAGGGTGGGAGACTGAGAATGAGTGTTGCGTCATTGAATACTTTCTTTATCAATGGTGACGCAACAGTCAAAAAGTTTTCAGTATTGTAGTTGCCACATTACTCCCCTATTTTCAAATATATTATACCATTCACACTACCGTACAGGGATATGAAATTCATTTATTGCTTTCGAAGTCAAATTCCTTGATTACTTGATCACGTTTGTTGTATATTTTGCCAAAATCAGGTTAATTACTGATAAACATGCAATAGGTCAGTGAACGTTGACTCAGCCGACGACGAGTCATATTCTACGGTATAGATCACGGGCCAGTAAATCATGCGTATTCCTGCAAACATTTCCCGACTGGGAACGATGACAGTGACCAGGCTCAGAAAGTTCTCTGTTCAGGCTTATAGTAGAGTAGAAGAAACTTATAACAGCAGATTACTCGGATTATACGAAATTATGAAGAAAAATCTTGAATTAAACCTGTGAGTGTTATGTAACTTTTTCCTATTTTTCAAATAGAATGGTGTTACTGTAAAACTAACTGCTCGAGCAGCTTGGACAGAATTATTTGATTTTGGATAAGGTCCTGAGGTCATTTTTACAGCGTCACGATTTTAGATAAGTCGTTGAAGAACAGCCTAGAAATTCATTTCAGCCAAAATTTAAAAATAATCAACCATATGGATAGCACATAAACTCGGAGCGAATCACTAATATATATATTTTGGTATAGGCTGTTTGTTGATAGACTTAAGCTGTCTCGTTCAGAAGTCATTGTAATATATTTCAGCATGTAATATATGCCCAGTGCAATATTTCTACCAAAACTATTGGGGTCGCAAAATTTCATGAAATATATTGTAACGCCACTGCACAAAGGAAACGATATTGTCCTGTTAATCTGACTGCAGTATTCTGATTATGAGTAAGCCTGTACCATAACATTTTTTCGAATTTCTAGCATAATCAGCGTATAAAACAGAAATTTCGCAGTGTTTCAAGGCCAGGATCAGTTCAGTCAGTAGAGAATGTAACGCAAAAATATAATTATCTTATAGCCTTATTAATTAATTGGTTATTAGCGATGATTAATGCTATACATCTCAGCGTTTTCGGCAGTACTCTTTAAAAGACCACTCTAGTTCCTTGAAAACGTTACAAGACAAAATATGAGTCTCCCATACCAGTATCTAAGTACCCAGATAAATTGTTTGTTTATAATAAGAATGCCACATATGACTAGACACGAGTAAAGGCCGCTTGCGTAGGTTGCATTTTTTCTAGGTTTGTTTTATTTTAATTTTGCGTTTTACGCTTGCGCAACGTTTCGCGTGCGTTTGTTTACATTTTCCAGCTCATCTGAACTGTTTGCTATGCAAGCTAACGGAAGCTGCTCGTTTCGTTTCTACCATTTCTACATTGTAATTACGTGATGACGGTGTGATGATTCTGAATTGATGGCGGATGCCAGATTGGGTAAGTGAAATTGATTTCAGGGGGAAGCGCCATAGCGATACCTACTGCCTAACTGCATTAAAAGGTAGAAGTAGGCTACTCGTATATTCTGTATTACCTGGCGACAAAAAAGCTATCATACTGGTGAGGTACGGTAGCCTGCGATTCTCATTCCGGTACCGGCATAAGCCTATACAGTATATGACTAACCTAACTTCCTCTGTCGCCCAAGAATCGAATGTACCCATAACCTTTTCCCCTTTCTCCTCTTGTAAATTATATACACCAATAGAAGTCTTCTGAATCTCTGTCTTCTCATATTGCTCTTTATCTGTTCATACACCGGAGTCTGTAACCGTAGGCGCCAAATATGCTTGCCTGACCCGACAAGATGCGCGACTGAGATTCAACGGAAAAACTGACGTTTTTTACGCCCGAGTGATTATTAACGCAAGGTAATGCAACCGTGTATTGCGGGTTTTATATTTTGTCCCACAGAGCAACGCAACGCATCGGTAAGACAACTTTACGTATATTGCGGCCTTAAATCTTGGAGGATACCTACCCAGTCGGAAAAATATTGAATAATTATAGGCAGCTGTTCACACAATCTGGCTCGTCGTTTAAGTTTATAATAAGCAACTAAGTTAAATAATATGAAGTTGACTAAAGCTTGTGTGGAAAGTTTACTGTGATAGCATATGATTGCTCGTGTCTTGAACGAATTCGGGCCATGTTATTATACCAGTAATCCTAAATGTACGGGGAAATTTCCATCAGTGGATCCATACTCAATGGTACCGGCGCACCTAACCTGACTGGTCATCTCCCATTGCTTATGTATGTTAATATTAAATATGGCATTTTTTATTTTTGGTTTTTATTATACCCAACAACCGTTTGGCACGGACCTTTGTAGTAACTGTGTATCTATTTTATGTCACAGCTACCCGCGAAGTACCTTGCTGAAGGGAATATTGGCATACGTTAGGAAACGTTCTAAAACTTGTGCGCAAAATTACTTTAATTTTGATTTGAATAACCCGGCCGCGTTCACCATTTGTAGGTACGCGCTTTAGATAGTGGAAATGTATTTCATGCGCGACGTAGAAGGCGACGAAGGAGTGGATGGGCAGATAAATCACTACACCCAACTATACATTGACGGCGCGATCCATCGTCCCATGCTTAACGAAAGATTTAACAAAGTTTTCTGACTAAAACTAGCATAGTAGAGCGGAACTCGAATACAAGCTATAAATTTTACATGATAAATAAATTGAGCAAATATTAAAATTAAAAAAGTACAATTTGTTAATTAGACGGAATTGGCGATTCGATTTCACAAAACTATTCGAATCCCGAATGCGTAACCTTATTATGTATGGGTCACTGATCGTTCATCTGTGACTAATTTTTCAATTTAATAATGATATATTTTTTATTAAGTCTATTTTCTGATTCACTATTGATTACGATGGAATTATTTTCGAATCAAATCTTTCCGAAGAAAATCAAGGACGAGAGCGGAGAGGCTAGCAAATTCCCCCCATTCCCAGTTATTTATTAAATTGTGCCATATAGTGGTTGAGAGTTCAAAGGCCACTACTTGATAACATTACCACGTTGCCGTCCCGACCCGACCTCCTTGGCGGTGACAGGGTCGTCCAGTTTTGGTCAATGTTTTAATGTTTATCTGTTGCTGTTTTAATACATTTGCATCATCCTCGACGAACCTTATTGTGTGGTTTTTGCAGCACACGGGAGTCTTCTGAAAGAGTTTTATGGTTTGCGCAGTCTATCGGACTGTGCTGGCGAGCCGAACTGTTGATTCGTAAAACATCCCAAACGGAACTGAATGAACGCTATGACAAAGTTTAGTGAGTGGTAATTGCTTGAAAAGTTGTTAAATGGTTACGAGAGCCGATGATCAATCATCTTTTTATTTTTAGGCTTGTGCCGTAAGGAATAGGGCTGGGTAAAACCGAATCTTTCGGAATTCGAATCGAATCATTAATTCATTGTAAATAACAAATATCTCATTTTTACTATCATAACTTGTCCTCATTGTGAAAATTAAGAAATTTATAGTTTATAGTGTATTTTCTATTCATACCAAGAGCAACAATTTTCATATTTTAACGACGAAATATAATCGACTTAGGTCTAATTTTTGCGTTTCGTCGTGAAAATGAAAATACTAGTTCCCCTAACAAGTTTTTATTCCTGTGAAGGATCCACGACTGATTCGAATAAATTGTGCGTCGAATCACAGAATCGAATTGCCCAGCCCTACTCGCAATCGGACGTGTATTATCGGAAGGGAACCATGATCTATGATGGAAAAGCCTCAAATCTTGGGACGGATTGGGGACATGGAAATGCAATAAAAATGTCAAATCAAACGTTCGTTCCGATGGAGCGCTAAAAATTTATGTTTTATGTTTATTTCGGAAACCTTCTCAACGCTAGTATGAACCATTGCGATTTTTCGATAACATTTAGATAATGCATCCTCAAGTTGGCGTCATAGCGTCGGAATTACTTGGTCTACTTGCTTGTGATGTTTATACGTTTCATATTTGGCGGGAAAAGTGGATTTTATATTTATATAACAATATGATTTAGTAAAAGTGTGAAAATTTCATTTTTGTTTATCGTCATTTATTATCTAACTCTAATTCGATTCTTATAGAGCGTAGGAATCACGTTAGCGCAATGCTAACGACCGCGCCGTTAAGATTAAATTGACGAAATGCCTTACTTCTGCGTAAACACGATTCTTTCATGTGAACAAAACGGACGTAAAACATAAAGAGAAAATTCTGTCCAAAATCTTTGGTCAAGACCTGTTATGTTAGGCAGGAGTCACTAATGGATCGCATGGACTTAAGAATAGTTCTAAGGTATTTCCTCCGTAAGAGGAGACTAAAAGGAAACTAAAGAGTGGCAGATGGTTTTTATGATAAAAAAAACATCGTCCAAGGCAGATACCACTCATTGCTCTACCGGAGTGGTTCAGTTCTCTATGACATGTTCTCCACTCAGAGTGCCGTTGCTACCACTTCATCTTAACTGGACTCTTTGACATTTAGGTAACCGTTGGTTGGGTCCTTTTAGGCACTGCTTCTACCGCTATTTTGTTTCCTTTAGGCCACCTCTTACAACGCGCAGAAAATACGTTGGTTAGGGCAAGTCTAAAGCCCGCATCTACAAAGCATATTTACAAAATGACGCAATCGCTGCTGCAGATATTTCACAGAAAAGTTGTGGTCATGTAGAGGCGTGTCCTAAACATTGAATACAAATTCCTCACAGTGACATAATAATTATCTGGTTGATTGACATGTTGTTTTTGATCATGTCTGAGTTCTGAGAATATGGTGTTACTCTCCTTTCCTTCCTTATAGATGCGTATTTCCTGCGTGTCGTGCGAGGTTACTAAAAATAAATAAGAAAGTGGCAAATAGTTGTTTCATCTCCGTCCAGGGCAGACACCAATAACTGCCCTTTAATATAATGGTTGAATTCCTCTCTGGATAAGTATTATTTTGTCACTTAATTGGCTGTTAGTTGGTTGCGTTTAAGCCTTGCTTGGAGCAAATTTAAATAAAAAAAATAAAGAAAACTAGAGAGTAACTTTCTCCTTATTATTTTCGAATTAAATTTTTCTTACATATATATATATATATATTATGTGATATTTGTTTTTAAGATTGACATGCTTTAATTTACCATGTTTTTTTTTATTTTACCAAAGTATCCCAAAATGGAACTGAACCACAATGGTAAAATGAGCGGTATCTGTCCTGAACGGTAATAAAATGATACACCAGGTCTGTTTATGTTTGAACAATCGTTCTGAGAATATGATGTTAGCATGGTCTTATCGTCCAGATACCTTTAATATCAAATACAATCTCGGATCGAATATTTCTGAATCCTGTTCTTTTCAGCAAATTCGCGAAAATTTCCAAAAAATGACAAACTTTATTGATATTAGATAGTATTTTTGGCAAAATATGGAAATTTTTAGGAAATTTTAGCTCAAATTCTTTGTCGAATCAAAACTATTCAAAGAAGCGAGTATTCAAATCGCGCTTGTATTATACTTTACTTTAAAGAGGCGCGGTGGCGTAGTGGTTAGACATGTTTGCATCGCAGGTTGGAGGCTCAGGTTCGAGCCCCGGCGAGTCCGGCTCGCTTATCCATGCCCACCACTCAACCCAGGATGTAATAACTTGGGTAGGCTAAGCCGAAGAACAGGAAAAGATCATATCCTTCCAGTAATTGTAACCCTGTCCTTCTATAAGTGGCCGCTGTTGCAGTGGCCTTGGACATGGTGATCCACTCTAAGAAACGGCTATGAAACAAAAATCAAATCATTAAGCAACAAGTTTGCGAAGTTTAAGAATTTGTCATAAACACTCACTCGATCGAAAAAACTTTTGTCAAGCATGAGTTACTGATGGATCGCGTCGATGAGACGCGGTCCATCTGTGGCTCATGCCTGACAAAATAAAATTTCTGATCGGGATGAACGTACGCTTCATTTACTATATTTATCGAGGCCCTGTAGACGCGCTCTGTAGAATTGGCCTTGCATATTTCCTGCGGGTTGTGAAAATCGGATAAAATGAGACAAAGTAGGGGTAGATGACATTTATACTTGTCTGTATGTCTGTTTGATTGACATGCGGTTATTGAATGTGTTCGGAGAATATGGTGTTATTATTGGTTTGTCACACCCAGATACATTTACTTCGAATCGAACTTAAAGAATCATCAACGTTTTTGATGTGTTGTTCGAATTTTTAGGAAAATCTATCACATTTCAACATTTTTGATCGAAATTTCAAAAAAAGATGAATGTAATTTCTTTTCATGGCATCAATCATTTATGAAGCCTATTCATCTTTTCAGAATAAATTGCATCATTATTACGCAACAAAGCAATGATTATGACAGTTTATGAGTAATAATTGACATTAGTTTCACTTCTGTTGCATCATAAATCATATGTTCAAGCAATATATTCATTCGATAACAAGGATTGGGAGAAAGTATTTTAAATAAAAATAGCAGCGGAATATAATTCAAGACCTAATTTCTTAATTTTCTATCTTTAGCGACCTAATGTTATTGTGCACTTTCAATTTCATTTCTGCAAAAATATTGATCCATTTTGGTATCAGAGTCGATTATTATATCGAATTACTATGAATCAATGATTACTTTGAAAGTTAGTTTTCACGCTAAAACCCATGACGCATCAAGTGACGTCATACTGATATATTGATGACGCTGAATTTATATATTTTTAGAATTGGACAACCACTAAACCAATTGAAGTTTTTTTATTAGTCATGAAAGTGAAAATAACCGACTAATATTTATTTTGTTGAAAAACAATATATTTAGTTACGGTTATTTTAGAAGATATAAAAATTTATCTAATCAATAAGTACCCAAAATTTTGAAGTTTTTTTCGATGAACCTATTGAGTTGCAATATGTAGGGGTGTTAGACCAAACATGATAAGTAAGATGTCTGGCCCGGGAACGTTGCAGATGTAATATTACCGAGTTAACGAATTGATGTTCTGTGAAGTATAGGTCGAGACTGCCGCGAAACAATATGTTTGATTATATAACTAATATACCTAATTATTGGTATTCCAATCACAATTTACGTGTTTGCTGGGATGGGCCGATACCCCAGTTAGAAATATTTTGTATTCACATCATTTGTTTTGTTGGGCTTGGAACACTGATGGATCGCTCCGAGATCGCTCATCCATAGCGAAATAATATTTCTGATTGGAATGCCACCTAAAGTACCGTACTTTCAGCCGAACAAAAAATCATTTATGTACTTTATTTCGGCCATTTTGCATCCAAAATTGTGACGATTTTTCGAAAATGTATGTGAAAAAGTTAATTGTTATATGCTACTTTATTAGGTTGCAAGACATATATATCGCTGCCTCAGGCCGATAAAAATTGTGTAAAATTGTCAAATATAATACGCCAGATATACATATATAATCGAGAATATGAAAGCAATTTCGATTTATTTCTCACTGATTTCACATACGGTCTGAGACTCCTATCACATACATTTTTTCGCATATAAGTAATATAAGCATATGTTACTGATGGATTGAGCCATGAAGTTTATTCCTAGTCAATATATTATATGGATGAAAACAATATACTGGGTTACAGTATCGATAAGTTTGTATTGTATTTATGAAAGATGGAATATAATTGTGGTTATTTCGATGGTTTTAAGCTCAAATTGGGATGAATTTCAAAATGATATCTAGTTTGCGGAAACATAAAAAAATTACCAAGGATTTGAGTTTGTTTTGTACAATCCAATTTAGTTACAAGACGATACGTCGATGCGTAAGGCCAAATTTGCGTAAAATGCGTCTCACATGATACGTAACTGAACGGATATTTTTAAGTACGATATTTTGAACAGTCCAACTAAACGCTTGCGCAAAATCTAAATAAATAAATGATAGAACAGATTTTGACAAGTATGTGGCACTGATGTATCGCGCTGTAAATCGCGGTTTATCTGTGGCTCATGCTTGACTAAATTGCGTAAAAAATTTCTAGTTCATCAATACATCGATGCGTCACCAGTTGGAATGAGCCGCGTAAATGCGTCAAATATTATGCGTAAGATGCCTGACTTGTTAACAACAAAGAAACAAAGAAATTATGTTTATGGATCATTGGCATTGGGGAAACCTCGGTGCGTCAACTAGGGTGTTTTATAGGTTATGAAAACGAAAATCATCAGTTGATCGTTATATTTGTTGAACATTTATCTGTCTTTCTACACCCTAACACAAATTTATTTTTGTAACATTTTGTCTGACCAAATTCGGGCTTCCTCAGACAAATAATTTTTTGCAGCGTATTTTAAAAATGTTTATCTGAGTAAGTCTGAAAAGGCGATTTAAAAAAAACATGATTACAGGGTCTGAAGTAGGCTAAATAAGTGACCTATACAATACACGCTTCAGGCGCGCCGAAATTTCCTAAGTTTTAAAGCATTTAAAAGGTCATTTCATCCATTTTGATGAGCATGAATGGCTGTTTTGCAAAGTGCTAAATTTTAACAATAAGAAAAAAAATAAGAAAAAAATTTTTTGTTTCATTTGCGCACCTGCATGCAGGTCGGGGCATAAACCCGCACATTGACTTCGTTAGGGAACTTGATCGGTCATTAGGCAAGAATCGAACCCTCAATTTTCACATCAGGTCAATCGAGTTGAGCAAAATACGAACCAGCCCGAGCGCAGGTGCATAGCATAGCTCGGTTAGTTCACTGTGATAAAAACGCAGTATGTTTACTGTGCATTTGCAGGAATTGTATATTTCACGAAAATTTACGACACCTATTAGGTAATATTGAGGCCAAATGTAAACTATCGACGGACCGCCCCTCGAGAATGGCGGCAATTTGAAACAGTGATTGGAATAGATTCGAAACACAAATTATTCGGATAATCTTGAACATTCATAGGAACAAACAATTGATAAATAAAGTGGGTTTTCCACATTTTAACGGCAAAATGCAATCGATTTTAGTCAAAGTATGCCGTTAAGACATGGAACTTTTTGTTTGATTTTGATTGAATTGAAATTTTTAATGTTAATGTTAGTAATTCGTGACTATGAATTTCATGATTTGACATCGGAGGCAATTTGTAATAGTAAAAATAGAATATTTGTTATTTATATGAAATTAATGATTCGATCCGATTCGAAAAAATTCCAAATAATTCGGTATCGCCCAGCCCTAGTTGCAGTCAGCAGACCATAACTTGCCTAAAGAGTCAATTTTAATAGATTTAACTTCGATATTACCAAGTAAAATTAACGTTCAAAATCGTCTATTTCACTACATTTTTTAAATTGATTTGTAAACCACGTAGACCTCCCCGAATAGAGATCAGCATTTGATCATTTTAAGCGTGAAATTTTTTAGTTTTCAGTTTCATTTTTATTAAAAACATAATAAGTGTTACGTAACATGATACGACACAATACGTCAAATTGTGATGCCACAGTTTTAGATAGCACTGATTATGATTTCATAATCCAAATCCAGAAATACACAAATATGTCCAGAATTTGCCGAAGAAATATAGCATAGTCTTGTTATTGGAACTAAAAAAGGGCAAAATTTTGAATTTGGTAAAAGTCGAGAAATAATGACCTCGATAACCCTGTTTGTGACAAATAAGTAAATATCAAGCACGATATGAAACGCACGTTTCATATTTGTTCAGCCTGTGAACGATTTTTTTTCCTGTTTTTGCGTCGGTTTTAATTCGGGTTAAAAAATATTTGATTGCATATATATAAAATAATGAATCAATTTCAACCTACTGGAGAGGAAAGCTGATAATATGAGCTAACCATACGACGAAGCTACTATTTAGTACTTTCCCCCTTTAGGCGAGACCTTTCGACTGGCTCTAACGTATTTCCCGTATGAATTAAGAAGTGTTTGAAAAAAGAATCAAAGATGCAGTAGATGGTGTCGTATAGGGCAGATACCTCTCACTGCACTTTATCAAAAAACGGTTGAGTTTTGCCTGTGATGTTTTTCTCTTGGAGTGTATTTTCCAGTTACCATTAATAGAACTCGTTTGAAACTCGAAGTTGTAGATCAAACAATGTAATTTGTACTTGTCTAGTTTAATTTTTTCTTCGGATATAGAACAATCACATGTATTCGTAAATAACATATTTTTTATTCTATTGAAGTTCGCCTCATGCAATGCCTGAAGCAGCGTCCAGAAAAAGTCGACTAACGACCACTCGAATTGCAGAGAGCTACTGCAAAATGCAGTACCAGAAACTGCGCTCTATGCGGAAAACATTCCAAATGAAACTGAACCGCTATGGTAAAGTGCAGTGAGTGTTATCAGTCGCGGGTAATGATGGAATCATCTTCCACTTGTTTATTTCTTTTTAGTCGCTTTTAACGGCACGCAGGAAATACGTTAGGAATATTCTAAAGCCCGTACTTACAAAGCTTGCCATTGTTTATAGCGTGTTTGTTCAAAATCTTGTGATTCACTTAAGCCGGAAACCGGGATTCCTTGTTGTAACAACAAACGACGGAAATGCAAAGCAAGCTACATTCGAGTTTCCGTTACATACAATACAAGAATTTGCAAAATATTCGAAATAGATGTAGAAATATTTTTATAATCGCAACATTACGGATAAAATTTTCTCTCAAAAAAGACTTCGCTTGAAATACAAGAGATTTGTCGTGTGTTGTGAAACAAACTGTTGTGAAACAAACAAAAGTACCCACGTACTTTTTCGCAAATGCAAATTTGAGCGAGTGGAATTGTGCTGGAGGGAAAATCCAAATATTTCGCACTAACGAACAATTGCACCCACTGTTTTATATTTCGCGTTTTAACAAAATTAAAAAGCCATTCTGAGTTTTTTTTTTTGGCGAGGAGGAATTTGGTGCCATACGCTAGTAGTCACAGCATTCAAAGCTTTCAACAATATTCCAAGTATCCAAATATGAATATATTAAAATGTATAACTGGACCATTTTATGCAAAGTTCGGTTAAAAAAATAGGATACAGAGGCAACTGCCAAATTAGGGCTGGACAATTCGATTCGGTGATTTGAAACGATTCGAAGCACAATATATTTGGCCCAATGGTGAATTGTTCATAGGAACAAATACTTAGTAAAGCGACTCGATGAATAGAATCAAGTGACACCCGAGTCATCCTTTTCAATGAATTGATTCTACTCGAGTCGTCTGATTCGAATCGAGATAAATAACTCGATTCGTACTCGACTTAACAAAATGCAGATGGGACTCGACTCAGAACTTGATAACAATTTAGCCAGAGTCTCAATCACCTTTTAAAAAATCACGTTGTCTGTCGATTTTTAACGGCATAATGCAATCGATTTTGGTCAAATTTGACATCAAAATCGATTCTATTTTTTCGTTAAAATATGAAAATTGTTGCTTTTAGATATGGGGTTGAATATACACTATTATATATAAATTTTTGGTTTTTCACAAGTTGTAATTGTGAAAATGGGTTGTATCGAATTCGTGATTTTATCCGAATTCGAATTCCAAATCATTCGATTTTGCCCAATCCTACGCCAAATGCCGCCTTTTCAATTATGCGCGCAGTTCCAAAAACATGAATCACCTGGATTTGGGGCAACGCCCGTGATGACCACATAAAAATCATTGGGCAGTTCTCAATAAGTGCGTTTTTTTAAATGACTCAAAAAGCACCAATAGCCAACACACATTGCTAATACATTAACACATTTCGTCTGAAAATTACATCATCTCCCTAATCATCAATCATCAATTTTTCAAATTCCTGTGTGTTTCATGGAATCCTATTATCCATACACTGACGCGCATAGCTGGACCTTGTTGCATCGGACCATGAAATTACCACAACGTTGTCAAATATATTTCTTGTTTATTTGCTTAAGCCTTGTGAATTGGTCATCAAAAGAAAATTGCTTAGTACGGATCACTGATGGATCGTCAAGATTTTCTATACAATCAGGTGGCTTCCAGTTCCCTCAGGAACACGAAAATCTTATATATATTCCATCTATCGATGAGCCCCGAGTGAGTATGTGTCACAGATGGATCGCGCCGCCGAGGCGAGGTCCATCTGTTACTCGTACTTGACAAAATAAAATTCCTGATTGTGGAAGTTCTCAACAAGCACATTTTTTTTAAATGAGCCAAGAAAATGAGTCATATACCTAAAACCCGTTTATTTCCACAAAAAATCAAATTGTTGACCGGATGGAGGCAACGACTCATTGAGCCCTAACGTAAATTGGTGGGTTTTGCGTTATGTAGTCACTGAACCAGTGACTAAGGTGTTACGTTTCGTGGGGTCCCAACAACAAGTTCGCATTATCCCAAACAAGGTAATCAATATATCTATGTATTGGAAGATTCATTTATCCTTGAGCCGCGGAGGCATGATAGCCGCAAAATCTAACACCTAATGAATTACGTGGTTCGAGCCCCAATGATGGATTGATAGAAAAGAAAATGAAACCGCCTCCTCGCCCACAGCCTTGGGACGGTGCTCCTTAACTGTTTTTTTTTTAAATTTTTTTTTAAATATAAAAGATCACTTTAGGCAAGTTCGAAAAAGTAGTGCCTAAAAGAAACGGCCACTCAAATGCCAGAGAGCTACTACAAGATAAAATGTCAGCAGCTGCTCTATAAGCGGAAACATACCATAAGGAACTAAACCACTATGATAAAGTGCACTGAGAGAGTGGTATCTGCCCTTGTCGGTGATAAAACCATCTACCACTTTTTACTTGTTTCTTACGACACGCAGGTAATATATTTTTTTTTTTTTAAAATCAAAAGCGGCCACAGAAGTCAAAATCATACTTTAAAATTCTCCTGAAGCCACTAAAGTGCAAAGAGCTACAAGAAATGAAGAAATAGGATCTTTAGGACCCCCATCCCTGATAGATGTCTATAAACGCGAGTTTTAAAGCCTTTGTAGATCACCACGATCTGTTTGTGACACCTCCACAGTGAATAGGTGCGAATTGGTAGCCAATCGTGTTGACCGATTAAAAATTTTTTCGGAGGAACGAGAGCAGGACAAAGACCATTATAATATCTGTAAAATGAACACAACGAGGCAACGTTGTTACGATGGGGCAAACTTTGCAGACTGGAAGAAAGTTTAGGGACAATCACATTGATCACACGCTGTTGAACACGATGAGCATGCTAAGAACAGTGACAGCAGCACTAGACTATTCTATATCCCGTACCTATAGGTCAGTAACCTTACCGTTAGGGCTGGGCAATTCGATTCGATGATTCGAATCGATTCGAAGCAAGATTTACTCGAATCAATCGCGAGTTGTTCATAGAAACAAAAACTTGTTGAATGAACTGGAATTTTCATTTTTGACGACGAAATGCAATCGATTTTTGTCAAATTTGATCAAAATCGATTACATTTCTTCGTTAAAATATGAAAATGTAGCTCTTAGTGTGAATTGAAAATATACTATAACCATAAATTCCGTCAATTGCACATCAAGACGGGTTATAATAGTAAAAATTGGACATTTTTTTATTTACTTATTCGAATTCTAAATGATCCGGTTTTGCCCAGCCCTACTTACCAATCCGCATAAATGACCGCATAAATCTGGATGAAATGACAAGACGTAAAATTTGTCTCGAAACCAGTTAAAACTGCTAATTGAATTCTGTGGAATACACTTCATTCCATCATCGCATATCGTAAAGATTGAGTGATTGCAACCAGGGAAATTCATAGTAAATCTAATTGCTCAACCGGTGATGTGCAAACGATATTTTATATTTTGCCAACGTTTCGAATGTCTATACAAACGTTCTTCATCAGGGCAATGGAATGGTTAAGTCATCGACAATACTATATACTGTAAAGGGGGACGTTCTAAAATAAGCTAGTAAATAAAAGATAAAATACTCTAAATTCTGAGTAAAAAGAGACGCAGATAGGGTTAGACATTTATCTATAGCCTTTTATGTCTCTTTTTACTTAGAATTTAGAGTATTTTATCTTTTATTTACTAGCTTATTTTAGAACGCCCCCCTTTACAGTATATAGTATTGTCGATGACTTAACCATTCCATTGCCCTGATGAAGAACGTCTGTATATACATTCGAAACGTTGGCAAAATATAAAATATCGTTTGCACATCACCGGTTGAGCAATCAGATTCACTATATCGTACTTGACAATATAGATTTGTCTGCCTTGATTCAGTGCGTGACAGATTTTGGGTAAAAATGGTGATCAAGGTTTCCGAATTTGCGGGATTTCGGTTAAACTTTGTCTGATTCCAAACAAGGCTATACGACGACAATGAAAGATTATTCTAAAACAAATGACAAATTCTTGGGAAAAATATTCTTTCTGACGTTATAAACTACCTCGCCCAGGTCAATCCCTGACGCAAATTCACTGGGTTTTGCGTCAAAAGCGATTAAACCCGTATCGGAATTCACTGGTTGTCAGCGTTAAAGTTTCTTTTTCTTTTTTAATTAAAATCCGCTTCAAGTAAGGCCGGAAGCAGTGCCTAAAAGGAACTAACCAACGGCTATCTAATAGCAAAGAGCTACTAAAAGATGCAGTACCAGCAACTGCCTCTAAACTGAAATTACCCCAAACGCAACTGACCCACATAGTAAAGTACAGTGGGTGGTATTTGCCCTTTGTTATTTACATGGGATTACTGATTCGATTCAATTCGAAAATATATTCCAATCAAATTCGAATTCCAAATGATTCGTCTTTGCCCGTACGTGTCACCATTAGCCATTAAAGGACTTTATTTGAAACAACCCTAACATGTCTTCTGCGTTTCTTGATAGTCGACTAAAAGGAAACAAACAAATCGTTATGGGTTTATGTATTTCCTGCGTATCAAGTGCGGCGTAAGAGACGACTAAATAGAAGCAAAGGAGTGGTAGATGGTTCTACCATCGCCCAGGACAGATACCACTCACTGCACTTTAACGTGGTGGTTCAGTTCCGTTTGGAATGTTTACCTTTTAGAATGCAGTTGCTGGTACTGGATCTTTTAGTAGCTCGTTGCTATTAGGTTGCCGCTAGTTAGCTCCTAATAGACATTGCTTCCGACCTTGCTCAGAGTAAATTTTAATGAAATAAATAAATAAAATAAAATGTTAGAAAAGCAACTGTACCCTAATCAATATTGAAACACAGAAACAAGCTCCGCCCTCCGCATGATTCCTTAAAATAATGATAAAACCACCGCCACCACCACTTATCCATTGATGCTAATGTAAATCAATCAAAATTTTTTTTAAAAAGTGTTAGATGATTTTGCCATCGCCCAGGGCAGATACCACTTACTACACTTCGCCATGGCGATTCATTTCCTTTTGAGATGTTTTCCGTTTAGAATGCAGTTGCTGGTACTACATCTTGTAGTAACCCTTTGTTATTAGGTGGCCGTTAGTTGGCTCCTATTAGACATTGCTTCCGACCTTGCTCAAGAGTGAATGAAAAAAAATAATGAAAAATTCATTTTGTTAAGTATGGCAGCTGATTGATCGCGCCACCGAGGGGCGGCCCACCTGTGGTCAATACGTGACTAGGGCTGGGCAATTCGATTCGATGATTCAAATCGATTCGAAGCACAAATTATTCGAATCGATCGCGATTCGTTCATAGGAACAAAAACGTGCTAAATGAACTAAAATATTCATTTTTAACGACAAAATGCAATCAATTTTGGTCAAATTTGATCGAAAGCGATTATATTTTGTTGTTAAAATATGAAAACTGTTGCTCTTAAACATGGAGAGTGAATTGAAAATGTTAAGTCGAGTCAAGTTTATTTTACCATATATCATAAAATATAACAGCACAAGTAAATAATAAATCACGGAGAGAGTTGCGAAGAACGAAAAACGTCATGGCGTCTGCAACACCCAGATAGATTAACGAAAACTTAAACTATAAATCTTTTAACAATGGAGACAAGTTGTCATAGTTAAAATGGGATATTTTTCATTTACATGGAATTTATGTTTTGATCCGATCTATTATTTATCCGATTTATTATTTATTATTCGAATCAGATTCGAATTCAAAATAATTCGGTTTTGCCCAGCCCTAAACGTGACAAAATAAATTTTTGTGTTAAAACCAGGCTTTGCGTAAAGAGGTTTTGGAATGAATTCAAGAAAAAAAAAAAGCAAAAATCAAGAATGTGAAAACTATCGCAAATGCGTCAATTATGCGTGCAATGTGGTCGTGAAATTAACGTTCCCACTGAAGAAAGTGACAAAGGTTCTCATAACAAACGATTGTTGTTTCAATCGTCGTATGTTTTATATTTTCTTTTTTTGATTTTGTCGGTGTGGGAAAGCTTTTAAAAATTGGCGTAAAATTTTGACACGAAAAGCTTCTGACGAAAATTATATCAATTTTAGACCAAAAAAACTGAAAAAGATAATAATCTATTACACATACGGGGTTGTGCGGCGAAGACGTACACAAATCTCGCCAAATTTATACACAGAAAAGCACATCATTAAATATTGAAGAAAAGACCGAACCTTTTGACAATTAAATAAATGAAATAAGAATCTGGTATTTTTAGGAAAATGAGATCGGGTGGTTTATGGTTTTATCATCACTCAGAGCCGATACCACTCGCTGCACTCTTTTACAGGGGTTAGGTCAATTTAGAGTGTTTTTCACCTAAAATGCACCATGGTTCCATGGTTTCGAGCATGTGCTATAGATGGACCGTTTCTCAGATCCTTAATCTACAAATTTTCCAACTGTTGTTATGACCGTTACATCATCTTTTTAGCACCCACGGGTCACAGAAAAGCACATCATTAAAATATTGTCGTCGTCGAAGTTCTGTGAACAAGCGACCACAAATTGTCACAAATATTCACAGAAAGTAGAACTTCTTAGGGAGCATATACCACCCACTGCACTACATTATAAGGGTTCAGTTCGATTTTTTTATGTTTTCTATCCAAAGTGTGGACTAATCGATGATTTTTTTTTTGTTAAACACGAGTCACAGATGGACCGCACCTCGGCGGCACGATCCATCAGTGACTCACGCTCAACAAAACTTTGTTTTACAAATTTTTCAATTCTTATTATGACATATATATCGCCTTCTAACATCCACAGGTCATAGAAATCCACCTCATTAAATATTGTCGTCGTCGGAGTTCTGTAAACAAACGACCTCGCATTATTACTGTTATTTCTGTGGGTTAGTACCATATCCATTAACGTGATAAATATAGCTAAAATAGCTGTTAACAAAATACAGTAAAATCGCCGCTTTTTGACTGTAATTTTTGTAGTCACTCATCTGAGTGAATCACCCTTATCAGAGCCTGCACCAGCTGCCACTTATAGGCGAACTGGATTGAATATATATAAAAGTTGGTATCTAGTTTGAAATCTCCATTTTTATTCCTAAAAGAAAACAACGTCGAAGGCACGTAAAAACGTTTTTTCGCTTTTTTTGCAAAAAAAAATCATTTTGAGACAAAGAAAGAACTATGAAAAGTTTGCAAAATACAATATTGCGCCGATTGCAGCGGAAAGTTTGCATGATTCAAGGAAATTTTAAAATATATCCAAAATGGGACTTCACCCTCTTCTCAATATACAGGGGGGCGCGTCTCCTTCGCCCTGAGTCCCGCCACCATAATTGGTACGAATCTCATCAACAAGTCGGTTTTTAATGTTAAAATGCAATGAACAGTAATTTTGATGTACTTTTACACAGTGTGCAGGTAGAACTGGACAAATGGATTCGTTGATTCGAAGCTTAATTTATTCGAATCAATCGTGAACCGTTTTTTAGGAACAAAAACTAAACTGCTAAATGATTTAAAATGTTCACTTTCAACCACAAAATTCAATCGATTTTGTTTAAATTTGACCAAAATCGATTATATTTTGTCGTTAAAAAAATGAAAATTGTTGCTCTAAGGCACGGAGTGTGAATTGAAAATATACTAAAAACTATAAATTTCTTGATTTTTACAATTTGTTGTATACATAGAATTAGTGTTTCGATTCGATTCAAAAAAATTATTCGAATCATTTTCGAATTTACCAAATGATTCGGTTTTGGCCAACCCTATGTGCTGGCTCTATACACAAATATTATGAAATGGTAAAATATTTTTAAATGCAAAACGGAAAAAACAATAAAATGCCCAACTAGAAAGATATTACATAAACGGGTCAAGTGATGGTAACATCAAACATATAACTCTCACGTTTTCAATAAACACTAGACCACATGTTTTGACAGCTATTGTGACAAACAGACCAACTCATTAACCCCGTTTGTGAATTTTGTGAATGATGGATGATATGCGCGTTCCCACTGACGGCCGCAGCACGGGTGGTAAATGAGGCGTTTTATCTTCCTGACATTCGAAAATGTTGAGTTCGCCCCACAGGGTTCACATGTTATTTTCATCACATGTTCACAGTGTTGGGACCGAGTCACTGCAATTCGAGTCCCAAGTCAAGTCTAGTCGAAGGGCACACGAGTTGTGAGCCAGTTCAAGTCTTAACAAAATTTAAATTTAGAGTCCCGAGTCAAGTCAAGTCACTGTAGTTTTAAGTCAAATCGAGTCATACATTCACGAGTTGCAAGCCAAGTCTCGAGTCGATACCTAAATCAATTCAACAGCAATGAGAGATTAAATTGCCACTTCTCTCTTTATAAGTACTGAATTAAAATCATCATCTGATCATCATTAGAAATACGGAAACGGATTTCACAGCAGGTTGTTGTTTCATATCCTTCTGCAGACCATGTTATCTTCTCCATTGAGTCACGCAAAGGCAGACAACGTGATTTTTAAAAGGTGATTGAGATTCTAGCTAAATTTTTATCAAGTTCTGAGTCGAGTCGCATCTGCATTTTGTCAAGTCGAGTACGAATCGAGTTATTTTTCTCGATTTGAATCAAGATGAGTAGAATCGAACCATTGAAAAAGAGTCTTCCCAACACTGCATGTTCAGAGTTTTGGATTCATGTTTTGTTAGTTTTAATCTGAGTGGGCAACCTCGTCAATGCGTCAAAAACGACTCCACCAGTTATTTTTATTTTGTAAAGTTCACTCTGGAAGCCAACAACAAAATGTAGTATCAGCATCTGCTCTCTAAAGGGAAAACGTCCCAAATAGAACTGAACCGATCTAATAAAGTGCTGTGAGTAGCAGTTACACTGGACGATAATCAAATCTTCTACTGTCTCTTTGTTTTTATTTAGTCGTCACTTATCACACGCAGGAAAAACATTAGGGCATTCCGAAGCCCGTACGAGACAGCAGTATCCTCCATCAAACATCTTTATACAATGGAAATGGGAATAATGTAGGCAAGTACTTCCATTTAATCATCGTGCGCACCTCTGATGGACCGTACTAGCATTGGCAATTCCAGTTAAAAGTACCCAGTCTACCTAGTATACTTAGTCATCGAGTTTCTATACAAAGTACTTTTACCTGGTTTCAAGAATTTATATAGTTTGAGTTTTACCGAATTTTTGTTTGAAGTTTTACCTGACAAATTTACTACGTAAAATACGTAAACCAGGTGAACGATATATCAATCATAAAAATGCTTTCAAAATTGACCATTCAGTAATTTTGATCTTCAAATCTATTAAAAATGCGCAAAATGCAGTCAAACAATGTTTGATGAGCTGGTTTCAAATGAAAGCACAACCTAAAGTACAACTTAGTTTTAGAAACTGAAACTTGGTTATCTAGTTGAACTTCGCCTAGCTTTGTGAAAATTCGTTATACTTTTTTCTAGTTCAAGTAAAAACCAGATTGACATCAGTAAACCGTACCTACGGGGAGGGGAGCGTTTTATTAACAACCAAGCTGGTGCTAGTCCCAACGTATTTCCTGCGTGTAGTAAGAGGCGACTTGAAGAAAACACAGAAGTGGTGGATAGTTTTACGGTCGCCCAGGGCAGATACCACTCACTGCACTTTATCATAGCACTGCAGTTCCGTTTCGAATATTTCCTGCTTCAAGTGCAGTTGTGGTTACCTTGCTATTGTACTATAAGCCCTTTGCTTTTAACCGACCGTTAGTTAATCCTTTTTAATATTCAATGATCAAGGATTTTACTGCATTTTTTGTTGCAGTGTATGCAGTGTTAATGATCGCTGCAGTGAAAAATTATTACTATTAATAGGTTTTAACTGAAATTATAGGACGAAGTGCAATTCTCTAACTGTTCAATAATATTTTTCACAGCAGTCCTTTGAGGGGTTCATCATCATCTTGGGCCTTCACCAGTGGCCACTTATAGACAGACAAAGGTTATTCCAACACTTTCAAAACTAGGCATTGCCATGATTAAAAACCAGGTAAATTATGGAATCATTGTTTGGCTATATTTATTGCATTTTTGATGGATTCGGAAGTTTAAATAATTGAATAGGCCCTTTTAAAAAACCTTTTTTGTATTGAAAATATAGTTAACCTTGCTTGAATATTAGGCACCTAATTTTTCGAGCAAAGTGCCTCGCTGAAAATTTGGTGAAATTGCCTATTTTACCCAGTAAATTTACTAGAAAACTTAGTAAAAGTTTTAATAGGTACATCAGATACTAGGTGAAAGTATTTTTAAATAAACTGGGTAAACTTGGTATACTATGTAAATTCGGTACTTCGACCTAAAATTGCCAACATCAGATCAACTCAGGACAATGCTGAAACCATTTTGACAACTACTTTTCGTGAGATGTTTCGACTCCAAAAACAGACATTACGCTGAGGAATTCGTCGTATTTGGTACACTGTAACAAAAAATGCAACAAAATGACTGGTCTTTGACAGTGAATTTACCTGGCGGTACTGAAAAAAAAATAAAAATTGACGTTTTTGGCCAAATATGGGGTGTTGATTACTGTACTTTTAATACAAGTGCACATATAAAGTCATCAGCCCTTGCATTTTTAAGATGTTTTGACTTTCAGTTTCCCAAAACTGTACGGATCAACGATATAAGTCGAACATTAAACACAGCTCAAGTTCACTTCCTTAACCCACATATTTTGTCGACAGTGGCTTCTTGAAGTTGACATTTAAGGGTTTTTCAGTGAAAAATTGAAAGTTTTATTTTTGAAACATCGAACATGCTTCTTAAAATTGACATTTATTGGGTTTTGGTGAAAAATTTGGTGAAAAAAATTCTTTGTTTACTGACGAATAGGTTTCATGCGATTGGATTTGATGAGTTTATCGGTGAAAAAAAAAAAATGTGAACCGGCGGATAGGCTCCTTAAATTTAACATTTATAGATTTTTCTGTGAAAAATGAATATTTTCTTCGTGAGCCATTGAAGCCAGGCCTCATTGACCCAATCTGAACAGATTAAAACCGTTGCAGGATTCTGTTATTTGAGGCTATTAATGATGATGGTATTGCAGACCAGATTGTTACATGGGCAGATACCACTCACTGCACTCTCCTATATCTGTATGGAATTTTCTCACTGAGGATGCAGTTACCATATGGGCAAATACCACTCACTGCCTTCTTCTATATCTGTATTGAATATTTTCGCTGGGGTTGAGGTTTCCGATATATGTATGTGTCCTCCAACCTCTTCTAAGGATATAGTCGTCATCGATTCTGCTCTCATATAGGTCTTTACATATTGGTGGATTAGATAACGCGTATGAAGAGTGTCTTACACCCTTGCTTGCACCGCACAATTTTTCTTTAAAAAAGTATAAAAATTGTATTTATTCCAATAACACTAATTCTATACGTTGACAAGTGACTGTAAAAATATATCAAGGCTTGTTAGTTTTTTTTTTTTTTATTCAAAATTTGCTCTGAACAAGGTTGGACGAGACATGTACATATTTATGGGCAAAAGCGAATTATTTGGAATTATTCGAATTTGATTCGGATAATTTTTCCCGTGTAAATAACAAATACTCCCTTTTTTAGTATTACAACTTGTCTCCAATCAAGGAATTTATAGTTTATAGTGTATATTTTCAATTCACACTCCATGTCTAAGAGCAACAATTTTCACATTTTAACGACTAAATACGATCAGTTTTGATCACATTTGGCCAAAATCGATTGCATTTAATTGTTAAAAATGGAGTTTTTGTTTGTATGAACGATTTGCAATTGATCGAATCGAATAATCGCAATCGAATAATTTGTGCTCCTAATCACCGAATCGAATTGCCGCGAACTAATCGTATATAATAAGTCTCCTGAAACCATAGGGTACAGAGAGCTATATAAATGCAGGAGTGAAAGCCAAGGATGCCTAAAGATGTTTATTGACATTCGTTTTAACGCCATGTAGATCAACACGACTAAGAAAAAGTGTCATAAGAGGCTACTAAAAAGAAGAAAGAAAGTGTTGAATAAAAGGAAGGTGACTAAAAGGAAGCAAGGAAGTGGTAGATAGTTTTACCACCGCTCAGGGCAGACACCACTTGCACTCATTGCACTTTAACATGTCATTACCATTTATCACTTCCATTTGGGATGTTTTCCATTAAGGGTACAGTTACTGGTCCTTTTAGTATCTCTTCGCTATTGAGTGGCCGTTAGTTGGTTTCTTCAAGACTATACTTGCTCAGAGTGATTTTCAATAAAAAATCCTCAAACATCTTTTAGGAATGAAGATTTCTTGTTCGTCGATTCTGCATGAAATGCTCTAGAATGAAAAATGAAAACTAAGGATATCCCCACCCCTAAAGATGTTTTTTGGCATTCTTTTTAAAGCCATGTAGATAGGGCCAGGCAGAACCGAATCATTTGGAATTCGGATAAATAATTTTTTCGAATCGGATCGAATCACTAATTCCATGTAAATAGCAAATTCCCATTTTTACTATTGCAACTTGTCTCCATCATGAATATCAAAAAATGATAGTTAATTGTGTTTTTTTTTTCACTTCACACTACATTGTCCAAGAGCAGCAACAATTTTCATATTTTAACGACAAAATGCTATCGATTCTGGTCAAATTTGACCAAAACCGATAGCATTTTGTCGTTAAAAATGAAAATTCTAGTTTATTTAGCAAGGTTTTGTGCCGAATCACCGAATTGAATTGCCCAGACCTACACGGAAATCATCAAACTAAGAAAGAAGTGGGAAGACAGTAAATTTCAAACCTCACAGATTTTCGTGGAAAAAGCTTTTTACATGAAACTGTCGGTTGGTTGTTTTGCTTCCAATTCTGATCAAAGTGAATTCCCGTAATTGTTGACTCTACCCAGTGGCGTTATTTAAAGTAGGCGTGGTTACATGGTCAAATAGCTTCCGGCCACAAATGCGCACACAGTCGCATTAAGAGCTCTAGAAAGAAGCTTATCGCAAAATTCTTCCTCTCACGGTGGCGTCAGTTTTGTACCCACGAAATACCTAATGAGATCCTATATATTTTACCATGAAATTGCGAGCTTTAAAATTCCCCGACACAACAACGACCTAATGCAAGGAACGCCGAAGCATCATTTGTTAAGTATGTGTCACTGATAGATCGCGTAGATATTGATGTATAGATCTTCCAAATAAGGAAATGCCTGCCAATTGCACTGGGAAAAAATCACGCAAGTCTGGTTCTGCTTAATAGTTTCAAGCCATCTAAATAAAGTATGGAAGACAGAATTTTGAAGAAGTTCGCTGTGGCCAAGTATTTTTTTTATAGCCACTTCTTGAAGTGGATCAACCCGACCGAAGCCCCGTACCAGATGGCACTTATAGTAGGCACGAATGGTTTTGTGTTGTTGGAAAGATATGATCATTCCCGTTCGACCTAACCTACCAAAGTTATTACACTCTGCGTTGAATGTTTGACATGGATTAACGAGCCGTCGGACTCGAACCTGAGATGAACCAGTTAGGTTTATAGTTCTTCGTAGAGCTGTAATTATTGTTACACGTTATCACCGTGGACATGTCCGTTGGCTGGGGTTAGATCTAAGTCCGTCACTCACGTCAGGGTGTAATTCTCAGAGAGTGTAACTCAGAGACTGCCGATCGGAAAGCTCATATCTTTCCAACAGCACTGAACCTGTTCGTCTATAAGTGGCTTCTGGTATAGTGCCTTGCTCAGGAGACCCCGATCTTGAATGAATTGTTTGAAAAAATACTGGTGAAGATGTGAAAAAAAAAACGCAACGCAAATGTATTTGCTTTTCCTTTATGCGGCTGTTGAAATGCTACTGTGCGATCAACTGATGTTATCACTGACCCTGGGTGATGTATCAAATATCACTACAACGTGTAAAAAATCCAAAATTTGTTGAAACGCGAAAAATTCTGTTTTTCGGGGGACATTTAGCCTTTTAGCGTTACCACATAGGGTGTTGTCAATCAAAATGAGTGAAAATTTCCTAAATTCCGTTCTGCTTAATAGCAGCACTTGTATCTGAAAAAAATAAACACAAAAGGGCTGGTTACTGGTTAACAGCATGGCGTGTATCACGGTGAGTCCTACAATTCAGTCCATAGACACCACTCACAGGTTGTAATAGCTTGCCTGGGCTTGACCGAACCAGAACGCCTACAACAATAACCAGATTAGTCTGAAAGGGTGCTGGGAAAGCTACTTCTGACCTCATAGGTCAAAGTTCATATCAAATTCTATGACGTCGCGAAACAAGAAAAAGGCAAAAACTACAAAAAGTGACACTATCACTTGAAAAGGCGCGAAAATATCGCACTCCCGGCTGGCATGTGTTTTCTCCTTTCGAATTCCCATCAAATAATGTTAATATCAGTGTCAATCATATACATCACTTATTATTATATATATAACTTGTATTGTAAACTATTTCCCCAGTTTTGCTCTATCTTGCATGCTCATTAAATCATTTGCTTGTCTACATGTGAATGGTGATCCATATTTTTTTCCAAGTTAATCTAACAACGATGGTGATTTAAGGCGAAAAAAGCAACAAAATAATAATCAATTTTGGCTTTTGTTCTTAGTATTATTGAAACGCCACCGTGCGACCTACGTCTCCTACCATTGACCCTTGGTGATTTATTAAACACAATTAATCGTGAGAAGGAGGCGAAATGCATAATTGGCTTGGTTCTTTGAAATGTACACCTATATTGTGGGACGGAAGGGTTGTCTGTTATTGATGGGTGAGAAGAAGAGCAGGTATTTCTCCTGTTGGTTGTTTTACAATACTTTGCCAACAACCAACACTTTACCATGGTGGCTCAGTTCTTCATGGAAAGCTTTCCGCTTAGAGTGCAGTTGCTGGCACTTTATCTTGTAGTAGGTCTTTGACATTTGAGTGGTCGTTAGTTAGCTCCCTTTTCGGATCTGCTAATACATTGATACCGGATAAACAATTTACTATAAATTCTGAATTCCACTTTATTTCAACCATTTTTGTTCTTCTATCACCTCACTCTTGATACAACTGACCCGGATTGCTTAATCAAATACCTTTAATACGTGAGAAGGAAACAAAACCCCGGATGAGAAGTTTGAGGTTTCATTCGAAGGCCTGTTTAAAAGATGATTTGGCAAGCATCCGTGACTCATGCTTGAAAATAAAGTGTTGGATAGTTTTAACTATTGCCCAGAGCAGATACTATACAAATTGCACTTTATTTTAGCGTTTTATAATAGGATGGTATATCATTTTTATCCTGCGGGAGAGGAAAGCCGAGAATACGGATTAACCATATTGCGAACTAAGACCTCTCGTGCAGTTACCAGTTCCGAATCAGGGTGACGTTTTTTTTTTTCGCTAATCGTATTTCTCATTTTTCCCATGCATGGATCTGGTTGGTGGAGGAAGCCGTAAGCAGCGCAACCATCGTGCACTGCAAGGCGTCCATCAGACCTCTCGCATATAATCATCATCCCCCACGGGATTCGAACCTGCGTTTGACGATCAGAGATGCGTATTCCCAACGCTTTACCGAAAATTAAAAAAGGTGGGCGTTGCGAGGGACGAAAACGTCATCGATACAACACCCAAAATCATATAGCACTCACCGCACAGGCCGGGGTTGTCAGGCACAGCAACAATATTTACTGTTGATGTCCATCTTGGCACCGACAGACGCCCAGGTGTCTACTGCAATAATTAAATGACGTTGCAAAATCAGGGCCGCATAAATAGAACTTCTGCATTCCTTCAAAAAATACAAAACTGCGAACTGAAAATTAGGGAGGTAAGGTTCAAAATACCTCTTTTCTATAATTGAGATTTTTCACTTTGAGAATTGCAAGAAGCAACGCTTAAAGTAGACACCTAACAATGGTTTAAAAAAGCACTAAGAAACGGCACTACCAGCAACTGCACTTTACCATGGCGGTTCAGTTCCGTTTCGAACGTTTTCCGTTCAGAGTGCAGTTGCTGATACTACATTGCTATTAAGCAGTCAATGACTCGATTCTAGTCACCTTTTTTAATGACTTGATTCGAGTCGACTTAGCTGAATAACACGACTCGACTTGACAAATTGCGGGTGCGACTTTACTCAGGATTTGATGAAATTAGCCCGAGTCTGCAACCGTAATCATCTTTTGAGAATTCACATCGTCTGCCGTTGCGTGCCGTGCGCATTGTACCTTACTATGAAATATGTGTTCGTCTGCCCAATAATGATCAGATGATGAATCTAAGTAGGACTTATGAAGTGAAAAGCGGCAAATTAATCTGTCATTGCTGTCAATAGAAATCCACTCGTGACTCGACTTGCGACTCGTAAAGGTATGACCCGACTTGACTTCTGATTTGGAAATACAGTGACTTGAGTTGATTTTGGACTATGAATTTTAATTTTGGTAAGACTAGGACTCGACTCGCAACTCGAGCGTTTTTCGACTCGACTTGACTTCGGACTTGAAGTGAAGGGAATCAATACTGTTATTAAATGGTCGTTAGTTGGTTCCTTTTAGTCACTGCTTCCGGCCTTGATCAGAGTGAATTTCAATAAAAAAATTCGCTCTAAAAACATTATATACACAACTAGAGTCCAATGAGTTGTATCTGCCTTCAACCATGTACTTTATTACATTCACCACGCCTTTATTTCCATTTAGTCGTATCTTATGACACGGGATAGATAGATAGGGATGGGCAATTCAATTCGGTGATCTGAATCGATTCGAAGCACAATTTATTCGAATCAATCGTGAATCTTCATAGGAACAAATACTTACTACATGGACTGAAATTTTCATTTTTAACGACAAAATGCAATCGATTTTGGTCAAATTTGACCATTATATTTTGTCGTTGAAATATGAAAATTGTTGTTTTTAGACATGCAGTGTTGATTCAAAATGCACGATAAACTATGAATTCCTTGATTTTCACAATGGAGCCAAATTGTAATAGTAATATGAGATATTTGTTATTGGCATCGAATTCGTGATTCGATCCGATTCGAAAAATCATTGGAATCAAATTCGAATTCCAAGTGATTCGATTTTGCCCAGCCCTACACGGAAACCAATGTTAGAACAACAACCCACACTTGAAGAGATGCATAACCATTAGCGTATTTAGAAGGGCCATGCCCCTCGCCGACTGAAAAATCCCAAAATGACTTTACAAAGGCCTATAGAACGTAGGAAAATTTTCGCTGGTCTTCGGCCCGTATAGTATATTACGCTTTTATAGCCCATTTTATGCTCCGAAATCCCATTTTGGCAAAATTAATTTTTAGCGCCGCCGGCGCGATTTTGTATATACTTTACAGTTATTTTCAATAAAAAATATTTTGTATGCGGCGCCAAATATGACGTCATGATTGAACTTCGAAAAATTCTTCAAATTTTAGCCCCTCCCTCTTCTTCCTCCCTCCCTGACAAGACTTAAACATTTTCACGTGCCTGTGACCAATGGGCTAAGGAAAAAGCGCTTACATAGTAGCGTTTCAGCACTGCTTAGAGCAGTGCTTCTCAACTTATTTCAGTCGTGGCCCTCTCAAGTGTGACACACCCTCTCAAGTGTGACACACCCTCTCAAGTGTGACTTCCGCCAGGCACACTAGCCTATTTAGAGGGAGATCATGGTGCCACGTCCCCCTCCTTCGCCCATTGAAAAAAATCTGAAATTACCGTTCAAGTTGCTTCAAAACGTAAGAAATCAAATCAAATTTTCACATCAATATTTAAATCATCTATTTAGCTATATCTTGAAAGCATTATTTCGGCCTAAATTTGTTACCTGAAATATAACCCTTCGTGACCCCTTTTTATTGGGGTTGTCGAGAGCAGCTGATTAGACAAAAACAACTTTCTCACGCAATGATATTGATTTTATTGATTGAATGTGGGGTGACTTTTCATCCCAAAATCATATTTTAAACAAACAATGTTTGAAAATAATGTGTAAAACCAAAATATATGTAGAGAGATTCAAAGTCTTGCTTCACACTCAAACAAATTTATTTCTGTAACGTCTTGGTTGGAGAAAACTTTACATAAAGAGATTCTTTGTATGTGCATTGGTTTGGGCCCAGTAACTTTTTTCAAATCTTGGTAATGTAAAAATTTTTGCGCCCCTTCGTGTTGACTAATCCTCATATTTAGAAACTAATAATAACGCATTAAGCTTAATAATTTCATTTGCTGGAAACTATTAATAATTTGCCTGTCGCTGATCATTTTAATAAACAATTGCTGCAGAAATATTGAAGTTCAGTTCACAAATAACAGGAAATCGGCATTCTAGAGTCAATTACATGGCGCCACAATTCTACGAATATTATTATTACATCACAACATTGAATGTTTAATTGTAGAGTAAATGGTCCCGACGTCAGTGTGTTGTATGTGTCGAAACACCCAATACCAATATGCGAAGCGGTTCGGTGGATCAGTCGGTTATTTCAGTTTTATCCTGCGGAAGAGGAAAGCTCAGAATACAGCTTAGTCATATGGCGGACCTCGACCTGTTGTGCAGATACCCGATCCGAATCGGAGTGAAGATTTTTTGGCTCATATTTCTTGTACATGGGCCTGTTTGGTGAATGAAGCCGCAAGCAGTGCTTTTGTGAACCACAGTGCAGCGGCGAGACGTCTAGCAAACCTACCGCATATAAACCTGTTATCCTCACGGGATTCGAACCATCGTCAGGACGATCAGAGTTTCGTAATTTGAAGCGTATTCCCTACGCTTTACTGACTGAGCCAACCGGAGGGAGGGCAGAATCCCAGTCAGAAATTTTTTATGAAAATATATTTTGTTGAACATGAGTCACTGACGGATCGTGCCGTCCGAGTGTGCTCGATAAGAGTAAGCCTGATTGGGGCGAACTGCGGAGGCTTCCTCCGAATTTAGACCTCCCAATGAACCTTCAACTGGTAAAGTGCAGTGAGTGGTATCTGCCTTGGTCGATGATAAACCCTCTCCCACTACTTTCCTTGAATTCAAAACCAAATAATTTTTTTTATTTATTTTTACAGCCACTTCTTAGAGTGAATCACCCTGTCCAAGGCCTTGTAACATCGGCCTCATATAGACGGACAGGGTTAAACAATTACTGGAAAGATATGATGTTTCCTGTTCGGCTTAGCCTGCTCAAGTTATTACACTCTGGGTTTAGTGGTGGGCATTGATAAGCGAGCCGGACTCGAATCCGAGATCTTCAACCTGCGATGCCAACATGTTTAACCACTAGGCCATCGCGCCCACAAAATTGATACTTTCCCAATCGCACGAGTTTCATGTGGTCCACGCTTCAGTTAAGCGACAAGCAATTAGTTTAACCCATAGCAACTGTAAAAACGCAAAGTGCAAATTTTGCGAAGTTGGTGTTTTGAAAACAACCCTGATCGCCACCTTTAGTTGTTTTGTATTCACACTTATTCTGTTTATATCCTCCGAATTCGCGGAACGCAATGTTTGAAAGTATAAATAGATATATTTTTTTAATATTGGTCTGGAGGACGTGGACTACCTACTTATCCTTCCTCTGTGTCTTTGTGTTTGTGGATCCGTATGCAGTAAATGCAGGGATACAGTAGTTATAGAGTAACTATGACAAACTAGAGAGTTTCAAAGTCTTGCTTCACACTTACACAAATTTATTCCTGTAACGTTTCGTCTAACCAAAGTCAGACTTCTTCAGACAAGCATTTTTTTAAAAATTTAAGTTTCTTTTGTCCATTTATTCTAGAGGTACCGATTCGGATCGGGTATCTGCACAACAGGTCGAGGTCCGCCATATGACTAAGCTGTATTTTGAGCTTTCCTCTCCCGCAGGATAAAACTGAAATAACCGACTGATCCACCGAACCGCTTCGCATATTGGTATTGGGTGTTTCGACACATACAACACACTGAGGTCAGGACCATTTACTCTACAATTAAACATTCAATGTTGTGATGTAATAATAATATTCGTAGAATTGCTGCGCCATGTAATTGACTTTAGAATGCCGATTTCCTGTTATTTGTGAACAGAACTCCAATATTTCTGTAGCAATTGTTTATTAAAATGATCAGTGACAGGCAAATTAATAATAGTTTCCAGCAAATGAAATTATTAAGCTTAATGCGTTATTATTAGTTTCTAAATATGAGGATTAGTCAGTACGAAGGGGCGGAAATTTTTTAGACTGCCAAGACTTAAAAAAAAAGTTACAGGGCCCGCACAAATACAAGTACAAAGAATTTCTTTATGCGAAGCTTTCAAATTTGACCAAAATCGATTGCATGTTGTCGTGTAAAATTGAAATTCTAATTTGTTTATCAAGTTTTTGTTCCTATGAACGAATCACGATTGCTTCGAAAAAATTGTTTTTCGAATTACCGAATCGAATTGCCCAGCCTCACAGCCCTTTGGAATAGATATTCCAAACGTAACTAAACGCGTTTTATAGACAGAGACAGAGACAGAGAGTTCCATTGTTCGGCTGTCCGGGGAAAAGACTTTCTGCGTACAATGTAAATTTGTGATGCATATTCTCAAATGTGAAATGATGAGATTAACGTTCTAGTCTAATACTTCGTTCGAAAAATATTTGGGTAGGATAAGTGAGGAAAGCTCCGAGGAACAGATACCCTTGGAATATCTGTAGAATGAACAGACTGAGCCTACAGCATTAATATATATACGCTCTGAAGGTAAGGGGTTTAGAACAGTCCTAACGTATTTCCTACGTGTCGGAAGAAGCTAGTAAAGGGAAACAAAGAAGTGGTAGATTACTTTACCATCGTCCAGGGCGGATACCACTCACTGCTTACCATAGCGATTTAGTTTCGTGTGATGCTTTCCGTTTAGAGTGTAGTTGCTGGTAATACATCCTGTAGTGGCTCTTTGCTATTGAGTGGCCGTTATTTGGTTCCGCAAAATTTTTGTATAAAAATTAGTTTTGTTCAGAAACAGCATTCTATCATCAATCAAATTAAAACGTCAAAATTCCTCGTCCAAATTTTGTTGGGTTCGCAGGTTGAATTTCTCGGGTTCGAGTCCCAGCGAGTCCGACTCGTTAATCCATTCCCACGACTCGACCCAAGGGTACCAAACAGGAAATATAAAAACTCTAACCCCGTCCGTCTAAAAATGGCCGTTGGTAAGTAATTCAGGCTGTAGGTGTAGAAAAAATTGTGGGATTTCGTTGAGTTTTAAATCGTTTCGAAGCCAGCTGTGCGTTTTTTTCCCCGGGCGAAAGTGGCGCCCATGACATCAGGCCCCCTCCCCAAAATGCATGCATGTTGCGAACCTTGGAACAATCCTTAGGTGCAACAACCGCACGAAATGCTAAACATTGGGATCAGGTTCAGAAAAGCAGTTCATGGTTTTGATTTTAGCGGGAAAATAGACAGATCATCCCATCCCTGTCGAATTAAGTTTAAAGTACGTGGACGTGATTTTAAGGTAAATAAGGCAAATAGTCTGCATTGCCCAGAAAGGGTATTTATATGAGAATATTGGGCGCGTAAAAAGAAAAATACCGCTCTCTGAGCAAGGTGCTCAAACACCTAACTAACGGCCTCCCATATAGCAAAAATCTACTACAAAATTAAGTGCCAGAAACTGCATAAGCGGAAAACATCCCATATGGGACTAAACCACGATGGTAAAGTGCAGTGAGTGGTATCCGTACTGGGTGATGATGAAACCATGTACCACTTCTCTGCTTCCTTTTAGTCGTCTTTTACGACACGCAGGAAATACGTTAGGACTATATTAGTAAAGTATGTGTCACTGATGGCTAGGGCTGAACGATTCGATTCGGTGATTCGAATCGATTCGAAGTACAAATTATGCGAATCAATCGTGAACCGATCATAGAAACAAAAATTTGCTAAATGGAGTGGAATTTTTCATATTTCAACGACAAAATACAATGGATTTTGGTCAAATTTGACCAAACTCGATTGTATTTTGTACTTAAATTGAATATTTTCGCTTTTCATCTTGAATGTGATCGAAAATACATGGTTTTAAAGTCTGTATAAGCTAACATTTGTAATTCGTAACTGCAAATTATTCAATTGTCATAATGGAGACAATAATACTAATAGTAAAAAGGGGGTTTTTGTTATTTTCACGGAATCAGCGATTCGATCGAAACAGATTCGAATTTCAAATTATTTGATTTTGCCCAGCCCTACTGATGGCTCGTACGGCCAAGGTCTGGTGTATCATTATTAATGCGTTTGCGTTGATTTGTCCAGCCTTAAGGCCGCAATTCATTTGCCGGCGTTTTTTTTATTTTACCCTGCTTTACCCTTGAGTTTTAAGCTAGCGCAATGCTCTGCACGCAGTTCCTTACGTTATCCAACGCAACCGAACGGTTTTCTATGCAAGCTAACGGTGAGTGCCCGGTTCGTTTGTGCGTTTGTGCATTGTAGGTATAGAGTATTGCTGTCACAATTGGGGTAGTGCCGCTGTCACTGTTCTTAGCATACTCGACTGTGTACAATGACGTGTGATCAATACGATCGGGCCTAAACTTTCTCGCGGTCCTTTCTTCTGATTTGTGTCCTGCAGCCTTGCTCTGAGCGAATTGTAACAAAAACAAATGGGAATATGATTATCGCAAAGCAATGCAGGCGTGTATTGCCGTTTTCATTTTGTCAGCCGAAATGCAACGCAATGAATGCATCGGTAAGACGTGCATTGTGACCTTTACTTATGGCAGCCCTATCTCTACAGCGTCAGACCAGTTCTAACGTATTTCCTGCGTGTTGTAAGGTGGCGACTAAAAGGAAACCAAGAGGCGATATATAATTTCATCATCGCCCAGGGCAGATTTCAATCACTGCACTTTACCATGACGTTTCACTGAAAATGAGATGTTTTCCGTTTAGAATGCAGTTCATGTCGCTTTTTATAATAACTTTATGCCTATCAAATGGTCGTTTGTTGGCTCTTGCAGTCGCTGCTTTTAACATTGGTTAGAGAAAATTTCTATAAAAAAGCCCACAACTACACGGTATGCTCAAAAAAATATATTTTCAAAAAATTCGATATGCGTGTTTGTATAAACAAGACTAAAACATTTCCTCTCGTCGTCTGATCATGGCTTTTACTTTTTGTCAAAAATAGGCCACTGTTGGCTCGCGCCTCGGCGGCGCGATCCATCAATGACCCGTGCTTGACAAAACATGTTCGCTGAAAAAATTTTATATTGAGTTCTGATTGATCTCAAGTCGTCTGTATTGTCGTAAGTTATAGGGCTTCACGCTTTCTGAGATTTACATGAAAACATAAACAAGCCGAAGTACGTGGTTCTCCTATTACTTGAATGTATGTGGTCGTGAACAAATTGTACGTGAGTCTGATATATTATATTGCATATATTGTATTGTTGGATCTTGGTTAGCAAGGAAAGAACAGTGAGACCATAGGAGGCGGGGGATGGGGGGTAGAGTCAACTTATTGCATCATAATGGGGACCGCAGGCAATTTTTTAAGTAACGTTTTTATAGTATATCGCCACGAAAAAACCTTAAAATCGTGATAAAATTATGAAAGATTGGAACTCAGGATATAAAATTCGATAATTAAATAAGTGTACAATCTTTCCACGCGTCCAAGGCGCGTAAAAAACTCAGGAATTTCCTACCCTTCCAAGTACTTGAAAACCCATTTTGCATTTTTTCGATCGGTGAGGGAGGGAGGGGGGGTGAGACATGTCATCTTACCTGTTATGCGTAAATACTCTAGGAAAGAAAGGTCTGATTTTAAGAGAAGATGGTTTTAAAAAAGTTGTCCATCGTTCTACTATCTCCCAGGGCAGATACGACCAACTGTACTTTACCATAGCGATATTTTTGCTAGTACCATTTTGCAATTAGTTGTGGCAACTTATTTGTAGAAATAACCAAACCCCATTGTAACAATTTCCAGTTTTCAGGGAATCGAAAAAGCTACGCTATTGGCTTGGTTAAGTGGGGTCCGCGATGGCCTAGTGGTTATCAAGTTTGCATCGCAGGTTAAAGGTCTCAGGTTCTAGCTCAGGCGATTCTGGCTTGCTTATTCATGTCCTTCACTCAAAGTAGGGTGTAATAACTTGGGACTAGGCCTGACCAGAAAGATCATATATTTCCAACAACATTAACACTGTCCGTCTATAAATGGCCGCTAGTTAGTCCACGACCTTGGTCAGGGTGATTCACTTCAAAAAAAGATCTTATAAGAAAAAATTGGATTGGATTAAATGACATCGATAAAAACGTGATCGCTAAATAGAACAGTCGAGAACTGACTGCAAATACGTTTTGTCAAAATTCAGTCACTGATAGTTCGCGCCGCCTAGGCCCGATTTATCTGCGGCTCATGTTTGGCAAATTAACCTCATGAAGTGGAAGAAACTCATTCAAAATATAAATGTAAACAATCTGCAGTTCTTTAAAATCAGTTAGCTGTCTAGGTATGACTGAATAACGTGATATAAGCAGATTATATTGTATTATGTTTATTGATCTTATTTTGAAACATCTTTTTCTAGTGCACTGTTGGGGGGAAATGCACCGTTTTGTGGGCAAAAGCAATAGAAATCTGTAGCCTGTGTGATTTGCGCACCGAAAGAAATTATTTCCTATTTTAAAGATACTTTCCTATAAAATTCAACAATCTCTGGGATCTTCTCGAAGTGGAGAAGAGACGCATTCACATAAAAATAAACAATCCGTAGTAACTTGAACTCATTTAGCTGCGTGGATGTGACGGAATAAAACGTGATATAACGTTAAGCAGACCACATTGTAATATGTTTATCGAGTTTATTTTGAAACTTCTCATTTTATTGTACCGAGGCTCTATAAACTAACGGAGGTATGTTGGGCACGAGGCATTTTGAGGGGCGTTGATCTGAAGATTTGATAGGAATGGAATAGCTGAAGTACCTGTGGCTGAAATAGGATGATGTAGGATTTCATTTTTATTCGGTGGGAAAGGAAAGTCGAGAATGCGGCCCAATCATATGGTGATTCACGTGTAGACACTAGTTCCGAATCGAAATTGAAGGTTTAAGTTTAACATGTTTCTCATTTTTTCTGTGCATGGACCTGGTTTGTAGAGAAAGTCACAAGCAGCAGTTATAGCAGCTGTACCCCTGTGCGAGGCGTTCCAGCAGATCTGTCGCATAAACTCTCCCCGCATGGGATCTAAACCTGCGGCAGGACGATCGTAGCTCCAAGCATTCTGCAGATTGAAGAAACTGCGCACCCAGGGATCCAAACTGGTGATAGCAACATAGTTATTCCTTTAACTAGGTGAAGTAAGACAAATTTATCACAAAACTAAATGAAGTACCACTAGCTTACCTAGCTTCACTTTCAAACCAAGGCAGCACATTAATTTAAAACCAGATAATCGTTGTTTGGCTGCATTCAATACATTTCAAGCTAAAAATTTTCTAGTCCATTTTGCAGACTTTTTCGTAAGGAAAATATAATTTAAATAGTTTTTTTAACTAGTTACCTTGTTTAAAATGAGGTAAATTTACCTAATTTTACTCAGTAATTTACTAGTTAAAACTAAAAATAGAAAGTTGATAAAAATTAAAATCCAGGTAAGTCAGTTATCAGTGAAACTAGGTGAAAGTATTGTAAGACTAAACTCGGCGAACTAAGTATACTAGGTAATCTGGGTTTTACCTAAAACTACGTGGTTCGCTGATGCAACTGTGTAGCCACTCAGGATCAGGAGGGGGTCAGCCTGAACAAAGCCCTGTACCAGCGACCACTTCATGATGATCAGGATTAGTTTTTTTGGACAGATATGATTTTTCCAGTTCGGTCGAGCCCACTCAAGTTATTACACCCTGGGTTGAGTGGTGGACGTGAGTTTACAGAACGGATTTGACAGGACTAGAACACGAGATATACAACCAGGCGGTATAGGGAATGTAAAGCAGTGGGTGCAAATATCGAAAATGAATGTGGGTGCAATTGGACGTTAGTGCTAAATATTTGCTGATGCATTTTTACTTGGGTGTTTTTTTGCAAATGCAAATTTGTGCGAATGGAATTGTGCTGAAGAGGAATCCAAATTCGAAAGAGCATAACTTAAATGCAGTTACATTTTGCAGTAGCTCTTAGCTATTAAGTGGCCGTTACTTGATTCCTCTTAGGCACTCCTTCCGGCTTTGCTCAGATTGAATTCCCATAAACACAAGTAAAGTTAATATAAACATACACGGAGAAAGATGTATATTACAATGCGCTTTATTCATTCTTTACGAATAGAAGGTATATTTTGTCAAGCATGAGTCACAGATGCACCGCGCCTCGAGGGCGCGGTACATCAGTGACTCATCCGTGACAAAAATTCTTTCAAAAATTTTTTTCGATCGAATTATGTTCAACTGACACGCCACTTGAGTTTACAAGAAAATCTAATCGACCCATAGTTTCGCTTTGATCAAAGAATTTGGGGGAACCAGCAATCATATTTTAGATTATATACGGCTGTTCAAAATATTCGTTTCGTTTCATAATATTCGGATCATAAAATATTCGATTCTATTTCTGCAACAATTCGAAATCAACAAAATGATAATTCTAATTTTTTTTTATAAATAAGAGCGAATCTTGACGTAAATTATGAGCTGATAAAAAGATGTCTTTGTTTGTTTTTTATATGACTTACGATTCGAATATTCAATTCGATTCGGAAAAATTGCTCGATTCGATTCTGAAATTAGGAGATATTCAATTTTGTCCACCCCTAAAAATATACCGAACGTGAGCTGCAAATGGATTCCGATAAATTCCCTTGCTACCCGATCATTCAACCCGCCTGCTAAGTAGGCGAGAAATTTCTCCAAACAACTTTTGTATAGAAAACCGCTGATTTTTCGCTTGCCGAGGTCGCAATTTTACCTTTCTGGCGTTTTGAGACTAAGGCTGGGCAATTAGATTCGATGATTCGAATCGATTCAAAGCTCGCGCTATTCGAATCAATCGATTATCGTTCGTAGGAACGAAAAACTTGCCAAATGAAGTGAAATTTCCATATTTAACGATAAAATGCAATCGATTTTGGTCAATTTTGACCAAAATCGATTGTATTTTGTCTGTAAAATATAAAAATTGTTTCTCTTAGACATGGAGTCTGAATTGAAAATACACTATAAACTATAAATGTCTTGATTTTCACAATGAAGACAATTCGTAATAATGAAAATGGGATATACGTTATTTACGCAGAATTAGTGATTCGATCTGACTCGAAAAAATTATCCGAATCAGATTCGAATTCCAAATGATTTGGTTTTGCCCAGACCTATTCGGAACCGAATGATATGTAACGTTTTCAAATGACGTATATATCGGGAGTCTTTGCCGTTACCACCTTTATTACAGGCGATATTTATTTATATATTTTGTCATTTAAATCCACTCTTGCGCCAGGCCAGAAGCAGTGCTTGAAAGGAACCAACTAACGGTCAACATAATCGCGAAAGGCTACTACATGACATAGTACCAATACCAAGATGTAATATTGTACTAGCAACTGCACCCTAGATGGAAAATTCCAAGCGTAACTGAACCGCTATGATGAAGTGCTGTGAGTGGCATCTGCCCTGGACGATGGTTAAACAACTACCACTATGTGTTTTGTTTTAAGAGCATGTTTCGATAAGTTTGAGATTCAATGCGAGGGCTATGAATGCTTCGGTATAAACGTAGAATTTCTACGTAACTTTACTTAGTTCTCTCTGATTTGCGTGCGTGAGCACGCAAAAACATAGGCACTAATTACGCACGCACAATTCTCTCCTATATCTGTACGTAAGTGGGCGTGAAATAAAATATCTCTCGTTTTGTAATGTGAGAGAATGCGTATCAATTTATAAGCATTTATCATACCAAGTGTGGTGTGTAGATATTATATATATTTTCGGCCAAGTATACCTGAAGGCACACTTAGTCGGTCTAAATTTGGAATGCGCTTCGCATTCCAAATGGTTCGATTGTCTGCCCGAGAATTTTCTTTCTATGCGCCGTGATGGAGTTATCTGATATCCCGCGAGATTTCTTCAAACGCCGGCCTTTATAAATATGGGTTGGCGGTACCCAAATCGGACATTTTATTTGGCCAGGCACGAGATGCAGATGGACCGCGTCTCATCGGCGGGATCCATCAGTGACACATACTTAACAAAAGATGCTATGATGAAATTTTTCTGATTGGTTATTAATATAAAGAAATATGAAAATGAGAATTGAAAAATGTAACTCAGCAATGATTTTATCCGGTTGATAAACGCGCAGATAAATTTAAATTATTAAGTGTAGCAATACCTAAAATTGACTGCGTCGAACAGAGCGCCAACAACGCTGAAACTGTGCTTCCAAGCGTACCCGTAACAGGAATTTAAGCAAGAGTTGATCGCACAAGTTAAAAAAATATCTAGTGAATGGAAAGACAGTCGTGTAGCAAATGCGCTGCACAATAAATATTTAAATAGTGTACAAAACAAGATTCGTCGCATAACGTTCCGTTATGTTTTTTTAAGCTGCTGATTTGGGTGGGGAGGGGGGTCTACAAAACACACAATTTCCCTTCATGAATCATTCTTAAATGTTGTGGGTTAACGTTTTAAAAAGTAATACATCTAAATAAAACATGCACTAGTTTTATTTTAACAATTTTCGGTTCGGTGGAATTTTTTTTCTACCGACATTCTTTAAAAATGACTCAACTCGTTTTCATGTTCAACCGGAATATTCTTGCATCATCTGACATTGATGCTCTAATATGGTAATCAAATTAGTAAAAAGAAATTGTGGATTTTAGGAAACATGTCTGGTCAAGTATATGTCAGTGTGATCGAGCTATTATTCTATGGGGTGCTGGAGACGTGACCAACGATGGCCGAATCTCTCTCCTGCAACGAACACGTAACGTTCGCGCACATTCTTTCCAACCACAATTGTATTATTCATGTTTGGTCCTTGTTTGGCAGCGCATATTCAGCCTACAATACCCTTCAAGTAACGTTACAGATCGGAAAAGTAATTTTATCAAGCACGGGCCATAGACATACCACGCGTTTTACGGGTTTCTATTTTCTGGTTTCATTCATCTTTGGTCCTTGTTTGCAGCGCATATTTATCCAACAATACGCAGACCAGGAGAAACTCACTTTCCTCGACCAGTCGATAGCGACACCACACCGCAACTTGCTAAACCAGGATCGGAAAAAAGGAGACCGCAACTAAAGTCAGATAAAAGCACAAAAATATCAGAAATACCAGACATTTTACATTGATCGTTCTACAAGCTGGATGAACTACAGCTGAATATTTATATTTACTATGATGTCAAGACGGACTTACACGACATACAAAGAAATGGATTCTACTAATAAATGGATTTTATTATTCGCCATCGTAGCGTTAGAGGTTTCACTTGTACATGCGGGATGTAGCAGATCACTGCCAGGAATGGGTAAGAATTTTTTTTTAAGGAGTTGGGAATTTTTGAAATAAAAAAATGCAAACTTAAAGAATGCAGTACGTATAAGATTAAGACGCCAATTGAATATTTGTGAAATAAATGTGAATATAACTGCATAGTTTATATATATTAATAATTTTTTTTTTCATAAAATCCTTACAGTCGCACTTTTCTTTACGCCGTGTATAAATTCAAAAATACAATTGCTAGGGAAATTAGAAAATTAAAAGTATAAGTTTGAAATGAAAATATTTTTTAAACAATATTTTACATAACCGCCAAATATATATCAATGAATTAATTCAAAATGTTTTTTTTTTTTTTTTTAAATTTATGTGTTCGGACTCAAAACGGTTGAATCTCGCGGGATTGTACAATATTTCTCTCGGCATTGCGATACGCAGATTTGCCGCTGCGGGTTTATGCTTCTTGCTTTGTGAAAAAGATAAAAAAAAAACCTTCAACCACTCCTTTGCTTTCGCTCCAATCAGAACAATATCAGCGCACGCTTTTTGTTGTCGGTGTGATCCATCTGGCTCATACTTGGCGAAATAAAATTTCGGATTCGGCCAACCATAAATCCCCACGATTCGAATAAAATATCGACGGAAAATTTTTTTTTTGGTCATAGTAGATCGCATTACCGAATGCGAAAAATAACGAAATATTTTTTTAAAAGCGTTTTTACTCAAATGAAACCATTCTCTTTATATGAAAATAATAAATCAGCTTTAGATTATAGGAATAAGCAAATATACAAATATACATTCCGCTCCATCATTGCGAACGGGGAATCGTGATATATCGGGTCGGAGTAGGATTAATCACAGTTAATAATACTCAGAGCGGCGATGGAAGTTTTGATTTCGCACCGCCAGGAATCAATTTAAAGCCGCCATAGTAAATTATAGGGGACAGTTATTGGAAATTTTCCAACGTTTTGGTATTTATTTATATATTTCGTATTCAATTTTTGCGGAGTTTTGCCTTCAAAAATAGTTTGGCCAAACATGTTGTGTTAAGCACGAACCCGGTCGATCTGTGGCTCATACTTGACAAAATAAAATATCAGAAGTTTATATTATCTACCTTTTTATATCAAATTTTTCTAAGAACTTGGTTATACAATTTTATACGCTCGTATAGACAAGGGTAAACTCTTTTATGGACATAATATCTTTTAAATATGTATATAAGAATATATTACCCATTGTAAATGAATTGAGCTTAAATTCTTTTAAATTTCATCGGGTTGTATCCAATATATGAGTTAATTCAAGCAATTGTAACCCTGTCCGTCTATAAGTGGCCGATGTTACAGGGCCTTGGACAGGGTGATCCACTCTAGGAAGTGGCTGTAAAAAAATGAGCGATGGCATTTTGTATCAATGAATGACATTTTTTGAGTTATTTTTGTGTTGCGTTATATCGTGACAAAGCCCGCTATATGTGACGAAATAATTGCAAACTACCGTAACGAATATAAATGCAGATAATTCATATCGCAAACGAAAGGAATTTATGCTCTGGTGGGTTTATTATGGGCTCTGTATAATAAATTTAAATTCAATTTTCTATCGAGTTTGTAACATTGTTGGATTGCGCTAAGGCACGGTCCACCTGTGGCACATACTCATAGAAAGTGTTCTTTATAAGTTAAAAATATTGAAATTAGAAAGTAAACAAAAGAATTAATATAGGGGATCGCGGTCTTTCAACACAGGGACAAATCAAAAAGCCCACAGGTGAAATAAACATCAAAATATGAGAAAATAGCAAAAAATCTGAAATCTGAACTTGGTAGCTGAAAAATATAATATAAAAAAGAAACTTTGTTATTGTGAATTTTCGCAGATAATTGTAAAAATACAGAACAATTTTGACCGATTATGCTGATATGGGCAGTTTCTCAACATTGAATTATGTAGTTGTCTGGTATATTCAGACACAAATGAAGCGCAATTGTGTATTTATATATTTTGAGTTTGTCTTATTATGGGACATAGATATTGAAGTGCGGTCTGACGCGGCGGGAAGTCTAGCCCCTATGAATCAAAGTGGTGGTGCGAACCAGGTGCGCAAACAACAAATCTGATGCGGCTATGCGAAAAATTTAACAAGTTTTTGCTTCGAAATTTAAAATTGAATGATAGATTCCCGTGACCGCGTTTTGTTTACCTCGACAAACAAGAACATGGCGTCGTTTCCCTTCTACAAATCACGTTTTACCGTAACGCGTTATAACACGCTCACATTAGGAATGGGAAATTGATCAAGGACAAGAAGCTAACTGACCAGATATAATAGTATTAAAGAAAGATATTTGCTTTACAAAATGCAGTAAAATCGCCTTTTTTACTGTAATTTTAATTGGTAGCATTTATATTGAACTGGAAGGTCGTTTTTTGCCAAATATTTGAATGTTGATAGAGCGCATCTCGAAATAAATAATCGTAATGTACGATCTCCCAGGGAAGATACCACTTAGTGCACTTTACCATGACGGTTCAGTACCGTTTGGAATGTTCTCCGTTTAGAGTGCAGTTGTTTGTACTGCATTTTAGGTGGCTGTTGGTTCCTTTTAGGAATTGCTTCGGGCCTTGCTCAGAGTGAATTTTAATAAAAAAAACAACTCAAAATATATATTTTCTACATTTTGAATATTTTCAATCGAAATTACTTTCAATTGGTTTCCTGATTTGATAACAAAATGCAGAATATTTTAAATTCCAGTGTGAAAGTTCACAGAACAGCCATCAAATTGAACCAATAAAGAGATTATTTATTTGAAGTCATATTCGGTTCTCGTGCCTGATGCGCAAACCGCAATCTTGTTATATAAACATATGAAATCTCTTTCACTGTGAAGAAATTAGTTAAATACGTTTTGCTAAGTACGGGACACTAATGGGGCGCGCTGGCAAGACGCGGTCCATCTGTGACCCATACTTAACAAAATACCATCCTTAATTAATAGACAGTTTGTAATCTTATATAACAATTCAGGTTAACACGGCATAATCGGGTTATAAAAAAGTATTTTTACGTCACAAAACACATTACTTGTAAAAATTTCGGGCATTCCTAACGCAGTATGTATTATAAAATCTAAATTTATATCGTGATAAGCGAAATTTTCGGTTGCAACCGAAGGATTTTTGAATGAAACGATCATTTCAATCCAATCATTCAAATAACGAAAAAAATTCCGAATTTATGACGTCATATTTAGCAGTAAAATAGAACCGTAACAAAAATGTATCAAATTTATGACGCTTTTAGGTGATTAATGTGTATATTAGGCAATCATTAAAAATGCCCAAATAACGGAAAAATCATACCTGTGACGTCACAGGTTTGCTATAAAATATGTTCATTGACCAAAATTCCGACCTAAGGACGTCATCAGGCCCCTGTTCATAGTACATATTTGGTGTTTCAACGAAAAAGTGAAACTAAAATACCAAAAAAATTTGGTTTGCTTCAAAAATACCTTCTCTGACCGAAATTATTATGTCATGACGTCATGAGTCCCCTGGTTGAGCGTATATTAGGTATCAAGGCAGAATGTTTGATGACTGACGCTGTCTCTACGCTGCAAAATGCGAAACCTTAGTCACGGTAACGTCATAGCTATTTATTATAGTAACGGAAACATTAAACATAGCCGTCTTCCGCCTTTTCCAAACTTCTGGTATCACATCTTTAGAAACACGTTCTGCTAAGTAGGATTCCTTACTTAGTTCCTCATGGCATAAGTATACGCTATATAAAAACCGACAACCATACGGACAGATGGAAAAGTACCACGTTGATGGGAATTTTGAATTCGAAGCTAAATTTTGATAAAAGTATGAGATGACATAAGCAATTTTGCCCAATTAAGAAAAAAGAACACGAAAAAATGATGCGTTTGAGTGATAATTCTTCAAAATATCCAATCAATAGCACGATTTTTTTGGGCTAAAAAAGTCCGTTTAGCCATTCTTGGATCATTTACACAACAATTTTCATGAAATAAAAAAATCTGCTTTATGTTACATTCTCCAATCCTATCTTTCGTATCTAGTAAAGGAATTTGACTCAAAACATTTCCCCGAAATTTATAGCGGTTTCGAAACTTTTCCTCCGTAGAATTTTTAAAAAAAGAGGAATCCGAAATAAAAGAATAAATATCGCGAATCTGTCATAATTTAATTTTTGGTAAAACATTTCAAATTTAATTTGTGACTCAATAGCAAAACTCATTATTACTCATCAATTCTGTTAAATCCAAACCAATATCCAAACAAAATTTACGCTCAGTCCCCCCCAACGAGTCAGATAACTATCAAGTTTCTGTTTTGTAATTTTCATAACAGATCTGATCCGGGACCTAATCTGCGAAATATTTTATAAACATTTTTTAAAGTATGAGTCACTGATGGATTGCGCCAATAAGACGTGGTCCATCTGTGGCGCATGCTTGTAATAAACACAATTTCTAATTAAAATGTAAATTCTGTAATTTCGACCAGTGACCCGTGAGTCAATGTAAAACAACCCAATCCACTTCCGATTTATTTAACTTTGTGCTTTTGGAACGAATAATTGGGATTTTACACCACTTACACGCGTAAAAAAATGAGCAAAATGTGTATTTGCGACCCGAAAAGCGACCCTCGGATACACAGAAACGACCTCACATAATACCACCGTGTCACAAAGGTCCCAATGTATCAACTAAGGGTTTTTTGAAATGAATTCTGGTCCTTCATCTTATTTTTAGTGTCAACAGAACGAAGTATATAATAATAGCTAAGATAGGTAATGAATAATGTATATTGCGGATACATGACTAAATTTAGAACGTGTGATTACGTTTTGCGTAACAAAGAACTCACGCAATACGCAATATGTTACGTAGTGCGTGAATACGCAAATAACCGTTTGACGCTATTATTATACATAGGAACTTGAGTACAAGGTACCATTTTAACTTAAAATTTTATTTAAAAATTCATAACAAAATGATAAAAAACGTGTTTGAAATTTGGTGTGATATTAAAGGATTTTACCTCCATTAAAAAAAAAAAGAATTTAAATGACTCGATAAAAATAGAATAAGTTTAGTTAGATAATATTCAAATTTTTTCAATAAAATTTTGTGACATGGAATTTTTGAAATAACCGAAAATCCGTGATATGCGTTGGTATTGGTTTGTTGAAGTTACTTGCCTAAAAGTTAGCAACAATGTGACAAAAATACAGTAAAATCGCTGCTTTTTGACAGTAATTTCACCTTGTAATATTGAAATATAATTATTAAAAGGACTCTTTATGCCAACTATGAGGTGTTGATGGAACGCACCGCCAAGGTGCGGTTTATCAACAGCTCATATTTGGCATAAATTGTATTAACAAGATAGATTTTCAGAAATGCACAATTACAACGAATGTCCAGTAAATTTTCTGCGTTTTTGTAAAAGTGTGCGACAGTTTTATTACGACAATATATATTCACAAATATGCAAAATAGATTTTCATTAATTTGTAACAGTTTTAATAAAAGAAAATTACGTAAAAATGTCGTATTAAAAGACGCTATATTAGCGATAATAAAGAAAATTATGACTTTATCAAGAAATTATTTAAATATGTCAAACAGGGCGCAATGAAATTCCTGTTTCGTATTTTAATTTAAAGCAATACTATGGAAATGCGTGCATTTATATATTTTCGAGCAAAGTAAAATGAAAACGGGAAATAAAAACTGAAAGCGTCAATTATTTTTGACATGTTTTTTATTTCGGACAATGATACAATTACATAGGTTTCATCGAAATATGCTTATAGTGGATGAGTTTATCATCGTCTAGGGCAGATACTACTCACTGCACTTCACCATGGGAGTTCAGTTCCGTTTGGGGTGTTTTCCGCTTAGAGTGCAGTTGCTGGTATCTTGTAATAGCTCCTTGCGATTGAGTGACCGTTAGTTAGTAGCTTTCGGGCATTTGCTTCCGGCCTTACATAGAGTGAATTTCAAAAATAAAAAAATTAAAATCCGATACATGCGAGGTAATTTTTTGACTCGGTTTTATTGAAGCTCTGTTCAATGACAATATTATTTGGAATCTTCATATACTACATGCAGTTGATTTATTTGTGGACTCGTTGTTTTCCCTAAACTTGGCATTATTACTTTGTTAATACTTTGATTCCTGTAATTAATACTTCAATAACGAGAAGGCAAAATAGACTGCACAAATAACACGATTTATTATGTTGACATTTTTGCGAATCGTTCGTTTATTTTTAACGACGAAGTCCCTGTGTTTTTGCGGTATTTAAGCTCCAATACGCTAAACATAAGCGCATGTATACGAGCACGATAATTTCACGAACTTTAAAAGTTTTTTATTCTCATGAAATCCCGTGATGTCGCGTTTATAAATGGGAGAAAATTTTGTTCTTGAAAGATAAAATTCATGGAATATTTGTGGAATATACGATTAATTTTAGCTCCTGTTTGATTGTTTATGGTTTTCAATAAAATATTCTGTTTCTTGGGATTAAATTTACTTAGGGACCGCACTGTAACAAAAGAGCGGTAAATTCACTGTTAATTTGTAGTAATAGTACGTTTTCAAAGGTATAAATCGCCTTGTTTATAAGTGTTTGGCCAAATATAGGCTGTTGATGGAACGTACCACCGAGGTGCGTTCCATCAACAGCCCATATTTGCCATAAAACGTCGATATCACGAAGTTAAATACCTGTGAAAAAATATATTTTGTTGCATTTTTTACATTATATGGGCTTATATGTTAAAAGGTATATTCCTTGCGTCCTTATCTATTTTATTACTTTTTGTAAAAATCAAAATCCTGAAATATGAAACGAATTTCGGTGTCAGACGAGTTCTTCTTGAATTAATATTTTTGTGGAATGTGAGACATGATTAGTATAAATTTCACCAAAATTTGCGTTGTATTTTTCAATCTCTAAAAATTACCGTTTACCGCAAAAATAGTCCCGCAAAAATGGGTCTAAATTTGCATTTTTGATCAAAGGACATTTTTGTTGAATATTCATCTCTTGAGTCACTTTAAATGAGCAGTTTTGACCAGTATTTGTTGCCAAATTATCGAAAAATGGCACAAATTTCGAAAACAAAGTCACAAGAAGGTGTTTTGGGTTCAAAAATTAAGTAAACAGACTTTGAAAATGAAGTAAACAGAATCGATAGCATCTAGCAGGTGGCCGGTGTCGCAAATTTTTTTCTTCCAAGACGCGATTGCGGGGCTTGGGCAGGTTTTTGCTTGATATTTTATCCGTTTGTGGCCGTGAAAGTATGTGAATTGTGAATAAAATCTCTCGTGCTGGAAAGATTATGCATCGATTATACTGATAACGAAGCCTCACCTTTGAATTATATCTGATATCATCGGTATCAGAATAATGGCCGACGAGACGATGAAACTTATCTGCGCGAGTCACTAAAAATTACGGTGCGAATTTGCTGCAAGTGGAACTGGTTTTGTATTGATAACAAAAGTACAAATCCTCGTAACTATAATCCATTGTTTCATCTATTTTGAAGCTTATTGATCACGTAGACTATATGTTCGTACAAGGGTTGTGATTAGACTATCAAACAAGCGAAAGTTTTTGTTAGCTATACGGTTAAATATTTAAGTTCAAACAATAAAAAGCATTTGAAAATATGGCATTTTAAGTAATACCATACGAGTCAGATAAAACAAAATGGCAATGTCTTGCTACATGTCGGGGTCAAAGGCACCGACACTAGACGCCCACCCGCGCGGCGCACGGTGCGACGGAAGTGCCGTCTCTATTATTGTGCTTGATTTTGTAGTAATTTTTTGTAACTAGTTTGACGGCTGGAGATCAAAGCCGTTTGAAAATTATTATGATTTATATCAAAAGATTGAAACTTCAAAAACTTTTTTCATGAATTAGCAACAAATTTAGGATTTTTTAAAGCATGAGTCACTGATGGTTCACGCCTGGACGGCGCGACCCATCAGTGATTCATACTTTGCAAAACATGATTGTTCTTGTTACGACAAATAACTTAAAAACATGTTAAACTTGTATCATTGATCGACTTTTACAGCAACGGTCAGGTTTGTTCAATAACGCCACCGAGCCTTTTACCTCTTTGAATAAAGGATGTGAGGTGACACGCCCACACCTGCAAAAGAACTTCAAAAACCATTATGAGACAAACATTCTTTAGTTGGAAAGCTTAAACAATGACCTTTTCTCTCAAAAATACAGCCGATAAAAATCTGGTGATCGCATATAACCATCTTAATAATCCATGAAAGTAATTTTAATGCAATAAAAACTCATTACAACTTTCACACAACACAAACAACACAAAAGAGCTTTAGACCAGAGACACATCTGCAGTGGCGACTATACACACTGTCTGTTCTAATGTGTTTCCTTTCTCATTGCATTGAATTCGTTTAAGTGTGATGGTTGCGTCTTGGTTGACAGAGGTTCGAATTCCTACTGAGTCAGGAAGTGAATCTTTCAGTAGGTCTCTTTTGTGGTTGCTGAAACTTTGAGAATAAATAGAGACATTGCAAAAAATATAGAATATTTGTTCCCTGTCTATTTCATTGTTTTATTTTTAAGTTCCATAAAATTTGCACGGTTGAATAGCGCGCACAGAGATCTTGAAATCACTTGAGTTTACAACAGAACAACATTGCTATAATATTCGGCATATTTTTATGAGTAGACCCCAATTAAATTTACACGCAAATAAAAACAAACCAACTGAAAGAAATTCCATTATCAAAGAGACGCCAACGATTCTTTCAAGTTTAAGGCCTTGCATGTGTCATTGACCGCGAGCGACTTTGGTTCTCCACTCCAGCGCCAAATATGCCTATGTGCCGCCGTGGGAATATGTTTAAGTCTAATTTGCGTTTTTGGAGGCTTATATGGGGCTCATTATGAGCTTAGTAATAGCTCATGAACGAGGTATAATATGACCATGTTTTGATATTGTGATATATCATGTCGGCCTTTTGATCCTTTGTCTTTCATCTAAAAAACCTTAAACGTTTTTGTGTAAACAATTTTTAATCAAGCTTGACCCATAGATGGATCGCGCCTGGAAGGCGCAGTTCACCTATGGCCCAAGTTTGATGAACTATAATAAAAGCATGCACCCGAATCAGACATTCTTTACTTAACAAAATTCATGAATATAAATCTTAAATTGACAAAAGAATGCACATCTGCGTTGCAATTTGGTTTGTTTCACGCAAATCCGCCTATTTATTATCGAGAACAGACATTTTTCCCAGATGTTTTGTAAATTAACTCTTCTGAAAACGTGACTAATTCCGCCCCATTATTCTATTCGTTTAAACGACAAGAGAAAATGATTTTTGAACACCAATCGTCTCGCTTAATAGTATTGTACACCATTATCAGAATAAAAGTTATCAAGATGTCCCATCTCTCTTTATCGCAGACCTAATACTATTGATGCTACTTTATACGATTAAACAAATATATGAATTCCCAAAAAGATATCTATTTACCCTATTTTTAATAAAATAAACCAAACGCAAACTACAAGTTACCATAATGTATTCAGCAAATGCACTTTAAAATCTTAAAATAACACATGCTTCGACAAATTAAAAAAGATAACAAAATAATGGAAATAATGGAAAATAATGCTTAGAGTTGGGAAAAAAATATCAATTACTTTAGTAATTGCACATTGGTGGTTTCAGGAGACTTGTCTGATATGTTTCTTGCAGATTTGCTCTGAGCGAATTTCGAAAAAAATAAAACGCAACTGCATACGTGTTCCCCATAGTTGTGGTTTGTGTATTCAGTACGAACGTTTATAAAACTCCATTGACCTAGCCCGCATTGTTGTGTTAGTCGTCGGCATGAATGCAATTAAGTGTGAAATACTAACGTACCGTGAAAATATGATCAAATTTGATATCTTTATTCCTGTTTTGATTTTTAAATACTCACTGATGTGACTTAGTATCCGTCAACAGGTACCGTAATTTTGTTGTTACTCTTATGATTTATTGTCGATCAAAGGAAACGATCAAGAGGCTGAATTATTAACACATAGTTCCGCGTTGAACTCAAAACCATAAAAGTTGATTTGGCAATCTTTGCTCTTAATCATTATAAATATTTTTTAAAAATTGTGCAACCAATATACGCAGGAAGAAGCGTGAACCCAAATGATTTTTTTTTTAAAAATATTTTATTTATGCGAAAAAATATATTTGAATATATCTAAAATCTATGAGTCGTCAAAGCTACTTTGAGGCGGATCGAGACATTTTATGTTGTATTTTTCCTTTACCGGTTTCACCCGCTTGTTAAGTGCCTTGTTAAAGGGATCCTCAAAAAATCTGCATAGATCTACTGCACATACTCCTCCCAAAAAGTTGAAGTTTGCTTACCTTGTCTTGCGCAAATACTAACCTCGTTTAAATCTCACAGTTCAGTAAGTATACAAGATCAGCGGGGAAGATATTGGACCTGTTATGATGTCCTTTGCAATGACCGTTACGATGCTTGTTAAAACTATCACTCTCCCTTAAAATTTTAGAGTTGTTTTACCCAGAATTGACGTATTATATTTCGAGCACAAAAATTTGAGCAAATTTAACTGCAAACCGTAAAATTTTTGTAAATAACAATTATAAATTTTGTATACATGTTGAAAAAGATTATTCTTAAATGAAGTGTGAGCCAAGATTCGACCGTTTCGTAACCCTATGTCCAACAATGATCCATACATAGAAAAGCAGTATTTTCAGTCGTATTTCAGCAAAACTATATATAGAGAAATATTATATATGTGCGCCAAGTATGACCCGTGGCTCAGCGGCGCTAATTATCAGCGATCCATAGCTAGCCACATTCTTCATTCTTCTTTTACGCGTTCAATATACTTTGCTTCACTAAAGTTACGGTCTGCAGTTACACTCCAAGATACGAAAACCCGTCTCTCTTTTTTTAAGAGTGTACTTAATATGTCCCGACGCGCAGTTGGAGGTCATAAATGTTTCAATTCATCCAGAAAATTAGTTTTTAATGTCTAATCCATACCATCCTGTTTATAATCCTTGAAATTCTTGAGATTTTAGACGCACAACCTGTGATCTTCAAAAATCCAATTGAATCATCAAAGTCATTTTCTTCCTACTTCACACTGCAACAAAAGTACAGTAAATTACCCGTTCATTTGCAGTAATTATAATTTTCCAAAATTCAAAATCCTCTTATTGATGCTAATAAGGACTGTTGATGGATCAAATTTCAGTCGGCACGTTTCATCAACAGTCCATAATTGACCAAATGACCATTTTAAAGCTATATTCAGAAGCAAAAAGTGAAATTACTGTTACTGCTAAAGTAAAGCGGTTTTACTGCAATTTTGTTACAGCGTATCACTCCATAAGTAAATATTCATAAGCGCGGTTTTGGCGTCAGTCTACGCCTCAAAATTATAGGAAATATCCATTATGAAGACCTAATAGATCCGAATTCGCAGGATATGTTGACATATTTTCTATACAAACCTCGACCGCAACCTACTTTCAAGTATGGGTCACTGATGGATCTCGCCATTTTTGATTGGGTAGTAGAGTGCAGTTTGTAGTACCTGCCTAGGGTGCCAAGGCGATCCATTTGTGATTAATACTTGACAAATAAATAGAAAAGTATTCGATGTATTGCAATTAAATTAATAAATAATATTTTTATCTAAAATAATTCCGCTAAAATTTTTCAAAAATTATCTGTTTCAGCATTTACTATGATTTACCAAAAAATGTTCCAATTATTGAAAAAATTCTAAAAAAAAATTTTTAGCCGATCTTTTCAAATCTGTCAAAATTGGTACCGCAATGTCGGGAACCCGAGTTCAAAAGCTTGTAAAGTTTATTGTTCTTGATAAAGCGAAATTGAAATTATGTAACAATTTAAACTTGTATTTTATTGAAAAGCTAAAAAAAGGATAGAAAATTTGGTTCTAAGTTTGAAATATTTTTTTGAACAAAATTATGATGTAATTTAAAGTCACCGTATCCATGCTTGTAAGTCGATGTTTCATTCTAGAAAATCCTTGTTATAGTATAATGATCTTTGGTCTCACATTTTGGGAAATCAGGGTTAAAAAAAGTAAATGACCACAACCTGTATATTTAACAAATCAAATTGTAATTAAAATCAAATGTTGCAACTTAATTTGTATATTGGATAATAAAGGAAAGTGATAAAGAGTCTATTTTTGTGTCATTTTTTGCTCCTGGACAGCACGATCCATCAATGACTCATAATAAGTTAAGTACACGTGGCTGTTTTGTATAATATATTGGATAGTTATTCCCTATATACATTTCTAGATCACGTTGTATAATGCTATTTATATGTGCATCACTTATCGTGTATTAAAAACAAATATAAAGCAATAAGTCGTCTCGCGATGTGATATTTTATGGACGAAAATAAACCATATAATTCCAGAAAATTTGCTTAAATTCTACAAAATTAAGATTTATAAATTTTTAAAATTTGCCTAATTTTAACAAAAATAGAACATGAATGACCGTGAGCTTCTTCATTTCAATACCATACAAGGTCAGTATCATGGACGATGGAACTTATCAACTAAAATAATAAACAAATCACAAACTCGCTTCGCAGTTGAAATTCTTTCGGTTAGGGCGGTTTCATTTTATTGCAAAAAATCATTGAATTCACTAACATTTATTGGTAATTGGTTTTTAAAAAGCTAAGCATATTTCATTGGTTCGGTTTTGTTAACATAGAGAATAGAGTTTGAATTTAATAATGTTCTGTCTAGCATGGACCATACTTGACATACTTCGAACACTCTGCGTTCCATATATGGAACGGAACATATTTTATTGATTTTGCAGCTTTCTTGGCAAAAATTCGTTGACTGTGATTTATGTCAAATTTATATAATTTTTGGTTTTTGGACTTTTTTCAAAAAACATCGACGCGACCAATTTTGACATTAAAATATTTGTTGAAAATTGACAAAAATAAAATTGCAAATATCAGCGATTTCACCCCAAATCAAGTTCGTAATTTTAGTCACGATTTCTCGAAAAAATAAAGCAAATCAAAACAACAGTCTCGTAGAATACAGGGAATTGTTATAAATCAACACGGTTTTAATATTAGGCGGTTAAGGAAACACATCGCTTTCAAACCGGCACAATTTCAGCAACTATGTTACTCAGACACCCGAAGAAAATGAGTTTCACCAGAAGAAAATGTGGCAAATATGAAATATTTCACGATATAATAATGCTGGGAGATTGAAACTTTTTTGAGCGTCTCACCACAATCAAACTGTTTATAAAAGTTCAAAATCCTCAATACCGCTGTGAAATAGAAGTCTTGGTGGCTTGATACTATTACTTTAAAATGTTATATAAATACTGTGAAAAAATGCAGTAAATTCACAGTTTATTTGCAGTAATTGTATATTTTCAGAAGCCGAAACCTCCTGGTTAGTGATATTTAAGCAACATATTGACCGAAAATTCGAGAATTATGGTTTTATTTCGATTTCACTTAGTAAAATTACTGTCAAAAACAGCGATTTTACCACAATTTTGGTAACAGTGTAGAAGCGACCTAAGCACAGACTTTCATCGCCGAGCAAATGCATTGGTCCATTAGAGCAAAAGTCAATTTTATTTTTAAATGCAGGAATTGTCGCAGAGACAAGACGTTAAAATAGACATAGATTGTTTATCGGTTGACCGGGAGTAGGAACTCAGAAAATATTTTCCCAAAAATTTTGAAAATTAATCTCACCTAGGTTGACAGAGTCTATACATAGATTGTTTAAATGGACTTTTCCCACGAATATTCTACATCCTGGGTTTAATAATAATTTAGCTAACATTTGGCTGACCTTCATCGAATGCATCACAGTCACAATTTTAAAAGGGCGTCCGAATTACACAGGTATTAGGTTGCAAGTCATTCTAAATTAATCCCGTATTTGACGTATAAAGTTACAGTTTTGTTTTGAAATTGCCGCTCAGAATTAAGTGACTGACAAATGTCAAGAACTTTTATAGCGAACAATGCGGGTTAAATACGGTGGATCTTTAAGATCACACACTAGAAAAGTCGATTGTTCGATTCTTGCCTCAACCACAAAAAAGCGCCTTTCAACAAGGTACTGTTTGTTCATCTGGAATAATATAGGGTAGTGTCTGGATGTACACAATTGTCAAAATGATGAAGTTGGAAAAAGTAAATGAGAAATTTGAAAAACAGTTAATACTGTGAAATCGGAAACAAGTAAATAATGAAAATTGGAAAAAAATTAATATAAAATCGGAAAAACTGTTAACGACAAGGTTGGAAAACAGCGGAAATGAGATTGGAAAAGGCCTAAAAATCCGAATTGTTCTACTATTTGAGAAAAAAATCTTTTGCTTCTAAATAGTTCCCTGAAATCGTTTTGCACATTAGACGTAATTGGTCAGCTGGTTTGGCTATTTAAAATTCCACGCCGTATCGTATATCAATGACCAGTGGAGTCGAAAGAAAATATTTCCGATAAATTATAATGTTGACATACCGAAATGCAGACAATTTAATGGAAGCGTTATTCACTCTGGTCGATTTTTATCTCATTCGTATCATTTTCAAGTATGTTCTACAAATCGATCGCGCCATTAAGGAATCTTTTTTAAAATTTGAAATGTTCAAAAACCGTAGTGAAAAATGTGGTGAAACGCGAAAATGTTCTTTTTTATATATGATAGATACTATAGTTTTTCTTATCATTAAAAATCACTAACGGTCACTTAAATGCAAACAGACTGCTGCAAATTGTAGTTCCACCAACTGCACTCTAAATGTAAAGTATTTTAGAAAGGACATAACCGCGATGTGACAAAGTGCACTGAATAATATCTGCCCTGGGAAATATTATAATATGGCTTCATTTTCATGATTCACACTTGTTATTTGTACTAAGTAAAGAAATTCCAGTAAAAGAAAAATGTCATCTTCCATGCTTCTGTAACTGTGTGAATTGTATCATGACGCAACAATTTGCACAGAAGCCAGGCGACAAGTATATTTATTAAATTTAAACACACGTATGTATACGTCACAATATTAAATACAATATTTTAGTAAATTAGGTAACCGTTTCCATGCTGTAATAATTTATTTGAAAAGTTAATTGTCCCGTGATAATAAAACAAATTCCCTCGAGGACCTGATTCAGCAAATACACATAATTATGTTCCAGTAAAGCATTCTTGTTATAAACTGTGACATCAGAATATCAACTAAAATGATTATGATGTAATATATTGTATTTGGAAAATTGAAATTTCATCTAGAATACGACGAATGAAATTTCCCAAAACGGAAATGGATTGGTTTTAAAATTTGTGGAATTGGGAAAGGTATTTTGGTCAACCCTTACTCACTCTTATTAAAATTTTATGACGTTGAATAAAAGCAATCATATTACAGTCACTGTGCACTGAATTACGCGCGACAAAAGCAAATATTCTCGATGATCCATCACAATCTATTTATTTGATCGCGACACACAAAGAAAACGACGTGGGTTTGTATTGGACACCGTGTTGACGCTTATAATCAGGTCGCTCTCACGAATGGCCGCTGTCGAATCCTAATGCTTGATGTTTGATCGACCAATGTGTGCTTTAAGTAATAAATGTGAGAAAATTTTAGGAAGAATTTCGGCAAATAAGAGAATTCTTCGATTTTCCCCACATATTGGAGATAATATTTACTATTATAGGTCACGGCTATCCGCAATCATCCATTTCGAAATGACCCTCTATTCAAATATGCACCAAACGCAGTTTAAAAATGAAAATTTGGGCATGTGTCACTGATGAATCGCGCATTTGAGGCGCAGTTCAACACCGGTTTGTGACCTACAAAAAGAGTCTCTAGATGTCCACCCAACGCTAGCTAAAACGATCGCCGATACATTAAACAAAAAATTTTGACACAACGGAGACGCGTGACCCGAATATCGAGCAATATTTGATAAGACTGAATTTCCAAATCAAGCGTTGGACAATACGAAGAGAGATAAATTACACCATCGTCAAAATCGGATGCGAGTTGGACAATGAAATCTATCAAAACGCAAAAGATCTATCAAAAATAATCCTTAATAATACATCTAGGCGCCATATTGACATTGAACCAAAAACATTTTTGACCCAAATAATCTTCAAAATCCAGCATAAAAGGTGCATTTTGCCCCAAATAAAATGTCTCAAATTTAAAAATGATTTGGCATAAAAGCGAAACAAAACAAATAGTGAAAGAATTTCAATTCACGTGAATTGAGATTTTGAGCAAAAAAGGTTAAATTACAACAATAAAATAAGTGAAGAAGTGTTTTTAAGGCACTTTTTCGTCTTTATTTGGCATAAAAAAAATTCAATTACCGTCTAATTTACTGGGAACATTAAAAGTTTTTCATCTCAATTTGTAAACAAAAATATTTTTCGTTTTTAGAACAAACGAGGTTACAAAGCATATACAAATCGGTTTGACTTCACGAACAGAATCTGAAGCGTCGGATTTGTGTCGTCAGTGGGGAGGACAATCAAAAGTATCTGTGAGAAAACGGCCCCGCGGGTGCCTGGTCGGAATTTTTATCCGGGACGAAAAAGCACAAACTAACTATGTGGACAGAACTGTGCCGGTGAGAAATGTTTTAAAGTTGTTTGTTGAATTGGGAGGAGTGTTGTTCGATATTTGTTTAGCGTGCTCTTCAACAAGACTTTTGGTAGATGACCGATAGATATAAATGACAAAATGTCGCATATTGCCGTAGAGCAAATAATATATTCATGTTTTACTGTTAATATTAAGATGCAAATGGAAACATATTGCACCAATGCATCATATATTATACCTTGTGGGTTACATTTTGACGTGTTAGAAAAAGTGATAAATATTAATTATCACAAATTATGAACCATTCGTTAATGCGAAGTAAGTTTTACAGACGTAGTTTGCAATGATATATTTCGTTTCTATAACTCATTATTTCTCTGTTTCACAGGAGCAATGTGTCCAAGAGGCTTTAAAAGCAATGCATTCACCTAAGCGACGACGAGCACAAACGTCTGAGTGCAAATACCAAGGGTTTCTTTTTTGTCTCATACCATCTTCAAGCAGAGGTGAGAAGAATGAAATATTTATCGTCATTTAAGTATCAATAAAAAAGTTTTTTTTTGCGATTGTTGATTAATTTTTTTGAATTAGCAAATACAACCTAAAAAAATATCGCAATAATTAAATAAATATCTAATTTCAAATAGTTTGTGGAAGGAAAGCGTATCTGGATATTTATTATTGACAATTATGATCAATTTACATGAAATGCATTTCAATTTATTTTCTATTTCACAGCTTCAAGGAACCGAAGAAGGATCCTACCCTTTCACAGCAACCCCGGTCAACCAGGTAAGAACATCTTCTAATGTTCAAATTTTAATTTCATTTTGTAATAAAATTTACTTCCGAAATATTTCCAAAATACACCGAAGAATATTGAACGGCTACACAGCGTTTTAGAGACGTAGTTCCCGATAACTTCTTAGTAATGTTCGGTCTTAGATTAGAAAACGGTTACCTATACTTTCACTATGAAGAATATTTTTTCAATAAATGATGAAATTAAATAAGATTTAAAATAATTCCTCAATTCACAAACTTTATTTCATATATTTTTCTAATTTGCAGTCGAAGCACCTCAAGTATGTCGGAATTCATTGCAGCAACGCATCCTACCATTCGGTCGTGAACTACAGGAATGCGACAAATCTCAACAGATACACAACTGGGAGGTCATCGACTGGGTGCAGGACTCATCGTCTCAGTGGGAGATGAAGAACACTGGAGGAGATCGTAAGTGTATTTGTCTTTGTTAGCAGAGGCCGGGGTCGGGGGAGGGAGAATTCCACACTGTGAAAAAAATGCAACAAAATCACTGGTCTTTGACTGTAACTTTACCTGGCGCGAAGGTGCGGTCCATCAACAGCCCATAATTGGCATAAATCTCTTCAGAACGGTGTTTTTCAACTTTGGAAATATGCAATTACTGCGAATGACTAGTAAATTCACTGTACTTTTGTCACAGTGCATGGATGGGATACATTTTGTCCTCAGCACATCAAAACTTGATGACATTAGAACTTGACAATAATTAACTTTTTTTGTTATTACAGTTGAAATCAAAATTCAACCAATTGGTTCTTTACGAACAAAAGTTAATATCGGTGGCGATGTCGACTACATCAATGTTCATACAATCAAAATAAAATGGGGAAAACACGCAAGGACTGGATCAGAACATTCTTACGGAAAATACCGACATGCAGGCGAGGTAAGAGAATGTACAATATTTTTTCGTGATATTTTTTCTATTAATGTGTAAACTTTGAGTCGCATTCCCTATTTTGATATGTGATAGTACGATGTTTACAATAAATGGTTTGTTGAGTATGAGAGACAGATGGACCGCGCCACTAAGGCGGGGTCCATCTGTGACTCGTACTTCACAAAATAATATTCCCATCAATTTGAAAAAAGCGCCCATGTTCGACAATTGCAGCAAAATTATATCTTTCTAAAACGATCGCTTATAATTTTTTGCAAGTGTAGTTAACCCCAACAGAATATGCGTAAACCTGAGATAATGTCGGATTTAACGCATCGTGTATCATAAGTAGAAAATTATCATCAAAGTCAAAACTCCTCAGTGCGCGAAGAATTGTGTTTGTGCGTCTTTTTTATTATTATAACAGGCGATAAACAGTAGCCCTTTGCATTGTTTCAGACAACCACACAAATAGTTTTTTCCAATGAGGAATCAAAAATAGGACATGCTGCATTAAAATGTTCCATTTGCGGGACACAGTAAAACAATTTCACTGAATCGCCATTTTTGTCCGGGTAGCATTTTTTGTTTCAACTAAATATGCCCAAAATGTAGTCCTGGTTTGAACTTTGTAAAAAAATAGTTTTCTTGTGTAACTTTAGAAACTATGGCGTGGTAGATTATAATCATAAATCTCAGACACAAATTAAAACATATTTTTACAAATATGGCCACAGTGGCACAGTGCTTGACAGAGTCTCTTATTTTTGACAAGATATCTTTATTTCTTAAAATCAAAACTGACACCAAGGACAAAATTCGTTAACGTATCGAATGACGTTGGTTTTGCGTTGAATAAATTTGATACACCAATAAAAATGCAAACTATTTATTCCTGCGCGTCGCTTGGTTTTATATTACAGACGACAAATGCAAATTTTTGTTATTGTAAAATCTTCAACCATCAAGAAGGCGCCGATCTTGTTTAAAATTGACGAGAAGTTTTCTCAATTCGTCGTGGTTTATCAGTTCTTTACCAACATTAGTTTCGTGTTTTTATTTTTATTTTTTGAAAAAAAAAAACTAGAACCTATTTTTTGTATCAGATTTTAGAAACAAACAACGATTTGAATATGTTTTGCGAAAATCGCCAAGTTTGCGCCAAAAAAATTTTCAGACATATTGTTGCTTAACCACCAAGTTCAGAAAATTGAATATCGCGCCACAGGCTTCAAACTGCGCTGTGTTGTTCATTTTAAAAAAAATATATATATATCTTGAGTTTATTTTTGTTAACGTACATGAGGTCAATCTCACGAAACCAACATCACTGTAAAAAATGACAGTAAATTTACCTTTCATTTGCAGTAATTGTATGTTTCCAGAATTCGTAACCGCTTCGTTGATGAGATTTATGCTAATATGGGTTGTTGATGGAACTCGGTGGTGCGTTCCATCAACAGTTCATACTTTGCATAAAGATCTATTTTATAGTTTCATTTCAATATCGCAATGTAAAATTACCGTATAAAAGCAACGATTTCACTGCATTTTCAGTACAGTGTACATGTGGCACATTGTGAAAATTGTCAAATACATTATTGTCAAATACCCGACATTATACAAGAAACCGAAGGCATAAAATTGCACTTTCATAAAATCAAGTTTCAAAAACACAAAACAGAAATTGTGTTGTTTGCGAGTGAATTGAAACAAGTTATCCTGCGTCAAAGTGTCAGATATCCGTGTACTTCTGCTGTTAATAAAACGCATATACCTGCGATAATATCTGATGTTTATTTTGGTTTTTTGAAAATCACAAGCCTCCAGACTAAATTTATCGTTTTTTTACAGATTCAAATATTCCATGAATCCAGTGAAAAGGTCGGTGGAAGGCACGCCATATCATTCTTCATATCGGTAAGTGGAATCACAGTGTGGTAGTATTCATAATAAATAATAGTATCTCCTTTAGTTTAAAATTATTCTCAACATGCTTATACCCTGTTAAGTATGAGTCACTAATAAATCGCGCCGCAAAGGTGCGGTCTATCTGTGGATCATGCTTGACAAAGCAAAAACTTCGCTGATATGATTTGTAATATTTAAAATCAAAATCACGTTTCTAATATTGGCTTGATATCTGTTTAATAACAAAGACCCAAGTAGTCAGTTAAAAAAAACAAAAAAATATTCGTTTCATTAATTTTAATACCATTCACACAGGCAGAGCGCCCGGTATTCAACAGCCTACTTTTATTCTATAATAATTCAGAGTTTAAACAATATTTTTCTCATTTCAGGAGCGACAAAATCCTCCCAATCCTGCCTGGGCCGAATTTATCCCTCTTGCAAGAATTAACTGCCGATCAGTGGGAGACAGATACACATTTTCTTCACCACCTAGTTTAAGAAAGTAAGTCAAAGTTATTTTTATTAAAATCCACTTAGAAGCTTGAAAACTGCGCACAAAAAGAACTAACTAGCTACGACTAACTTATTCTACTTCGACTGTAAATTTTGGAAAACGTCGTGGGAAATCGATTTCCGTTAAAAAGCATATTGGCCAACCAAGTTCTGTCAAGTACAAGTCACTGATACATCGCGGTCCATCTGTGACTCATACCTCGCAAAATAGATTTTCTGATTTCGATGACAATGCGATATTAAAGCAACTTTTTAAATGAAAACAATATTAATTAATTTCAACTTATCTCGATAAGTTCATTCTCTTAGCCATACACGTATAAAATTGTTGATTTATAAACAATATTATCAAATATATGAAAATGAATTAGCGACCATTCAAGCACCTTTTATTAAGCATAAGTCACTGATGGATCGCGCCGACAAGGACGAAAATTTTAGTTTTTATCTATTTTATTTATCTTGAATATTAGTTATAAAAAGCAGAAATATTTATAATTTATACCTTAATTATACTAATAAATAAACCCTTGTTCAACAGTTTGATCGGAGAAGATGCTTCGAGACGAGGCGAGGTTCATTTGAAACATCGATTGCTTGAATACACGAGATACACGGGAGTTACATCAACTCCTCCATGTGAAGAATACATCTGGACTGTATTTAAAAATCACCTCTACTTGAGTAAAGCACAGGTGTGTATTTCGATAAATTTTTTGTAAATATTAAGAGAATAGCCATCGCAAGGGCAATTCAAGAAAAATACTTCCAAATTGATTCAAACAAAACTTTGCGACGGACGCGCGTGATCATTTTTGGTAACTTAGTTGATACAATTTACAATGTTGGGATCAAAAACGATAAAATTTTATTAGGGAATAACACTGGGCGAGTACGCGCAAAAGTTTTTTCTTGCTTCAATTTCAGGTCGAGGGCGTGGGAAGCGCACACATAGCCTTACTCCTTACAAAAGGCTAATAAGTTCTCTTCCTTTTTTCAGTTTACACAACTTCGCAGTATAAAGCAATCACACACTAGGCAAGCGAAGAGACATTTGGCAAAGAGAGCTTCAAGACAAATTGTTTGTCGGACTAGAGGTAGTCTGTGGGAAAGATAAACATTCTAGTACATATGACGTCATTGTTTGATGACGTAACGAAGCAAATCCTATAATCAAGAAAAAGCGTAAAACTAAAGAGAGAGATGGAAAAGATGGTGTCGAGGTAGAGAATTGTTATGACGTCAGTTTACTAATGACGTCATTCACAGGATCGGTCGACAGGGCAACCAATGCTAGTTGACATATCAAGAAACTTGGAGTTGTAAATCGCATTCTATACCAATAGTGTACATCGCCAATAAAACAAATAACAGAACTATTTGGAGTTATTTGAATAAATTTCATAGCTTGCCTACAGCGAGCCGTCGCTCTTGCCTTTCTAGTTTAATAGTGTTATTATAAATTTTGAATTTTAAACTTTCATAACAAACCTTTGAGGAATACTGCATGATCTTTGAGTGATATAATATAAAATATTTTTTGAATTTGTGTTTAATAACAGCTTGATTTTATTATGTCAGACAAACCGCAATTGGACAACATATATAGACTTGAATTGTTAAATAGTTGTTTTAATCGGAGTTTGCTTCCTAAATTCTTGATATATCATCGAATAAAACTTGAAATGATCAATATTTTAACAACCATGGTTCTCATAGGGATCGCGCCGTGGAGGTGGATGATTGATTCATACTTGGCAAATTCTGTCCAGAGAATTGCTTGCATTTTTATACCAAGGCCAGAAGCAGTGTCTAAAATGAACCACCCAACGGCAACTTAATAGCAAAGAGCTATTAAAAGATGTAGTACCAGCAACTGCATTCTAAACGGAAAATATCCCAAATAGAACTGAACCGCTATGGTGAGTGAGTATCAGCTCTGGGCGATGGTGGAACAGATCAAACTAAACTGTTCTCGGTTTTAAAACATGAATGCACCCGTCCAATAGTCAAATCCCCGCGTTTTATTTCTTTTATCTATGCATGTTGCTTCAATCTATTATTGTTATTGGTATTATTATTCCTTTTCTTTTGCACTCTGAGATTTTGCACTTCGCCCATGAGCGTAAAAATGTACTTTTGAAAAAGTCAATATTTTATGTAAAATTGATTGTGGAAATATACGAAACGAAATTAGGTTAATAAATAAATGAAATTATTGAAACAGCTTCCTTGTAAAATTTTTTATCAAGCCTGTTTCATTCATAAATTGACCTATGTCACAGTTTGTACCTGATAAAATTTGTCCAAACAATTTTTCCGTCGATATCATTTCACTTAAATCCCAATTTAGATACACAATAAATTAAGTACAACCAAAGCCGGAAATTTCGTTTTCGAAGTTATTCGAATACTTTTCAAATTCTTTTGGGAAATTTTAAATTTTCAACGTTTAAGACGTCACAAATCACAATTTGGCCCAAAATATGAAACCAAAATATCGCAGCTCGAAATTGTCTTATGACGTCACACTGTGATTATTATGACATCATAATAAGAGTGTTGTCAATTCTCTTGAATCTATCACTGTGTGGCTTTACTTTCTTGTTGTACGATGTACCTATTTATTGCTTTATTTTCCCGTGTTTCCATGGTTATATTAATGTAATAGTTACGTAATGTGTATTTGTTTTGTCGGGAAATAAATGAAAATTGAAAATATTTCAAAGTGTTTGTTTGAATGTCGTGTCGGACAGGTTTTCAAGAAAAGAGTCGTACAAATATGATCAGGAGGTAAAAGTTTTAACCATCGCCCTGGGCAGCTCCCATTTTTCTCTCTATTAAAGCGGTTCAGTTCTATGCTTTCTGCTGCTAATTAGGGGGCGCGATGGCCTAGTGGTCACCATATTGTCATCACATGTTGAATATCTCGTGTTCGAGTCCCGCCCGAACAGGAAACGTCATATCTTTCTAAAAACTCTAATCTTGTCCGTCTATAAGTGGCCGCCGATACAGGGCCTTGGTAAGGGTGATCCACTCCAAGAAGAAATGGCTGTAGAAAAAGTTTACTTGAAGTATCTCTAGCACATTACCTTCAGTAAAAAAAATTTAAACAGAACCAAACCGCCATATTGAAGTTCTGTAAGACAGGGTAACGACACAGTACACGGTGAAGCGAAAGTGAATAAATGAAAAAAAATCACAGATTATTCAAGGCTTCCTGAGTATTATATGTGGGTTTGATCGGTTTAACGCTTTAATTGGATTTATCGTTGCCGATGTAAGATGTTTGTGATTATAATATGTTTAACACCAGACCATGTGCTCCTAAAAGCAGTTGAACCGGGGACAGTTGGTAGAAGGTTTTACTATCGCAGATGCCATTGCACGTTAGCAAGGCGGTTCAGCTCGGTTTGAGGTGTTTTCCGTATAGAATGCAGTTGCTGCATTTTTTTAAAAAGCGCATTTTTTAAAGGACTTTAGCAATGTCGTGCAGGTTTTACCTCCATCATTCGCCTTCATTAATTTATGTTCCCCGCAAAATTTGAAACATTCCGCCTTCAATCGCTCCCGTATTCTGCGGCTCTGGTAGACCGCAGAATCAAAACAGTCCTAAAGAAACTTTGTGGCTCACACAGCCAACAGCGAATGGCTAGATGCACACCAATTCCGATAGGTAAATTGAGGCAGGATAAAGGGGTTTTACGGTTCACGAAAACCTCTTCCGTGTTAGCATACCCAGATATCTGGTCTTATCAGGCTTCAAACCTTAGATATTCGTCCCCCGTTTCTAATATGATTGCCAATAGACTATGCGCGAGACCAATGGGTCGAAACAGATTGTACCTACAGGCCATATCTCTCTATCGTAATCACGCACTATGCAGATCTGTTTTCCTTTCCAGTTGTGGATTTTCTCAAATCATTATAAAAAATTACACGCAACTTCGGTGCACAAATCTTACCCCAAACATTTGATTTTCATTTTAATATATAATCCTGCATTTTTTTTTGAAACATTCACGGCTTTTTGACGCCCGTATTCGATGCCTCTAGAATACCACAGACACACCAAGGTGGCTAGACACACCAATTCCAATTCCTCGAGTTATTTATTTAGTCATCACCATTTCCCGCCGAAATTATGCAACAGACTAACAAAGCTGGTAATAAGATTAAGGGATCAGTTATGTTTATACTTCGTTACGCGGCTTTCAATTCTATTCTTCCAGACAGACGCAGAATGTAAATAAAACACATCAACTCTCAAAAATAAAAATTACTGAAACCAGTACAAGCACTGTACATAGGGTTGGGCAAAACCGGAACGGATCGAATCACTAATTCTTTGTAAATAACACATATCCCATTTTTACTACCACGAGGGAATTTATAGTATACGGTATTTTCAATTCACACTAAGAGAAAACAATTTTCATTTTTTAACGACGAAATATATTCGATATTGGTCAAATTTGACCAAAATCGATTGTATTTCGTTGTTAAAAATAAAAATCCTAGTTCACTTAACAAGTTTTTGTTCCTATCAACGATTAGAGATTGATTCGAATTAATCGTGCTTCGAATCGATTCGAATCACCGATTCGAATTGCTCAGCCCTAACTGTACATACGTATGGATTTCCGCTCAGAATACTTGGACACTATACATCGGTCGGCATTGCACCCGGTGCATCTGCATTCAATTTACATGCACAAGTCTACTTTTTCAATCAGAACACATTTGGGGAAATTTTTGGTTAAGCATGTGGATACTAATGTATCGCGTTCCCGAGCCTCCGTTCATCAGTGGCTTGATGCTTTCTCCGATGAAGAACAATATTCCATCGCCCTGCTCCTAAGTTAACACGAAAGTTAAACAATGGTAGATGGTTTTACCATCACCCAGGGCAGATACCGCTCACTGCACTTTTCCATGGCGGTACAGTTCTGTTTGGGATGTTTTCCGTCAAAAGTGAATTTTCTGGTACTAGCTGGTTTTACCATCACCCAGGGCAGATACCGCTCACTGCACTTTTACATGGCGGTACAGTTCTGTTTGGGTTGTTTTCCGTCAAAAGTGAATTTGTTGGTACTAGCTGGTTTTACCACACCCAGGGCAGATATCGCTCACTGCACTATTCCATGGCGGTACAGTTCTGTTTGGGATGTTTTCCGTCAAAACTGAATTTGCTGGTACTAGCGGGTTTTACCATCACCCAGGGCAGATATCGCTCACTGCACTTTTCCATGATGGTACAGTTCTGTTTGGAATGTTTTCCGTTAAAAGTGAATTTGCTGGTACTAGCGGGTTTTACCATCACCCAGGGCAGATATCGCTCACTGCACTTTTCCATGATGGTACAGTTCTGTTTGGAATGTTTTCCGTTAAAAGTGAATTTGCTGGTACTATGTCTTGTACTAACTCGTTTCTATTAGTTGGTTCCTTTTTACGGAAATTCACTCTGAGAAACGCCGGAAGCGGTGCTTAAAAGAAACCAATTAACGGCCACTTAATAGCAAAGAGCTACCACAAGATGTACTGCCAGCAACTGCACTTCAAATGGGAATCATCTCAAAGCAACTGAACCACCATCGTAAAGTGCAGTGAGCGGTATCTTTTCTGGGCGAAGGTAAAAGTACCTACCCTTTCACTGCCTTTGGCCTTGCTCAGAGAGAGGGAGATTAAGAATTCTAAAAAAAAATAAATCAAAATCAAAAACGATATGCGAAAATTACTGCAATATCATTTCAAAACATGATGGAACTCAACAAAAAAAAAAAAAAAAAAAACACAAAGGTAGGAATCAGTTTTGTTTTCATAAGAAACCCGATGTAAACATTGTTAAGCCCATGAAACGCCCAGCCTCCATTAACCTTGCAACGCAGATTTGAATTCAAGCCTTCGAGATGAAAGCAAACCCAGTCTATTTATTTTGTCATATATTTTCCCTCAATTGAAAAAATTATTCAAATATTTCTTGTTAAGTATGTGTCACTGATGGATCGCGTCGATAAGACGCGGTCCATCTGTGGCACATGCTTGACAAAAAATTTTTTTATCGAGGCTGTAGCAAAAATGCTGTAAAATCGTCCAGTTTTCTACAGTAATTATAACGTAAAATGAAAAAAGGAAACTATGAAATTGAGTTTTTGACGAATTACAAGACTGTTGGTTGAACGCACTGCATGAGGTGAGGCCCGCCAACAGCTCATGGTGTAAATCCCATTAACAAGGCTGTTTGGAATTTGAAAGTACTACAAATGAGCGGGAAAATTACAATACCCAGAAATTGTCTAAAATTAAAAATTGGGCAAAAGACTCATTCCATAGTTTATTTGATTAACTTCCAACAAAAATTACTGTCGAATACACGTCAGAAGTCACATCTTCTTTTTCTGTTTTACACCTACCCATTTTCATTTTCTACTAGTGTCAGTTTATTCTCGAAAAACTTTTACTGATTTCACTGATATCTGATTTACCCCCACTTTTGACATATCACCGGGTTTTTGCTTTTTTGGAGAGTATCGACATGGACATATTTCAATCAGAGATCTTCTTTTTCAAGCTTGTTAAACAGATAAGCAGATCTCACAGATAGGGCTGGGAAAAACCGAATCATTTCGATTTCGAATCTGATTCGAATCGGATCGAATCACTAATTATCCGTAAATAACAAATATCCGATTTTTAATATTGTCACTTGTCCCCCATGCAAAATAAATAAATTTATAGTTTGTATTGTATTTTCAATTCATTTTCAACTATGAAATATAATCGATTTTGGTCAAATTTGACCAAAATCGATTTCATTTCGTCGTTAAAAATGAAAATTCTAGTTCACTTCACAAATTTTTGTCCCTATGAACGATTCACGATTGATTCGAATTAATCGTGCTTCGAATCGATTCGAATCGCCGAGTCGATTCACCCAGCCCTACCCACAGATAATAATCGTCTTAGCGGCGAGGTCCATCTGTGACCAAGTTCCACAATGCATATTATTAAGCAAACATTTTTCTGAGCAGGGGCAGAGGAATAAAAGTGTAAATGGGTTTAAATTCCTGCATATTTTGGAAATGCATTGTACACAATAAGTGTGCGGAAGGCTAATTATCGTAACCGCCAAATTGCTCAAAGTATAGAAGTAGTTTCAAGCATTACAAATGTGGGTAATGGATAGGCCATGGGGAATTTTTTGCTATAAAAACATGGATTACACAATACAATTGTCTAAGCGTATTTACTGCATACGGATTTGTTTCACATATGATGTACAGGCAGGGCTGGCCCGTTTAATTCGGTGATTCGAATCAACCCGAATAATATTAAATATTCAATCGCGAATCTTCCATACGAACAAACAATTGCTATATATGAAGTTGAATTTTTATTTTTTTTATGACAAAAAGCGATCGATTTTGGTCAAATTTGACCAAAATCGATGCGTTTTGGTCTTTCAAATGAAAATATTCGGTTTTCGACATGGATTGATTATAATGCCGATGTCAGTATTTCGTAACTATAAATTACTTGATTCGCTAAATGAGGACAAGTTGTAATAGTGAAAATGGGAAATTGGTAATTTATGTAGAATTGGTGTTTTGATCCGATTCGAAAAAATTATCCGAACCGGATTCGAATTTTAAATAAAGTTTTTCCCAGCCCTAATTACAGATGAACCCCGTCCTCAACGACATCCTAAACTTATGGAAAATATACATACTGGCGTTAAAAACGCATATTTCAGAAATCCGTTGTGCACATTAAGTGTGCAAAATAGCAATTAACGTAACCACAAGACACTCAAAGTATAAAGATATTTCGAAGCATCAACAGCGTGGGCGAAAGTAAGGATTCACTGTTTTGTGCCATATACACACGGGCTATGGATAGTATTGACGTATTAACTGCTTTTTAAAAGGCGACTAAAAGATGTTTTAAAAGTAGGCAAAGAGGTCACAGTGTAGGGTGCAGTGGGTGGGTAGGGTGCAGTGAATAGTATCTGCCCCAGGCGATGATAATACAGTATACAACTTAAACTACAGCTTCCTTGCTTTCCCAAAGTCGCCTGTTATGAATCGAACCTTTGGAACACATACATACTAAACTCTTGCATTTTTCAGAAATCCATTGTACACGTTAAGTTGGAAAAAAGGTGATTATCGTAACCACAAGACACTCAAAGTATAAAGATATTTAAAAGTATCAACAGCGTGGGCGAAAATAACTTCGCTGTTTTGTGCCATATAGACGAGGACTATAGAAAGGTCTAACGTATTTACGTATTTAATGCGTTTGTTAAGAGGCGACTAAACGGAAACAAAGACGTGGTGGTGTTATCTTATCCAGGGGAGACGTCTTTCGATTCGGTGAGTCGAATCGACCCGAAGCACAAATCATTTGTGAATTGTTGATAGGAATGAAAAATTGCTGAAAAAAGTGGGCTATATATATTTAACCACAAAATACAATCCATTATGGTCAAACTTTTGTCGTTAAAAATGAAATCTGCGTTCTTGGACATGGAGTGTGAAGATACATTACAATTGAAAATACATTGCCTTCAAGCCTGTTTATACTAATATTCGTAAATCCTAAATTTCTTGATTCCCAGAAAGGAGACAAATTTATATGGTAAAAGTATGATATTCGTTATTTATATGGCATTAGTGATTCGATTCAATTCGAAAAAATTATCCCAATCAGATTCGAATCCTCCCAAATGATTCGGCTTTGCCCAGTCCTAAGTATCATACAGTTTCAGTACTGTATGGAATATTTCTGGATGGGTGCATTTGGTTCTACCATCGCCCAGGGCAGATACCGACCACCACTTAGCTGGGGTGGTTCCGATATTTTTGAAATGGTTTCCCCACTCAGAGTGCAGTTGCTTGTACTACGTTATATAGTTTCTTTCTGTCATTAAGTGGACGTTAGTTGGGTCCTTTTAAGCACTACTTCCGGCCTTGTTCAGAGTGAATTACGATAGATGTGCAAAATGTATCAAATAACACGTCAACATCATGAGGTCTATTTAGGATGTTGACTGATCTTTCCAGTAAACTTCTTTTACTTTTCGTGAATCCCCTCTCTTGTCAAAACAAAATATATGTGTCACGTAGCTTTCACCTGACTATATATCAAATTGGCTGTTGCGTATATTCGGGGATTTCAAGATGAAATTTTTCAACAATGACGGATATGGTCCCAACCAGAAATTGTTGTTTTTCAAAGCATTTTTGTCAAGTATGAGTCACTGATGATCACTGTCTGTGACTTATGCTTGGCAAAATTAATTTTCTGACTTTGTTAGAATGCTATGTGGGGTCGATAACCCCGGTTTTTGACCCAATGACCCTGTAATTAAACCCTGTACGTAAAGGGTTTACAATAGTACTGACGTATTTCCTGCGTGTCGTAAGAAAGAGAGAGATATTTTTTATTATTATTCGTCGAACAGAAAACAATATGCAATCGTAAATAAATTAATGACATGAAAACATTTTTGGTATTGACTGGGAGGAAGCGATAAGATCATCGAGTCCACTGATTGCTCTTTGCTATTAAAAGGCCGTCAGTTGGTTTCTTTTAGCCACTGCTTCCGGCCTAGCTCAAAGTGAATTTCAACGATTGAGCTCGGTTATATTCAATGTAGCTAGAAATGTCATACTTTGATCACAATTTTAATCGTGAAATTGAGATGACATATAAAATCGACCTTCTTTGGACGGATATAAGATGTTGATGGCATGGAATCCCTCGTCCAAAATGAATGAATCGATTCTGAAAACGCTTGCGTTCAACCCGTGTGGAGTATAGGGCTGGGCAATACGATTCGATGATTCGAATCGATTTAAAGAACAAATTATTCGGATCAATTTTGAATCGTCATAGGAACAAAAGCATGCTAAATGAAGTAAATTTCTTCCATTTTTAACCAAAAAATGCAAACGATAATTGGTTGTATTTCGTCGTTAAAATAATATTTTTATGAAATCAACGATTCAATCCTATTCGGGAAAATTATTCGAATCAGATTCGAATTCCAACTGATTCGGTTTTGCCCAGCGCTGGGGAGTAATGTTGGCATTTCTAGGTGAAAGTACCGAGCTAACCTAGTTTATTTTCAAAGTACTTTTACCAGTTTCACCTACCTTGTTCCTCGAATTCCATATAAACTTACTTATTATAGCTAAGTTTAACCATTTTTAGGTACAGGTCGAAAAACAACTAGTAAAAACTAGGTAAATCATATATTCATTGTGTAAATGCTTTTGAAATAGACAATTCGGCGATTTCAATCTTCAAATCTATTAAAAATGCCTTAAACGCAGTCAAACAATGATTGCCTGGTTTACCTGTTTTTTTTTATCAAATTATTACATATTCGGAACGTGAAATTAGGTTATCTAGTAATACTTTACTTATGTTTGTAGAAAATTCGTTATATATTACTTAGTTTGAGGTAAAACTAGGCTGCCATCTTTAGGGTGGAAGTTACAAATGTGTTTTACAATGCCCGGCGTGTCTGGTGTATTCGACTGATTACAAAAATGATTATATATTCTCAATATTGTCAGATCATGTTACTAGGACTAGTTGATAATTTGAAAACAATTTGGATAAGGAGTTCGATGCCATTGGAGGGGTTATGGGCAGGCAGGTTGTTAAGTATGGGCCACATATGGGCAGCGGCAATTTGGCGCGGGCCATCTGTGGCCTATACTTAACAAAACTAGTTTTGAAAAGAAAATAATCGATAAGTGGTTTAATCCGATAAAACCGGACATGTGTTGTTGCGAATGGTTCATCGACCACAATAAAGAGAGGTGATTATAAGATAAAATATTTTGGGGAAAATTGGCGGATTTTGAAACAAGATTATCCAAAATTGAAAACAAATTAGTGAACAAAGCGTTTGTCAGCTTGAGAATTGTGGAACTGTGAATCAGAAGGCCATTGTATACGCTTCGTTTGTATTGTGGGAGAGAAAAGCCGGGAATACAGATAAAATATCCGCTTTCCTTTTTATTGAAATTCACTGCAAAACCGGAAGCAGTGCCGAAAAGGAACCAACTGACGGTAACTCAATATTAAAAAGATACTAAAGATGTAGTACCAGCAATTATACCCTAAGTCGGAAACATCCCAAACGGAACTGAACTGCTGGGGTAAAGTGCAGTGAGTGATATCTGCCCTGGGCGATGGTGAGACCATCCTTTTGAACAAGTGCATATACCATCAGCCACTTTCGATAACGAGCTTAGTTTTGATGGAAACCCATTAGCCCTCCCATGGGATATTTGTTATTTTTCACAAAATCAACGATTCGATCCGATTCGAAAAAAAATTCGAATCAAATTTGAATTCCAAATGTTTCGGTTTTGCCCAAACCTACCGATAGCTCACACAGGCCTGAATCCCACTTCCCATAGTGTGGATCATCTGTGGCTCATACTTGTCAAAATAAACCTCAAAATACACTGTAACAAAAATGCAATAAAATCACTGGTCTTTTACAGTAATTTTATTTAGCGGTTGAAAAAATCAAATTTGACTTTTTGACCAAATATGGGGTGTTGCCATCAACAGCCCCATTATTGGCATAAAGCTGAGTAACATGGCGTTTTCAAATTTTTGGAAATATCCAATCACTACTGCAAATGACCAGTAAATTTACTGTACTTTTGTTACAGTGTAGGTCAGAAATGACACACCACGAAGATCCCTCGTTTGAAAAATCGCGCGGTGTCAAAAATTGTTTTGCAATAAATATTAAATGTCGCATCGGTTCAGTACTTTGATTACTTTTACTTTTGAACCTGAATAACCTCAACTCGGGGTTGTATAAATTTTACACGTAATCAATACCCGGTATGCTGATGACGGTATGGTTCATTGACTCCGTTCACAACCTCATAGAATATGCGTAATGACCACGTTTACCGATCACGACAGCCAAACATGGATCTCAAATATCTCAAACAAAATTTGGATTTTTTCAGGTTTGTTTACAATTGCATTTTTATTAAAATACGTTCCAAGCAAGGTTGAAAATAGTGCCTAAAAGAAGCCAACTAATGGCCACTTAATGGCAAAGAGCTAGTAAAAATAAAGTGGAGGAACTGCACTATAAGTGGGAAACATTCCGTAGCGGATTGACCGCTATAATAAAGTGCAATGAGTGGTGTCTGCACATGTGCAACGGTTCCAGTTCCCCCAATGGGTAAAAGCCTTGGGAATACGCTTTGAGCTACGTATCTCTAAATGTTAAGGCGCAGGTTCGAATCCTGTGAGGGATCATGATTACATGCGAGAGGTCTGCTGTATGCCTGACCAGTGTGCATGGTGGTTCACGTAAGCTCTGCTAACGACTTCCTACACCAACTAGTTCCACGCACAGGGAAAATGAAAAATATGACAAGTCAAAACCCTTCACCCCGATTTGGAATTGGTATCTGCACGAGAGGTCGTGGTTCGCCATTTGAAAAACCTGAATTCTCGGCTTTCCTCTCCCGCAGGATAAAAATAAAATCCTATCCTTCTTTTTTTTCCTTTCAGTTGCTTCTTACGACACTCAGGGAATATGTTAAAGTGATGTAGAAGCCCACACCGAGAGGGTTGAAGAATCCTCAATATTTATCAATTTTTATTCTTTAGAAACAAGATGGCGAGTAGGGCTGGGCAATTCGAATCGATTCGAATTGCAGATTATTCGAATCAATTGTGAATTGTTCATAGGAGCAAAAGCATGCTAAATGTAGTGCATTTTTTTCCATTTTTAATGGAAAAATTCAATAGATTTTTGGCCCAATTTGTCCAAAATCGGTTGTATTTTGTCGCTAAAATGAAAATAGATCGTTTTTAAGTCGCTTTAAGTTTATGCTAATATTTGTGATTTGTGGAAGTATATTTCCTAAACATCATATTGGAGACTATAATAGTAATGGTGAAAATAGGATAATTCGTTATTTTTATGAAATCAACGATTCGATCCGATTCAAAAAAATTATCGAATCTGATTCGAATTCCAAATGGTTCGGTTTTGCCACTACCTAGTGGCGAGCATCTATTTGAAACTAACGAACGAGCACCGACATTCCATTTTGACAAGCACGTGAGCCGTAGATGGACCGCACATCGACGGCGAAACCTATCAGTTCACTCATACTTAGCAAAAAGTATATAAAACACTTTATCTGACTAAGCACTGGTAAGTGGGGCTGGGCAATTCGATTCGAATCGATTCGAAGTACAATCACTCATAACGAATCGTTCATAGGAATGTTTTCCGTTTAAATGAAATAGGATTTTTTTTTTTTTAATCGAGCTAAATGCAATCGAGTTTGGTCAAATTTGACTAAAATCGATTATATTTTGACGTTTCAAATATGAAAAGTGTTGCCCTTAGTGCACTGGGTATAATTTGAAAATGTGTAATAAACGTTTATATTTTTTTGATTCTCACAATGAGGATAATTTGCAATACTCAAAAAAAATGCGATATTTTTTGTTTATGTGGAGTTAGGGATTCGAACCGTTTCGAAAAAATTATTCGAATCAGATTCGAATACCAAATGATTCGGCACTAAGCACTACTAAGGCAATGAAGTATTTGAATCGAATACATCCAGTAGCGTACTTTATACACGTAGCACGTTCGCGTTGAGCACGTAGAAATCATTTTGCAATTTACTTCAGTCGTTGAATTATGTTACGATCAATATACCCTCCTGAGATAGCTCGAAAGAACTGTCAGATGGTTTTACCGTCGCCCGGTGCAGATACACATTCACTACAACACTCCATAACGGTTCAGTTCCGTTTTGGGATGTTTTCCGTTTAGAGTACAGTTGGCTTGTACTACATTTTTTGATTAGATCTTTGCTATAAAGTGGCCGTTAGTTTGTTCCTTTTAAATTAGTGCTTCCGCCCTTGCTCAGAGTGAATTTTCCGTTTTAGAGCACAATTATGGTACTACATTTTTTAATAGTTCTTTTGCTATTAAATGACCGTTAGTTGGTTCGTTTTCTGTAGGCACTGCTTCCGCCCGTCTTTGCTCAGACTGAATTTCAATAAAAAAAATGCCAATGAGTGCACCCTAAGAGGATAACATTAAATACAATTGGTTAAATGTCATGTTTTCGTTTAAAAAATAGACACTGATATCAAATTACCAGCTAATGAAGGCTTTATGATCTTTTGCTGACAACAAACTTCAAAACAATAATCGTGTTATGAGTCAATCTTGAGTCAGTGAGTCAACTAATAATATTCAAAAGCAGAAAGAATCTCCATTTATAGTCATTTATTTTAAACCGTCCAGTCTGCGAAATCCTAGTCATGAGCGATGGCGTAGTGGTTATCTATCATGTTGGCATCATAGGTTGAAGACCTCGGGTTTTAAGTCCAGACAACCCCAGCCCGTCAATCCATGCCCCCCATTCAACCCAGGGTGTTTGTTATACCTTGGGTAGGCTAAGCCAAACAAACAGGAAAGATCATATCTTTCCAAACAACTCTAACCGTGTCCGTAAACAATAGAAGCTTGCACAAGGCCTTGGTCCACTCCAAGAATGGCTGGCTATGAAACATTATTGAACTTTGACACTATGTGTACTATTATGGTAAATTTTTTGGACAGCAAATGATGTAATCTTGCATGGAAATTAGTTGCGAACATATATGCGCATACGCTAAGTGAACATATTGTTTATGAAACAAAGCAACTCAAACCAGTCACAAAAATATTGTCGAACATCTTTTGTCGGGCATAAGTCACTGATGGATCGCGTCGATGAGACGCGGTCCATCTGTGGATCATGCTTAACAAAAGTCCGGAGGAGTCCGACTTTAAACTGTAACAAAAATACAGTAAAATCTCTGTTCTTTGACAGTTTTATAACGTCCGCGAAAATCGAAGTTTTTTACCAATTATGGACTGTTGATGGAACACAGCGTCCAATACCTGGAACGGTTCTCTCAACAACGCTATTTAAAAAAAATGCAATTATACAATTACTGAGAATTAACAATAAATTTACTGCATCTTTCGCAGTGTACGTCACGGCAGTAGCCCCAATTCGACTATTGAACAATGAGAGTTAATCAACATATGTGACGTCCCAAGACTTGTCGTTATCACCTACTGTTGAGTCATGACTTTGATTACAACAAATTATTCGAGGGGGCGCTACCATTCATTGAGTATTATGGCCTTTGCCATGCCCTTGTCATGCCCCTTTGATTACAAATTGCTCATTGAATATTAAAATTTTACGCCATAAGCAAACACTGTATTAGCTTGTCTCACGATGAAAAAATTTCTACATCAAAATACATATTGTATTATTAGCTAGTTCAAGGGGAGGGGGAGGTTGCCATGCCCCCAACACCCATAATTGGCATAGATATCATTAACATGATTTTTTTTAACTACAGTGCATCCGAAACAAAGTTTCTCTCACGTGAGAATACCGATTTGCACCATATCTCTCTTGTGGTAACCCAGGCTGGCGAACGATGATATTTACACAAAACGAAAGCAATATTAGTTTTGAAAAATAATCCCTTAATTGTTTGAAAACACAAACAAAGGTTTTTGAGGGGAAACTTAAAACGTGAAATTAGCATTGTTGATTCTCATACCGCAAAAATTCTAATCCGGGATCTTTTCCTTGTTATTTCACTCGCTGCTCGAATTAGACGTTGTTTACTAGAATGTACTTATATTATTTTTCATTTTTTCTCGAGTATGATTGGTAATTTATGACTGGGAGGCCGAAATTGTTTATTGACAAGAAAGGCGTCCTTACCAGAGGAACCAGGAAAAAGGGGGGGGGATGTCAATTTTCGAAATTGAGTAGCGATCGATCAATTTATGACATCATCATAATAAAAAATACCCGAAAAATTAAAACTTGAAAGCACTCGCAATATTTGTTATCGGCGAGGAGGGGTCATGGCAACACAGACAACAAGCGAATACTTGGACAATATCACGCTTCGATGATTCGGAATCGTTTATGTCGTGAGATCTCCCGCATTTCTGTGAACGTCGAAGGAACCGACAAGAGGGAAAATTGACTGTTTTAAATAAGAAAAAAAAACACGCAGCGGAGGCGCGTACCAGTTTATCTCATTTCTTCCGTTTTTAGGACGAACCACCCATCCCCTTCTAATATGTATAAGATTATTTTTTTTAAAAATCAAAAACAGAACCCAAGATAAATCAACTAACGGCCACTGTTAATGAAAATATCTAAAAAGAATAATATTCGGAAAAGATCAATCTGAGTCGTTATGATTCGATGTTAGAGAATCAATCTGCTATTGGCAGCCTAGGTAACCCAGTGGCGCCAGAAATTACAATAAATCACGATTCATTCGCGCAATGATTTCTGAAAATTGGGCTCCTTGTTTTGAAGATGCCTTGATGTCGCTGCGAGTCATGTATAATATGTTTTTAACTTTTATCGTTAGTTATTTTTGTCGAGCACGAGCCACAGATGGATTGCGTCTTCGCGGCGCAATTCATCAGTGACTCATGCTCGAAAAAAACATTCTACAATAAAATTTGCCAGTATTATGTCGCATAACTTCAAATAAAACTGATAATTTTTAAAACGAAAGGAAGAATTTCATAATATATTCAGGAATTTTTCAAAATTGTATTGTGACGATATTTAAATTTGTCGTTTTTTTTAACATATGTAACAAGTTTGCCTCGTCCACTTGTGGTTATTGTACTCAAAAAAATTTTTTCAAAAAATATTTATTTCGCTAATTTAAGCGAATTAGAAGGAAATATCTAAAAGAAATCAACTAACACGGGAAAGAATTATATAATCTCAAACGTTAACCAATCGATACAAACTGAACCGCCATAAAAAAGCGCAGTTAATGGTATCTGCCGCATAATATAAGGCCCTTTTTATTGCACAAAGTAAGAATTGCCAAAGCATGAAAGGAATTAAAAGGAATCGACCCACAATCACTTTTACGACAAGAAATTTAGTTCTAACGACTGCACTCTAAATGACATTCATCCCAAATAGAACTGAACCGAAATGCTAAAGTGCAATGAGTGGGAGTTGCCCTTGACGAAATATTCACTATAACCTTTGTGTGGCAACCTTTGGTCATTTAGAAATTACGCGGGCGAAATAATGTGTAAATCGAAAAACATTATTAAGGTGCGACTGAACGTTACAAGACGCCATGAAATTATCATAATAATGATTTATAGGTAGGGCGGACACCCACATAGACCGATGCCCAGATGTCGCCGTAGAATCTAAAGTTTTCTTCTCTGTGACGCAAGCATGGATGAAATACTGAATAAAACGGTTTTCGAAACGGATGTCGCGTTTACGTCGAGAATATTCTATAAATACTGTATTTCAAGTCCCAAATCTAAATAAATCTGAAGTAAAGACTTAGTATCTGATATGGCCCTTGTACTACCTTTGACGAATATAGAATTAGAGCCGGGCTATTCGATGCGGTGATTCGAGTTACTTCGAAGCACAATTTATTCGAATCAATCGTGAATCGTTCATAGGGACAAAAACTTGCTAAATTAACTAATTTTTATTTTTAACTACATTTTCATTAACAACGACAAAATGCAATCGATTTTGGTCAAATTTTATACGTTTTGTTGTTAAAATAGGAAAATTGTTGCTCTTGGACTCGACGTGAAAAGTCGACATAAAATTACCATAAACCAAAACCAAGATTTATAAATAAGGGGGGGGGGGAGACACCCACACTGACCGATGCCCAGATGTCGTGCAAATAGAATGAAAATTCTCAGGTAAAACATATAAACAAGGGATGAGAGCCCAATAAAATGATTTTCAAAACGTCGCATTTTGAGAATGTATCGATATTTTCTATAATTTTTGTCTGGAAGCTAACGAGTTTTAAATTTATACATTTTAAATTATGTTGCATAACGAACCATATTTATGATTTTTGCTAAAATTTGCGCAAAAACAAACTAAAATCCCCCAAAATAACACAAAAAAACAACCTTGTTAAAATCAGCTACTTCAGCCCAAACTGCATATAAATTGCTTTGTATCTTTCCACAAATCGGTATTATATGTGATTTTGTTTGAAGTTTAGGAGAAAACAAGCATTTTCTAACAATTTGTGACATTTTTAAAGTGAAAGTATTATAAATATGACAGTTATTTGCCTGTCAATCACGTAAAATATTCCGACGATAATACTCAGCGCCAAAATGGGAGATATCGCCCAAAATTCAAAGTGTATGCATTTTAGTGATGGCAAGCTCATCAAAATATTTAAAGATAAATAACAAGTCTCGGTTCAATTAGTTAACATTGTCGGCGCGCATTGTTACCTTCATTTACCTATTTTTTTGTTTTCAACATCCATTATTCAACATTGATTTCGCTTTTGACGCGTTTTTTTGGGCTGATTTGTCGTGATATACGATTAAAACGCAATATTTAGAAAATTGTGGGGCATGCAGCGCTCATTATGACGTTTTTTAACCACAACTTTTTTCAACTTCGGTTTCATCCCCACTCTTTTCCGAGGTCGATTTGTATAGACGATCCAAAGAACTTATTAACCAATTTCAACAGAATCTCATTTAAAATTTGAATTTGTTAAACCTCGTTCAGGGAAATTGGGAAGTTCCCCACTTTTTGCGTAAACAACGTTCTGTGGAGTAGAAACCCCTAATTCGCGTGTCTATGCGTCACCGAGATCCTATTTTCAGCTTATGAGGATTAACACTGATTGTTGTGGGAAACTTTTAAAAGAAATCTTATTATGTGCGCCATACGGGTCACAAGTAACGTTTACTCTTAGCTGCGTGCGTGCGCAGTGGCGTGTAGTCGCCATGGGAACTGTGAAACAACCGCAAATTGGTCCATTGATCGAGCTGCACGCCACCATTCGGCCGAACTGGGAGGAGGGTCACCCACACGACCAAGATTTCGGAATTTTAACAAAAATATCTTCAAAAAGGCGGAATTTTCTCGTGCCTTGGGCGCGAAATCACGTTTTACAGAGTATCATATCGTTTCGGAAATGCTGTATTTTTTAAACGAAACGCCAAAAATTTTTTGTGTGTCTATGGTGAGCAAGTTTTACTACTACTATCTGCCGCATCAACATTCAACCACGCTTTACATATTAGCATCATTAAAATGGTTTTAAATTTCAGAAATATACAATTACACCAAATGAACGAAAAATTTATTGTACTTTTGAACAAATAGTTTGCAAAAATCTTATTTTCGGGCTGCGCACAAAATCCTTTAAGCACTTTTTCATTTATTTTTATTGAAATTCACTCTAAGGCCGAAAAAGCTTGCAAAGGGAACCAACCAATAGCAAAGATCTACTAGATGATGCGGTACCAGCAACTGCACTCTAAACAGAAGACATCCGGGATGGAGCTGAATCATCATGGTGAAGTACGGTGCGTGGTATCTGCCCTGGGCGATGTTAAAAATGTTTTACAACTTCTTTGTTTCCTTTTAGTCGTCTCTTACGACATGCAGGAAATACGTTAGTACTATCCTAAAGCCCGTACCTACAGGGTATAAAAAGTTGGAATTCGAAGCACAAATTATTCGAAACAATCGTGAATTGTCCATTTGAACAGAAACTTGCCAAATAAAGTGAAATTTACATTTTTATTGATAAAATACAATCGAAATTTGACCAAAATCGATTGTATTCAGTCGTTAAAATACGAAAATTATTGCTCTCAAACATGAAGTGTAGAAATAAACAATAAACTATAAAATTATTCTCACAATGGACGAAAGTTGTAATATTGAAAGTGGGATATTTGTTATTTGCACGGTATTAGGGATTCGATCCTATTCGAAACAATTATCCGAATCCGATTCGAATTCTAAATGATTCGATTTCACCCACCTCTACTTATAGGCAAAAGAAGTTAGTGATGTTGAAAACCGCTTACTAAAGAGATGTTACTTCTTGGGAAGAATGGTGACAACGATTTTATTAAATTATTTCTATGACTCAAACTCCATAACCTGCCGTGATGATCGCTACGCAATCGCACCCAATCTCCTTGGATGTTTTTATCGTCACCCAGGGCAGATACCAATTACTGCATTTTATCAGGATGGTTTAATTCTGTATGGTTTTTTGCTTGTAGTGCAGTTGCTGGCACTTTTTACTGTTGTAGCTCTATATCATTTGATTGGTCGTTGGGTAGTCTCTTTGACGCACTGCTTTCGATCTCGTTCAGGCGAACTTCTATAAAAAACATTTTCAAATATAAGTGCAGAAACAAATTTTCTGATTCGTGTGAGTTGTTTTGTGGTGACGTGAGTTAAGAAGCATTACTGCCGAAAACAAACAACCAAGGAATGCATTTGATCTTGTTAGTTCGATGTTTGGTAAGCCATGATCTGTTTGTTCGCAAAAATAAGTCCTAGAGAAAATACGAAAACTTAACAAGAGAGCAGTGGTTACATGCAACAGAGCTCATTTTTCCTATAATCACCACTTGTACAAGACGCACTTTTTCTGTGATATTATATATTTGAAGAAGGAAAAATAATATATATGTATATCCGCTTTCGAAATAAAATGATCTCTTCCCACAAAATTACAAGTATACTTGTAATTTTGTGGAAAGAGATTGTGCTATTTTTGTTCTTGACTTTGATACTATCTCATTCAAGCATCCTTGCGGTAACAGCCACATACAGATACGGAGTCGAAAGTAAACAAGAAAAAGGGCTTTACAGTTCACTGAACAATACTTCGAAATATCGCGTAACTGCTTCTTACAAATATTTGTTGACAGTATATATTGGTACCAAGACAGAAACAACAAGATCTTGGAATACTATATCTTTTAATGAGCCGAATATTTGCGCGCCTTAGGCGTAAAATCCAATATATCGCAGATGTTATTGTTTTTGCACACGGAATGTTGAAATTTTAGCAAAAAGACAAAAACGCACGAAATCACGCGTTACAGAGTTTCGTATCGTTTCGCCCGGAAATGCCGTAGTTTTTAAAAAAACGCGCAAAATTTTTGCGTGTGTCCTTGCTGTGCAAGTTTTTGGTTAAAATTTTAATTTAACTACCTTTACCTCCTCCCCTCACCCTCCAAGATTTGAGACCTTCCTCTACCACTGACCATGACATGTCAAGTCTTGTCAAACAAGTAGACCACGTGGAAATGGATATTGAATCCACTTCTCTCTGAGCAATGTTGAAAAGAACTAGATTAGGGTTGCCGCTGGGCAAAACCGAATCCTTTGAAGTTCGGATCGAATCACTGATTCTTTGTAAATAACAAACATTCCATTCATACTATTATAACTTGTCTCATTGTGAAATTGAAGAAAGTTATAGTTTATAGTGTATTTTCAATTCACACTAAGAGCAACAATTTTCATATTTTAACGACGAAATATAAATCGATTTTGGTGAAATTTGACCAAAATCGATTGCATTTCGTCATAAAAATGAAAATCCTAGTTCACTTAACAAGTTTTTGTTAATATAAACGACGCACGATTGATTCGAATTAATCGTGTTTCGAATTCTTACTTACGGTCATAAACGTGTCAAAGAGACAGGGAATAACAACTCTCAAAGTTTCATTATTATCGGAAAATATTCCACTCAAAATAGAATTACTTTGGTAGATTGTATTTAGTGATGGTTACCTGGCTACCAGTTCCTTATTTCTTTTTTATTCATCTCTCACGTCATGCAGAAAAAAAGCGTTAGCGCATTACTCAAGGCTACAGCACGCGCTTGCGCACTTCGTTTTGATCAATGCAATGCAAAAGTTTAAAAAAAAAAACACATAAACATGCAGGCACTGTCGGAAAATTTATTAAAAATATCTTTTGTTAAGTATGAGTCACTGATGAATCGCGTCGATGAGACGCGGTCCATCAGCGGCTCATGCTTGACAAAATAAATTTTCCGATTAGGAGCAATGCAACAATGTATAGGTGCATCCACATGGCTTATATTACTATTCAAAGAACTTTACAAGGATGAGATTCCGAGGCATTGTTTAATGAACTGCAAAACCTTCTTTCTTGTTTACCTGCAATTCGGAAGAAGAAGTTAGGCTATGACATAACGAAAGCTCACACATATATTTGTAATTTAGTGAAAAGAGATCATGATATATCTGTTCGAAGAACATTGGTTGAAATATATCCATTTTTGCAAATATCGCGCGCAAATCAAATTGAGAAAGTCAAGATAATATCTTCCAAAGGCCAACGAAATATTTCAACGACTCATAAGTATTTAGCCCATGTTACTCATACTGAGAACAAGCTTGGGCACGCGGCCAATCTTTGAGCATTAGTAACCCTTATTCAACATAGCATAAATACACGAAGCAATTTTCACATTAAATGGATTAAAACTTTAACTTTGAAAGGAATTTGCTGAATAATTGTTGAAAGCGGATGCAATGTAATCCAATTATTCTCATTTATCGCTTTCAACGCGTTGGCGCGCGTTCAGATTAGTTTTTAATAAATTGCTGAAAGCCAAATTTTGCAGACCCAAAATGTAGGTTTACATCACGTATATGGTTTAAGCCACCGACGCGTCGTTCATGTACGGCGTATGCCTGGAAGCTTTTCCGTCTGATTTATGGCGACTCACCAGGCTCCTAGGAATGTAGGTAAAACGTACTCAAACATTTCACTATTAGCAAACTTTTGCAAGGGCTTTTGATAGGGCTGGGCAATTCGATTCGGTGATTCGAATCGATTCGAAGCCCTATTTCGTCGAATCAATCGTGAATCGTTCATAGGAAGAAAAATTTGTTGAATGAAACCAGATTTCCAATTTTTACGACGAAATGCAATCGATTTTGGTCCAATTGGACCAAAATCGATTGCACTTCGTCGTAAAAATTGGAATATGAAAATCGTTGCTCTCAGTGTGATTTGGAAATACACTCCAAACTATGAATTTCTTTACTTATACAATTGGGACAAGGTATAATGGTAGAAATGAGATATTTGTTATATACATAGAATTAGTGATTCGATCCGATTCGAAAAAAGTATTAAAATCAGATTCGAATTCCATATGGTTCGGTTTTGCCCAGACTTAAAAAAAGAACAATATATGTGCATCTCAATAATTTAATCTTTCCAATGAGGTGAATCTTGGAGTTGAAAGCAGGCTCGAATATGATTTGTTTAAAGTTTAAAGGTGATCGAATGATGTGCTTTATAGGTAAATTAGGTTAATCGCTTTGTAGCACGATTAAACAATATCTCTCGGTTATGGCGTTCTTACCAGAAGGTGTAAAAGAGAGAAAACGAGAAGTTCAAACATTAGCTCCGCATACAAGAGTCGTACTCGCTTTGGTCCAACTAGGGATGAGTGAAACTGAATTATTTGGAATTTGAATCTGATTCAGATAATTTTTTTCGAATCGGATGGTATCGCAAATAATTAAATAACATGAAATAACAAATATCCCATTTTTACTTTTATTAATATTGTTTTCATTATGATACTTAAAAAAGTTGCAGTTTGTAATTACAAATATTAGCTCAAACAGACTTTAAAACATTATATATTCAATTACACTCCAGTTCAGAAACAAAAATTTTCATTTTACATACAATCGATTTTGAGCAAATTTTTATCGTTAAAAATGGAAAAATGCGCTTCACTTAGCCAGGTTTTGTTCCTATGACCGATTCACAATTGAATTGCCCAGCCCTAGGTGCGACGCTCTGAATATTCAATACCGTTCAAGCTGGAAGTTAATACTGCAATGTACCGGCTGTAACGTAATTGGCTTTAATAGAGATTATCAAAGTAAATCCAATGAGGGCTAAAACGCTCGATAAAGAGGAATTATTGGTTGAAGATTAACCAGGTCAAATATTTGCTGGTACTACATTTTGAGGTGGCTCTTTTATATAAGAAGTAGAAGATGCCCGTACCATGCCCTGGGCTGATACCACTCCCTGTACTTTACCTAAGAGGTACAGTTTTATTTGGGATGATTTCCGTTTAGAGTGCAGTTGCTGGTACTACATCTTGCAGTATCTCTTTGCTAATAAGTGGTCGTTAGTTGATTCCTTTCAGGCACCGCTTCTGGCCTTGCTTAGAGTGGATTTCAATGAAAAAAATGGCCGATAGCTGGTTGGTCGGTCTTGCTTAGAGGAAAATTCTGTATTTTTAAAAACAAGAGTGAAAGAATCTTTTATAGCCAATCTCCTGAGCTGATCACTCTGAGTAAGTCCTTTCACGAGCGGAACAGTATAGGCGGACGGAGTAAGTATTGTCTGAAATATATTTTCTTTCATTTATTTAAATTTAACCATACTCTATCGTATTTTGATGGTTAAAAATGAATATTTCAGTCCATTTAGTAAGTATTTGGTTCCGATGAACGATTCACGAATTCGAATATATTGTGCTTCGAATCGATTCGAGTCACCGAATCGAATTACCCAGTCCTAGTCTTACATTCGTAATAGTTCGTAATTTTGTGGGCGCGATGGCCTAGTGGTTAAACATGTTGGCATCGCAGGTTGAAGACCTCGGGTTCGAGCCCTGGCGAGTCCGGCTCACTTATCCATGCCCACCACCCAACCCAGGGTGTAATAACTTGGGTAGGCTAAGCCGAACAGGAAAAGATCTTTCCAGTAATTGTAACCCCGTCCGCCTATAAGTGGCCGCTTAGACAGGGTGACCCACTCAAAGAAGTGGCAATATATATATATATATATATAAAAAAAAAAAAATAGGTCTTTGCCATATAAGAAAATGATCGTTAGTGCATTTTTTGCTTCCAGCCTTGCTTAGAGTGAAGTTCAATAAAAAAAGGTTTGTTCTTTAGAACAAACTTTTTTACGAAGTGAACTTTGTTGCCGACTGAATAACAAACAAACATGTTTTTGCACGCCTTGTTCGTTATCAGTTTCAAAATCTAGATTTTTCAAGATCACGAACAAACAAGTGACACATATTGTTTAGTGTAACGAGGTTGCACTTTTTCGAACTTGTCAAAGAAAAGAATTCATTCCGTGACATGGACCAGAATCCACGGACCAGATTCCATGTGCATTCAATGACCGATGGCGTGCGAGAACCTTCAAACATTGCATAGTGAGGTCATGATAAACGAAATAAAAATGTTGCCACTGGCCTAGCGTTCAGAAGGAATGTTGTATTTTTGATTGATATTTCATATACAACTAAGAGGGCCACTGTCGGCACTTTTCAAAATTTGTTGGGCATGGGGTTATCTTTCTTTGTCCTCAAGTTTTGCCAGTCGCCAGTGTCAATATTACTTTCGTCACCTGATTATCCTGTTAGAATCTTTCCTGATATATCATCCGCCATTAGCGTTTTAGCATTTGGAACTCCTTCGCAGCAATGAAACGGTTCGCCCTTGAATTTTCAGAAAACGCTCACATACCATCACGGTGTGTCATGACATTTTTCAATTTTTATTTATTGGAGGAATTAAATTAGTTGTAATAGTAAATAGTTCCAAACGCGGATAAATATTGAAGTAGCTGAGTAAATAAGGGGTATCTTTTAAGAAGAAGTCAAGAACATGACCCGAAGAAAGCTCAAAAGTAGACTCTCAATTTTGTGGATTCAGAACCGGGTTTTTCCAGTCGGTGTTGTTTACTGGGTCAAGCGGGGAGTCACGTAGTCGTGCACAACATGGAATGCTAACTGGCTTATGCAATAGAAAATATTCTTGTCAAAGCATTTTTGCTAAGTATGAGACGCGGTCCATCTGTGGCTCATGCTTGACAAAATAAAATTTGTGATTGGGTATGCGCACGCATGCCTTTACCAAAGGATTCTACTGGCGATGCGAAGTTTCAGACCTGAAGATTCGTGCGAATAAACAAATTCATTTCTCCGAGCAAATGAACCGTGCCCGCACAGCACGATCCGTCTTCGACTTATAAATAACAAAACATGTTTAGACAAAAAAAAGCTTTTTTGTTTGTGCGGCTACAGATGAAAACACCGGAATTGCGGCGAAGGTTACGTAGGCAGCAGTGTTGGTTATTCCAGGCGAAAGAACCTAGTTTACTGAGTTTTTTATTTTCAAAGTACTTTTACTTGATTTCACTGATATTTGATTTGCCAAGTTCAACTTTTATCGAGTTTGAAGTTTCAACTAGTTGAATTACCACGTAAAATAGGTAATTTTACGTAAATTTAAACAAGGAACTCGAAAAAAAATAACTCGGTGTTTGGCTTCAAGAAAATAGGCACCTTGTGCTAAATACTAGGTAAATCAAATATTTGTTGTTAAAATTTTTTGGAATTGACAAATCGGTGATTTCGATCTTCAAATCTATTAAAAATGTCTCAAATGCAGCAAACCGACGATTACCTGATTTGCCTGTTTTTTTTTTTTTTTGAAGCTAAGTTCTGCCTAGTTTTAAAAGTGAAACTAGGTTACCTGGTAATAATTCACCCAGATTTCTGGATTTCATCATTCGCAGGCAAACATAATATAGTGACCTATTCCGTGTAACATAATTGCACAAGAGTTTATAATTTTTAAGCACCCCTTACGCACGGAAATATATTAATATAAAGTTATTAGTAAAACTGACTCTGAATAAGATTTCAAGCAGCGTCTAGATTTGGCCAGAAAATCCACGTGGAAAGGCAAACATATAATATCGTGGTAATTGTTCCGTGTAACGCTTAATTATGCGTTTCCAATTCAAGCAATTAAGTTAATTTTAAATTGCTTAGAGTCAATTTCAATAAAAAAAGAATGAATAAAACAAAAAAATAAATGCTTATATGAAAATGGTCGAAGAAGAATTTCATTCAACCACGCGCGCGCCATGAGAGGAAATATTCTCCACTGAAAGCATGACGCATTTGTTTTTGTGTTTTTGTTTGCTGTGGACAACTACATGATAAATAACCATTATCCATTCAACATTGCAGGATGGTATTTAATATGGCAACGATTACTCATAACTTTGGTATTATTTAACGATGTGTAAAATAATGACTCACAACCTGCAACATTCTGATGAAACTATGTGTACGGTTTGCGGCAATATCAGGTCGATTGAGTCATGATGATATGGAAGTAAAAAATGCATATTCGTATTTTGAGGCAGATTAACGCAAAATTATGGTCAAAAATAGCGTAGTCAATTTATATTTATATATATATATTTCTTTTTACAGAATGAATTCATTTTGAAAGAACATCGACTCGCAGTGCCAACGTCTTATCAGCCACTAAGTAACTACCACCGACTTTGCTTTAGAAGCGTTTCCACTATTTTTTAAAGATTATCCATTGCCCAAGATTTTCCATATATATATTTCTTTATACACGAATGAATTATTTTTAAAAGGACATCGATATCTTCAACTCGCGTTGCCAACGTGTTTACACAAAGTCACTGCGACCGACTTCGCTCTAGAAGCGTTTCAACATTTTTTTTAAAGATTATTCCACCAACCACCGAAACTTCCTCCATCAGAACCGAAAACCTGCGACTGTTTTTTCTACAAATAAGCCTACGAAACTGAAATGTTCTGTTAGACAGATTGAATCGTTCCTGCCTTGGTCGAGAGCGAAACTTGCTACTATTTATATATTACTTCAAGGCCGAAAGCAGTGCCTAAATGGAACATACATCACCCCCCCTAGGCAAAGAGCTACTACAAAATGTAGCACCAACAACCAATGATGTATTCGGAATCTTGAAAAAGAGGCAAAATTAGAAAAAATTTCGAGATCAAATCATGACGTCATAATGGGCAACACAAACAAAAAAAATAGTATTTATATTTTTTACCAAAATAGATATCTAAAATAGTGACGAAGGCGCAAAATGTTTTACAAAAGGATATTTCGGAGCTAAAAATGGGTTATGCCTCACGACACGAGTGTAAAATTTCCGAGGTTTGCTACGTTTTAAAGCTCTCAAAGGGTCATTTTGGAATTTTACAGTCGGCGGGGTCACGCAACAACACCCCAATCCCGCCCTCCCGATATAATTTAACCACGTTTCGTTTTTGATTCAGAAGCTTCATCAGGGCAAGGCTAAAAGTGAAATAAAATACAGAATTGCTAATCCCTGTAGGTTAGAGCTTCAGAATTGCCCCAACGCGTGTTGCAGGACTGAACTGATCCAACTGATGCTTGCCTTTTGTAGTAGCTTTTTGACATTCGAGTGACTGTTAGTTGAATATTTTAGGACCTGATTTTGGCCTCGGTTAGAGCGAATTACCTATTATTTCAAACATTTGAAAGTATCGGTGGTATCGGTCACTTTGCGGCCGATACCGATACTTTCAAAATAGCCAATACCTGATACCGATACATTGGTACATTCCTAGTTTCAATAAAAAAAAACCGGAGGCCTACACTGAAAGTTTCAATAGATGGATTTGGTCTGAAGTTTCTCTCCCGAAACTCGATCGCAGTTTAATGAATAGTTTCAACAATGTCGGTTTGCCAAAGAAGCCTATTCAAGTCATTAATAATTTACAACAAGAAGTTTTGTCAAGCTTGAGCCACTGATGGAACGCGCTGTCAAGCGCGGTCCATCTGTGGCTCATGCTCGTCAAAATCAAATTTGTCAACAAATAGCTCGTTAAAATCAATTTTATCAACAAAGTTGGTTTGTGCTCGAGGTCAATATTGTTGTGAGTGACATTGAGAAACGCTTGATTTTGTTTATCGTTGTTTTCATAAAGGATAATGTTACTATTCACGACAAGAATGTCTAGTGATAGCCTATATTAAACGAGTTAAAAATGTTTTGTCCAAACGTATTAGGATAAGCATGAACACTTGGTAGATCGCGAGAGCTCATACTTGGCAAGTTTTTGTCGAAAAACCAATATATGCAAATTCAATATAATATATACAATGGGGAACTGATCCCAAAGTTTAAAGGGTGCATGCAAATGGATAGGCAATTCGATTCGATGATTCGAATCGATTCGAAGCACAATTTATTCGAATCGATCGTGAATCGTTAATAGGAACAAAAACCTGCTAAATAAACTAGAATTTTCATTTTTAACGGCAAAATGAAATCGATTTTGGTTTAAATTTGACCAAAATCGATAATAATTTGTCAGTAAAATGGGACAATTGTTGCTCTTAGACATGTAATGTGAATTTAAAATACGCAATAAACTATTTCTTGATTTTCACAATGATAACAAGTTGTAATAGTAAAAATGGGATATTTGTTATGTACAGATTCGAATTTCAAATAATTCGCTTTTGCCCAGCCCTAGACATGCATTGACCAAGTTAAAAAAAATTGTAATTTTAATAAAAATCTGCGCTCTGGAGATACCTTTTTGTCTTTGTGATTTTATAAATTTCGAAAAATTATATAAACAGCAAAAGTGGAAGTAAAAACTGCATAATTATAAAAATACAACAAAGAAATTGCATAAGTGATGATGCTTTTGTAACAATTAAAAATTTGGGAGTACGTCATTTTCTTCTGACATCTTCGAAAAACATGTCCCTGTACTCCATTTCGCCTGTCCGGATGTCATCAACGGACAATAAATGTGTTGCGACGCATGACGTGTTGGAGCGTTTTCAGACGGGAGTAGCTTTCTATCGTTTTTAAAATACACGAAAAATGGAAGCAGCGTCTAAGGGGTTCTTACTAAAGATCACTTAAAAATATCCAATAACTAATGTGTCTCCGGCAAGTAGTGAGAAGAAAACTTTTCATACATAACTAAGCGGCTATATTAGGGCGCAGCGAGTGGTATCTGCCCCGGACAATAGTGAAACAGCACTTCATTTAACATTGACACTCCATCGTATTGGAATAATTTTACATTTTTGATGAGCATCTGTACTATGGAATTTTCGTCGCAAGACTATTTTGAAAACAATATCGAGTCCAGTGTCTTCACAAGATTTCAAACATAATGACCCTCGTACCGAGTGTTCCACTCGGTCGTTCTTGGTATTCCCTTGAAAAGTAGATGTAGCAACTTTGGTTAATTTTTTCCCAACATTAGTACAAATTTCGTCTTCAACGAATTATTTAAATTGTTGAAAAACCAGTCACAGGTAAAATCGAAGTGCAAAGAGCCCAAGAACCAAAGAAGTTGTAGAGGGTTTATCATCGCCCAAGGATACATAGCTCTTTTCTATCCGAGATGTTTCCGCTTAGTGTGCAGTTATTAGTTCTACAACGTGTATTAACTCTTTGCCATTAGTGGCCGTTAGTTGATTGGGTTCCTTCACACGCGGTCTCCGGCCTTGCTTTCCAACCATAAATTTTATTTCGTCTAGCATAACCCCAGGTTAACCGGGTCTCGCCGCCGCGAACTATCAGTTATTCATACTCAGCAAAAGGTGTTTAGGTAGCATTTTTACGATTGGGTTAAAATGAATTTCAATAAAACAAATAAGTAAAACAATATTCAAAAATTTTTCAGCTTTCAAGAAGCGAATATTGAAGAAGAGCCTTTTGTCATAGGCTCGGTCTCTTTGCCAGCTATCCGCAATGAATTTTGAAATTTTTGCAGCAAAATTTTTCTATTCCTGTGATCATCAATTATAAACCCAATATATGTCAGTTGTACCAGTTATCGCTTGTTGCTTTTTTACACACGTTTTGTGCTGAAACTGTTGAATCATAATCAGACTAACCACAGTTGAAGTTGATCTTTTAAAAATAAACAGAACTGACAAGTAAAACAACGAACAAACCTGATCACCTCACGAGACACACCTCCTGAGTCAATAAGGCGGGTTTTAGGAATTCTCAGTAGAATTGTTCGTCAAAGATTATATTTTCCAGAAATGTATTACTGCGTATCAAATGAGTATCAGATATTAACCTGGTTTGTTAAGCATGTATTTGTCAAAGAGTGTTGGGGTATTTGGTTGTATTATGTTATATCTTGTTTTTGTCTGAAGAAGTTAGGTGATGAAACAAAAGCTCACAGATATACTTGTAATTTTGTGAAGTTGTTCCTGTTTAGGACTTTAATACTATCTTATTCAAGCATCCTTCGGACAAGAGTCACACACGGATCTGAGATCACAAGTACACAAGGAAGAAGGACTCACGATCCACTGTACGATAAAAATACTTCTGGAACATAATTATATAAACAAGAAATTTATTTTCGCAAATGCATTTGTTTTAATCGAAGCGGTAGGCCGCAGATCTCAATGATTGACAGTGGCACATATTTCTGAATACAGAACAATATTGGTTTATCACCACAATTATGAATCAGCATGTCGTGCGAACAGAATTAGAATTTAATTAACTTGAAAACCTCCAAAATCAGAACATTGGCCACCTGCCCTATTAAGCCGCTTTTAGATTTTCGTAGCCACTTCAAGTGAGAAAAATAGAGGCCACGTATAAACGCTTGCGTATGTTGCGTGTATGTCTCTACGTTTTATTTCTTCATTGATTATTACTCAAAACAATGCAATGTAAAGGTAATACAAAACAAGCATTAAAACACGCAAGCAGCGCAAGCATTTTTTTGGGGTCATTAGGTCTGGGCTATTCGATTCGGTGATTCGAATCGATTCGAAGCACAATTTATTCGAATCAATCGTGAATCGTCCATAGGAACAAAAACTTGTTAATTAAACTAGAATTTTTATTTTTAACTGCAAAATACACGATATTTTGTCGGTATATATGAAAATCGTTGACATGTAGTGTGAATTGAAAATTTGCTTTAAAATAAAAATTTTTGGATTTTCACAATGGGGACAAGTTGTAATAGTGATTTATAATTGGGTATTGTTTATTTACATGGTATTATTGATTCGATCCGATTCGAAAAAATTTTCGAAATTCAAACGATTCGGGCTTACCCAGCCCTAGGGGTCATTAGAGTCGACGCTCGCGGATATGGAAGAATGTGCCAGTTCTTTTTTTCAAAATCCGCTCTGGGCAAGGCTGTGAGCAGTGATCAAAAGGAAGCAATAAACGACGACTTTGGTGTCTGAGAGCTAGTACAAACGTAGTGCAAGCAACTGCACTACACTCTAAGTGGAAAACATCCAAGAGGATACTAAACCACTATATCAAACTTCAGTGAGTGATATCAGCCGTGATTAATGATGAAACCGTCTATCACTTCTTGTAAGTCGCTTCTTGCAACACGCATAAAATACACTAGGGCCGGGCAATTCGATTCGGATTCGATTCGCAATTCGATTCGGTCAAATTTGACCAAAATTAATTGTATTTCGTCGTTAAAATGAAAATTTATAAACTTAAAATCGCGGATAAAACTGTAAAGCTCGTCAACTTTTCAATGCCTACAAGTAAGCTAAACTCAGACATTTTCACGATTTCGGTAAGATTTCCCTAACTTATTTAACTGATTTATCTTTGGAGTGTACAAGAACGCCTCAGCACCGCGATCCATAATTGACATTTGTTTGACAAATGATATCGCTCATGTCAAAAAACGAAAAAAAAATTGTTTTTGCATTTTTATTGAACTTTTTGAGTTTCTAACAAGCCCCCATCCGAACGCTCATACCGAGGTGCGGCCCATTTGTGGTTCATGCTTGAATAATAAAATTAACTTTATTTCAAAATATGCAATTAACAATGTTACCATTATATCTGGTTACAAGATTTATACAATTTTAACGAAGCGACTGCTATATACAACACAGCATAACCAGCACACATCGTGTTAGTTTAAGAATTAAGCTCAATAAAACACGGATTACCACAGATATGCGTCAGAAGGCATGTAGAATACCAAGGCCTGTTTGAATTGAACCCTTTATCGGATTGAAATCTAATGAATGAAAGTTTAAACTTTCCATGTTTTACACATTAACAAGCGCCACATGCATTTTGTTTATTGAATGATTCATCAATTACAAAGTGGATGCGTCAATAATCTTGTTTAATAAAACCGCTACATTGGTGAATCCCGAAACGTTAGGTCCTGTACGTGCGGGCTGTAGAATTGTCCTAACTTGATCCCTGTGTGTCGTAAGAGACGACTAAAAAATAACAAAGTGGTGGGTGATTTTTACTTGAGAAATGGGGGGGGGGAAGCCTAATCTTTTTTACTGTTTTTAGTAGAATATGACGTAGCAATATGAGCCGCTGGCGCAGAAAATTTGATTAGAACTACTATTATCTCTCAAGCAAATCGAACAACTTTGCGGTGCGTTCCATCAACACGCCAAAAAAGTTTAAAAAAAAAAGTCAATTTTGATTTTTTTTAATACCGCGAGATAAAATTACTGTCAAAGACCAGTGATTTTGTTGCCTTTTTTGTTACAATGCATTTGAGTTCTTCTCAGGTTCTGCTCGTAATTTTGCCTCTGGTTGAAGTATAAAAAAGTATGTTATATTTATAAGCGCATACACAGCGATTTTAAACTAATGAGACATGCTATTAAAAGTAAAAATAGTTCAATGTCTTTTTTCCAGAAACCCTTTGCAACGCCAATTGAGAAGCTAAATAATCATTCATATTCATATTTACAACATATCATACGTACAACATATCATATATATTTATATTTACAACTCAACTGATTTACGAATGAAATGAAAGTCGGCGTATTATCGTTAGACGAAAATTTGAACTCGAGTCGATTTTTGCCGACGGAGGAGTTACAAATACAAAACGAGACTGGCGGACATATCAGATACATTATATTGTTATTATGTGTGAGCTTGTGCGTGTAAATATATCAAAGTTGTAGGCTTGGCACATATGCCTCTTACTGTGATTTACTATAAGAGATCAGTTCTGTTTGGATGTTTTTCGTTCTTGAAGTGCAGTCGCCGGTACTACATTTTGTAGCAGCTCTTTGCCATTATTAAGTGGCTGTTAGTTGATTTCTTTTAGGAGTCCTATTCTAGAGCCGACTTAAATAAAAAAGGGGGAATCACAAATGAATAATTTCTGTTTTTCATTCACGCGACGACCGTATTACATAAGTTATACAATTTAATCTTTATAATAAATCTATCCACATTCAGTTTTTGCGTGCGCATGACCAACACACGGTGGCACGCAAAAAGAAAACAATATCAATTCAAAATTAATTGGCGGTCTGGTTTTAAATACTTTATGATTATCTGTGTGACCACAAAACATGAATCGAACGTCTCGTAGGTGTTTGTGAAACAAGAGTAAAAGTAATCTATCACCATCTACAAGTGATTAAATATTTTACTTTGTCAAGTATGAGCCACAGATTGGACCTCACCTTGACGGTGCGGTCCATGTATGGCTCATTGCTTGTCAAATGCATTCGACATTGGTAAACATAGAAGGGTTTGTTTCTTTCTGGCCGCTATACTCAAACGTTGCGTAACACAGAAGTTCTGGAATTTTCACACATTGTTAAATTAAACCAAACATCTGGCAAAGCGATATTGTTATGCAATTGAAAAAAGCAATCTCGCGATCGCCTTGTTTGACCGCGTTTGAGTTCATCTAAACGCTGAGTCACAGTTGAACGCACTGGTGACGCAGCCAGGAAACGGATGGGGCTATGGAAACCAAGTTTGCAAATTTTATACAAATTTGACATTTCTGTAATCACCGCCGATTCCAGCGTTCGTGATTGTTTTAAACTCCCATTTGTGGGGATTGATTTTGTTTAGGAGAAGTTGTAAGGAAATAGACAAGTAGTTGAGGAGTCTTTCTATATTCATATACAAATTTATTTTTGTGAAATTTCGTGGCGAGTCGGACAAAGGTCAGACTTCTGTCAATGATTGTTGAAAATGCTTGTCTGAGGTAGTCTGACGTTGGACGACAGTACAAACGTTACAGAAATAAATTTGTGTAGGAAGACCCTTTGATCTCTTGTCGAGTACTTTTTATTAGCAACCTCGCGTAGAAAAAACGGATCAACTTTGTCAATCAAAAAACAAGGCAATAAAACGCATAAATATAGAGATAGAAATGTTTTCAGTAAGACCGGATCGTAATGATTCGATTAGGACCTGGCAAAACCGAATCACTTCGGAGTTCGAATCTGATTCGAATAATTTTTCGAATCGGATCGAATCACTTTGTAAATAACAAATATCCCATTTTTACTATTATAACTTGTCCCCATTGTGAAAATAAAGAAATTTTTAGTTTTTAGTATACTTTCAATTCACACTAAGAGCAACAATAAATAAACTAAAATTTGCATGTTTTTACGGAGAAATATGATCGATTTTGGTCAAATTTGACCAAAATCGATTGCAATTCGTCGTTAAAATTAGGTTTATTTAGCAAGTTTTTGTTCCTATAAACGATTCACAATAGATTCGAATTATTTGTGCTTCGAATCAATTCGAATCGAATTGTCCAGACCCTGTTTCGGGTAACAAAACAAAAGCGACATTACAAATTTGCATTTCTTTACTATGATTGTATTCAAAAACCTGCAAAGCGCAAACGCACGCAACGAAACGAGCACTCTCCGTTAGCTTGCGCAGCAAACCGTTCAGTTGCGTTAGAAAATGTAAACAAACGCATGCGCAGCGCCGCGTTAGCGTAAAACGCAGGGTTAGAATAAAAAAAACGCCTCCTCCACAAGCGTGTATTGCGGCCTACGTCCCGCGTAAACCCGACAAAGAAAAGGACTGGATATTGGATAGTCTAGATTATTTTTCCCAACATTTCTTTTTTCAAAGTTTTACTCCACATGATATTCTTTTCAACTTAAAAAGGTCAAATTGAAGCAGACGGACCTCAAATAATGCTTAGTTTCTATAATTATCTGATTCTGACAGACATTTCATATAATCGTATTTAACCGTGGAAAGTTTACGTTAAGTTACACGGTTACAAACCACGTTACAAGTCCTTTGCATCTATAATAAACCCGCAGTTTAAACATGAAAACAGACTCGCCAAAGATTTTGAGAGATTGGACACACAAGCCTTTTTACCAATAAAACGCAAGTCTGTCGTGGCCGCTTGCAGAGAATTTATGCTTGCAAATGTTTGCAAAAATAATTTATCTTGCATAACAAAGAGTCCATGGAATTTTAACGTCTGTCTCAAGGCTAACACTCTTAAGCCTTAAAAACAATATATCACCCGTGTACATACATTGATAACTGGGGTAAGCAAACGCGTGCTACTCTTTTGAATCTATATTTAGAATTTATCTTCTGACATGTTTTAAACTCCATTTTAAGTTTTGTTTCCGTATCGAATTTTGTGTCGAAATGAATAATATCCGAGTCTATTATTACCATAGCTAAAATGGGTCGATTATGTATATATTTTTGCTTTGAAAATAAAGACGGGCAATCTTGCTTTCAACCAAGTTAACGTCATGGTCCCAGCACCATTGTCGTTCATTATAATTTGCTTCAAAGGTCCAAATCAGTCGGAAAAGTTTTTCTCAAGACGCGTTCCATCATTCAGCCATGTAGGTAGAGGGTTCAGATCAGTCTTAACTAACTTCCCGCGTGTTGTAAGAGGCGACTAAAAGGAAACAAAGGAGTAGTAGATGGTTTTTTCATCGCCCGTGGCAGAAACGACCCACTACCCTTCACAATAGTAGTTCAGTTTTACTTGGAATGTTTTCCTCTCAGAGTGCAGTTGTTGGTTCTATATCTTGCAGTAGTTCTTTTCTATAAGTGGGCTTTAGTTGTTTCCTTTTTGGCAATGTCTCCGGACTTGCTCAGTGTGGATTTAAATACAAAAATTAGTCCATATTTTACATAAATCTTGACAGTATGGCGGTTTTCAATTTTGGAAATATATAATTACCACAAATTACCAGTAAATTTACGGCACTTTTGTCACAGTGGATTCATAATTTATAAAAACTCATTAAAAAAGTTGACTATTCAAATCAGTTTCGTTTCCACATTATTAATATTTTATTCAAATATGTGGAAAATTTACGTACTTTGTGGCGATAAGAGGATGAGTTTTGTATACAGTCTAACAGTTATTAATATCACAGAAGAGTTGTAATGTCACTAAAATGTCACAGCTTAAAGATCATGGTCGAATAATTTAGGTGAATTTTCACGTCAGGGATTTGATTTTGTCAAGCATGAGTCACTGATGGACGGCGTCTTGGCGACGCGATCAATCAGTGACTCATACTTGACAAAACACTTAAGTGAACTTCTGACGGTTGCACCTAAAAATGCTCCTAATATAGCTACAATGTAACTAGGGCGGTCACAGGAATAAAAACAGGAGACATTTTCATATTTCAACGACAATATACAACAAAAATAATCTCGATTTTCGTTAATTTCATTCTAGTCCTCAAAAATAAAGGCGCCTACAAAAAAGCAAAAACAAAGAAGTGATAGATAGTTTAACCATCACCCAAGACAGATACCACTCACTGCACTTTACAATATCGGTACTGTTCCGTTTGGAATGTTTTCCGTTTAGAGTGCAGTTGCTGGTACTACATCTTTTTGTAGCTCCTTGCTATTAAGTGGCCGTTAGTTGGTTCCTTTTGGGCACTGCTTCCGGCCTGGCTAGGAGCGAAAACTTTAAAAAAAAATAATACTGTTTATATACTCAATGATATATTTGTTGTTAGATTTTGAATGTGATTACCGAGGCAAATTTTAGTAGTAAAAACTGCAGATTTATTGTTGAAATGGCAATATCGATTCGCTCAGAGAATCGGATTCGGATAATTCGGTTTCGAAACGGAGCGACGCCACTCGGTCAGTGAGCACGCACGGTGAAATTGACGCTCGATGAAGTAAAAAACTTTTTGATTTCTTCTGAAATAGTATATTGGATCATTTCAATTACAAAGTCTATCACGAAAATGACCTGGCAACGGCCGCAAATCAATTTCTTAGTTGTTTAGCAACTTTGGATTTGGACGTGTGAATAGCTTACGAAGTCTACCTAGCAAACTAATCTAGATAATCAATTTTTATGCATTAACAAATAAAGCAAAAACCATGTTGCCACCATTAATATTTACGCCCGAGGGCAGAGCTTCGCTGGTCCACCAAGAGTCCATCTTAGTTAATAATAGCGAGCTAAACACAAAACATAAAAACAAAGATAATCCTATCAATGGCGTGCAAATCGTGGATTACACGGTTCTATTGTCCTGACTCATTGCCGATGCGTTGTGAACTTGTGATTGAAATTGTGACTGAAATTGATTGTCTGATTTTTCATTTTGAGTTATTCCTGTCAATGTTTATATTGGTGTAGAGAAACTTTGAATTCGTAGATTAGACGTAGTTTATTGGCCCCAAGTAGAGGTTTTGTATGTTTTCGGGAGAGTTATTTTATGAATGTGCATAACAACGCGCCTTTTAAACTTTATTTCGAGTTTTGCCCGTTTTCTTTATTCCCTGTCCTCTACGTCTTTTCATTTGAGCGCAATTCGTAAGAATGGGAACAAGTTTGGTGAACACAATTTAACTGTCTCGTAGCAGCAATTTAATTTAATACGAAACAGAACATAGGTTCTTCAATATTTAATTTGTAATATGTCTTTAATGTTTAATTGTTTTGTCTCCTGGTCGACGCGATCCATCAGTATCCCACGCTTAATAAAACGGTAACCCACCGCCGTTGGACTCTGCTTGATAACCTCGCCGTTTTTCCGTAGGTTCCACACTGGATGGAATGACAAGACGCAAGATAAATCTCGTAGTCAGATAAAATTGTTAACATTGTTTATTGCATACCGCGTAACAAAGTTCATTTCATAATTCTTCATGTGATGTTTTCTGTTTTGGTTACATTTACTAGTTTTCTAATTTCCAGTAACGTGATTTTTGCATATCAGTGATCATCAAAGCTAGACACTGTAACCCATAGCCTTAGGACGATATATACATACACTGTGAAATGAAAGTTCATTTCGTTTCATAATCCTGCTAGTCATGTTTTCTACATTAAGTCGTTTTCCTTCCATGTGATATTCACACCCCAGTGGATCATCATAGTTAGCTGCTTCTAACTTTACGTAGTGTAAATTTTAATCAAAAACGACAGCAGTCGAGTTTTTTTTCTTTCTATTGAACCAACATACGGCAATTTAAATAGCAAAGAGGTAAGAAAAAATGTTATACCAGCAACTGCACTCTAAACGAAAAACATCCCAAACGGAATTGAACCGACATGGTAAAGTGCAGTGAGTGATATCTGCCCTGGGCGATGGTTAAACCATTTACAAAATATTTTTGTAGTACGAGTTGAATTCTATCAAGGAGGTGTATGTTTGCATTGAGTGCAAAAGTTTCTTTTATTTATAGGATGACCCGAAGTTACTTTTTCTATCGTATTTTTTCAGATGTTGTGCATTGTAACTTTAGTCCACGGATAAGTTTATTGTAACATTTCAACTATAATCTCCGGTTGGCTTAGAATCTCCTTTCTAAAACGTACTTTAAATCATATTGCTTAGATTATGATATGTAAGGAGCCCATAAGTTGTAGATCTCCACTGGAGAAAAAAGATCTTTCGCATTTTATTTTTCTGTAACCAGCGCACACGCATAAACGTATTATAGTCCAGTGTTTTTCAACCTTTTTGAGCCGCGACACACTTTTTGTATTGAAAAAATCTTGCGGTACACCAAACAAAATTGTAAATTAAGTTTCTTTTCAAATATCTATCCATCACTGGAAGTTTAAGTTTTAGACAGATTATTTGTACTGTTTTCTGATCTAATTATAGTGCTGTTGGAGTAATGATAGGCGTACTGTAAACTTACTTACTGTTATTGCGCTATTGCAGCAGCAACAGGCCTATACATAATCAGATTTTTATTATTGCGCAACAGAGACTCACCATAATGGTATACCATGTGATCATTACTCTCCTACTAAATGAAGCAAAACACGTTGGAAGATTCAAACTGGTGATAGTGGATAATTACTTCTATAAAAGAAATGTTTTTTCAGGCCCAATGTGCAAAACTAATGCATTTCTTGCGGAACAGCAGACGATCTTTCGCGGAACATCGGTTGAAAATCACTGTTCGATTCTATTGCGATAAATTGGGAACTTTCTTACGAAATTAAGCCCAAATTTCAACACACAGTATTGGGCCACTATAATAAAGTGCATGAGTGGTAACTGCCCAAGGCTATGGTAAAGTCGTTCAACATTTCTTTGATTTGCTCTGGAGAAATATATTATCTCCGAATCGATTGAATTGAGATCGGTAAATATTTTATGTAATAGATTAGGCGATTAATTGAGAATTGTTTTGTGAAATTAAATCTTTCTAAACTTTCCCGTCGACTGAGAAACTCATGAGTCATTAATTGATTTTTCCATTTCCAGTCTCATCAGCACCAGGCGACAACTGGTAAATATCAACACGACACGAGGCGTGAATGTTGTCGACAATAACGCGTCCGATATAACCCTTGATAACCTGGCGCAACGATGCTACTTTTATCGGCCGATTCTTTAATTAGACGAGGGCTGAAAAGTCGTTGATTTAACTTGCATCTTTGGTCACTAAATGTTGATTTTCATACTTTTTTTGCAATATTGCCTGGTTGCCAAATTTGAGTTTTTGATGGAACGCACCTTGTAGGTGCGTTCCATCAACAACTCAAATTTGGTTAAATCACGGTGTTTTCATTCTTAAAAAATCCTAAAGTTATTGAATATTGCGACACATAAAATCCACCACAAATTTTCGCAGTGTTTGTTTCACATTCCGCGGTTTTTAAAACTTTTATGGGAATCTAATACCTGTCTAGTTGTGTTTACACTGATATTCGCTGTGAGACATTAATACAGCTTTATCGTCATGTACCATCTGTACTGTCGACCATAACTTCAACCCACAGGAGAAAAATAGATAGAAATTTGTTTTCAAGAATGCTAACACCGCCAGAAGTGATTGATTTTAAATAAAAGCGCAATTTCGGCCGCAATAAAAATTCTGTCCACGGATAAGAAGTATCGCAATGAAACGATTAAAAAAATGTGATTTAATTAAATCAGGCGCGCAAAATTTTCATACATTTGGATGGAATTTTCACTTAAACTTAGGGGAATTTTGTAATTGCACTCATATATGGTTCGGAGATAAGATTTTTATTTCATCTAGCATGGGTCGGCTGTTTACCATCGTAGGTTACCTTGTAGTTAGGTGGAACGGTTATTAGATATTAAATGGGTAAATAACTGGAAAACTCGACTACCTTAATTATGTGCTTCAAAGAATAATATATATCAGACATTCAGAAATCTGTCGCTGACCGAAATTTCAACCTGCAACAGAAAAATAGCAAAAATAAGTTTTCAAGAATTCTAACACCGCCAGAAGTGACTGATTTTATATAAAATCGCAATTTCGACCGCAATAGAGATTCTGGTAATATTCATTAAAATTTGACGATTCGAAAGAAATATTCGATTTCCCACAGTAGACGCGCAAAATATAATAATGCTACAATGGAGCTTTCGTAAAAATAAACGACAAAAAATGAGAATCGCTTTCATGCTTAGACGCGATCGTACTGTCCCGAAGGCCATCAATAATTTGTCACAGACTGTGTCCTTCAGTAAGGTGCGAGAATTGGAATTAAATTGAAACTTAATTTACTACATAAAACATCTGGAATACCACTCTATATTGTAAACAGAAAGTTAAATCGTTGTTGAGGGGGAATATCTACCTTTAAAAGTTTTATATTTACTTATCCAGAACACGAACTTTTGAGTGATATTTCGTTAAGGAGGCACCACAAATAAATGACGCTTTGACAGCGCGGCCCAAACTCGGCTAAAAAAGGCTAAGCCCTGTAGGTTCGGGCTTTAGAGTAGTCTTACCGTTTATGCCTAAAGTGTTTGCTGTAATATATGTATATTCACCTTCTACTACAATCAGCAAGTTCACTTTAAGTTGAAAACATCTTAAACAGCACTGAACCACTATAATAAAGTGCAGTGAGTGGTATCTGCCCAGGGCGATGGCATACCCACCTACCACTTTGATAATTTATAGAGTTTCACACCTACCTTTAATGAATGCACTAAACGTTGATGCTTTTTACATCACAAGTAATTATCTGTTAATTATGAACCACAGATATATCGCTCCTTGACGGCGCGATCTATCGGGGATTCAAACGTAGCTAAAAATGTCACAGGGAATTATTCTCCGATGTGAGCAATGTCAATGTTCTCTGCTTAGTCACCTGGTTAACCGCATGCCACATTGACAAGCTACCGTGACATTATCTTGGTAAGTAGGCAGAATATACCCGAATGCCACGTTTGCGGTGGAAAATAATTAAGAATTTCGTGTCCTTTCACTACATTATGTTGATATAATAAACAAACAGAATGAGACGGAAAACATCGTAGGCAGATAATGAGAATAGTAAATTGCCAGGGGGATCCCAAACGGCATTTATTTCATTTAAGCCATAGTGCAGATATACTGTAAAAAATAAATTTAAATTGTAGTTTTCTGTTGATATTGAAAAAACTATAAAAATCTTTTATAACGACCATTTGTTTGAAGCACTTCTTAGAGTGGATCACCCTGAACCTGGTATTGTACGAGCGGAAACTTATAGACAGACACGGTTAGAGTCGCTGGGAAAATATAATCTTTCCTGTTCCTGTAAGGCTTATCCTACCCAATATATAACACCCAGTATTACCGAGCCGGACTCAAACCCGAGATATCCAACCTGTGCCAAGACGTTTAACCACTAGGCCGTCGCACCCCAATTTTACCGTTGAGCAGTGCGTTCCATCAACTTGTCATATATATTTTCAAATTTGCAAAATATACAGTTACAGTAACTGTGACAATCCTGAGGAAAATGACTGTAATTTTTGTTGCTGTAGACTACGCAAATAACTTATAATATGAGAAAGGCAAATTGTGTTTATGACCTTCTGTTGTCGATGCAATTTGCCGAAAGGATGTGTTCAATATGTACAACACAATGAATAATACAATGTTATAAAAATATAGTGTTACATTGTAATGCTATATTGAAGTGGTAGACGGTTTTACCATCGACCAGGGCAGATACCACTAACTGCACTTTACCGTGACCGCTCAGTTCCGTTTGAGATGTTTCAATTTGTAGTTGCATTAGCTGGTACTTCATCTTTTAGTAGGTCTTTGCTGTTGAGTGGCTGTTGGTTGGTTCCCTTTGGGAGCAACTCCCGGCCTTGCTTAGAGTGAATTTCAAAAAAAAAAGTTTGGCCCGACCTTATTATATTATATTACCGTAAATCAAAACATGTAACCAAACAAAACCAGGTGGCTTCGGTGCTCGGTCAATGTTGATACCGTCACCATTCAATTACCCGACCTGTAATTTCAAAAGGGCAAGTCATTATTTTGCCATTAGTACAAATTGTATTTTGTAAAGCATGAGCGCTTTTATGGCGCTACCCATGTGAATTGCTTTACAAAATGGGCAACGTCCATTCATTTTATTCCCCATTAGTTACAAAAAAACAGTTGCATTGTCGTGGGGACCAACATGCAGGTCATCGGGCAAAGATATCTTAATGCAGGTTGAATAAATAAAATAAGAAAAATACGAATGAAATATGTCCCAGAACCGAACCATTGTAGTCTACTGCTTAACAAAAGATAATGGATCGACTCTTGCGTAGGGCTGGGCAATTCGATTCCAAGCAGACATTATTTAAATCAATCGCGAATCGTTCATAGGAACAAGAACTTGCCGAATGAAGCGAAATTTCCATTTTAAACAATAAAATGTCAATAAATTTTGGTCAAATTTGACCAAAATCGATTGTCTTTTGTCGTTAAAAAATGAAAATTGATGCTCTTACACATGGAGTGTGAATTGAAAATAGACAATAACCTATAAATATTTTCATTTTCATGATGAAGGCAATTTGTAATAAAAGAAACGAGAAAATTTTTTATTTACATGGAATTAGTGATTCGATAATATTCGAATTCTACGTGATTCGGTTTCGCCGAGCCCCACTCTCATGACACAAATAAAAATGCACAAGTTCGCGTAAAAATAAAAACAAAGCAGCATAGCAAGTTTTAAGAATAAAGCAAAAATGTCTGATCTGGATGTCATCATTATGCCATTTACAAGTCCCAAAAACGCAAACAATTTTTATTTACAATGATATATGGCTCGTTAGACATATCTACATGTTCATCTTTACCAGTAGCTGAAACATGTTGTCCGTTTATTAGAAATTTTAATGAGAATTGACCCGATTATCTGATTAGTAAATACTTTTAATTTATGTTCTAAACACCCAAGTGTCTTTTTTCACATATTACCAAAAATGTGGTAAAATATCGTTCATTTTTAGTTATTTTACTTTAGAAAAATGCACTTCTCGGCCATCATAGGTTGTTTATGGAATATGCGACCCGAGTTGTGGGGCATCCAAAGATCTCTATTTGGCATCAGGGCTTGGCAATTCGATTCCGTAATTCGAATCGATTCGAAGTGCACAATATTCGAATCAATCGCGAATCGTTCATAGGAACAAAAGCATGCTAAATGAAATGCATTTTTCCATTTTAACGACAAAATTCAATCGATTTTGGTAAAATTTGACCAAAATCGGTTGTGTTTTGTCGTTGAAATGAAAATATATCGCTTTTAGGTCAGTTTATGCCAATATTTGTAATTTAGTAACTGTATACTGTTCCTGATCATCATAATGGAGACTATAGTAGTAATAGTAAAAATGAGATATTTTTATATTTATGAAATCAACAATTCGATCCGATTCGAAAAAAGTGTTCGAATCAGATTCGAATTCCAAATGATTCGGTTTTGCCCTGCCCTATTTGGCATAAATGCCATCAACAAAAAATTTGTGCTCTTGTGCGGGTTAACGCGGGGCTAACTACTTATCCTTCATCTATACCATTGCTATATATTGCTCTATACCACATTGTATGTGGATTCGTATTTTTTCCCATTAAAATTCACTCTGAGCAAGGCGGGAATTAGTGAGTAAAAAGGACCAACTAACTACCACTTAATAGCAAAGAGTTACTAAAAGACGTAACCAGCAAAAACTGCACTATCAGCGGAAAACATCCAAAACGGAACAGAACCGCCATGGCAAAATCCAGCGAGTGGTATCTGCCGTGGGCGATGGTAAAACCATCTTGCACCACCACGTATACTCTGATCGGACATACCTGATCACCTAAGCGACTTTTTGGACTACGCAGTAGTCATTACGGCGACTAGCGCTGGGCAAAACCGAATCATCCTGTTATCTTTGTAATTTTGTAGAAAGAGATGATGTTATTTGTGTTTTTGACTTTGATACTTTCCCATTCAAGAGTCCTTGTGTCAACAGCCACATACGAATCCGAAGTCACAAGTAAACAAGGAAGAAGGTTTTACAGTTAACTAAATGATAAATCGGAATCTCATAATTAGAAACAATCACATCACTTCGCATCACACCAGTTGCCGGTTTTAAAATTTCAAAAAAAAAACTAAAAAAAAAAACATCCAAAATAAAGTGGAATTTTCGTGTTTCAAAGACGAAATTTCTGTCAAATTTAGACTTTACATGCAATGTGTGAATGGGAATTATACCGCCTATTACAATTTGACTTTATCATCGTGAATTCGTAGATTGATCTCATGATTTTGGCAATAGGGGCAAATTGCAATGGTAGGAGCACGACTTTTCATATCCACTTATTTGAGTGGATCACCCTGAACGATCCCTGTACCAGAGGCCACTTAATGATCAGCAAGGTTGTTAGTGTGTTAGTGTTATTGAAAAATATGCTCTTTGCGTTATTACATCATCGGTTGAGTGGTGGGCTAGATTAACAAGCCGAACTTGCCAGGACTCGAACCCGGAATCTGCAACCTGCGGCGCCAACATGATAACCACATCACGTCCGCAAAAATATGAGCTCGAAATATTAAGTCTACGATATGGTAGTTACAACGCGTTGTTACCGATTAACATGCCGGCATTGCATTGTAAAACATCAAAAGACACCTGTTACTCCTTATAATTGATATGAGTAGCTACACGTTTCAGACAACTAATGTAAATATTATGAGGAATTGAAACGACGATGACGTTTAATTGATTAAGTTATAATCTGCTGAGTTATCTTTTTTGTGCGTTTTTTTTTAAATTCACTCTAACCGGAAGCGGCACATAAAAGGACCGACTAAAAGTCACTTACACTGCAACAAAAGTACAGTAAATTTACTGGTCATTCGCCGTAATTGCATATTTCCAAATTTAAAAAAACGCCCTGTTGATGAGATTTATGCCAATTATGGGGTGTTGATGGACCGCGCCTTCGCGGTGCTGTCTCACGCCATATTCGGTCAGAAAAGTCAATTTTGAACTTTTTCAATACCGCCAAGTAAAATTATTGTCAAAGACCAGTGATTTTGTTGCATTTTTTGTTACAGTGTACTTATATGGCAAAGAACATTATAATAAAAAATAAAATTTCCCTTTGAAAAAAGTGAGGTCAGATGATCACGTTTGAACAGGAACGCGGGCAAATAAAATTGAAATATCCCTGGCAAAAGCGTTTTTATTGTATATTACTACAAATGATGCCCAATATCGGCCAGGAAGCGTGTACAATTTTCGGAAAACGTGATTTAAGGTCCTTAAGGGCAGTGTAATAAATGGAGAGAGGTTCCAAGTCTTGCTTTACACTTACACAAGTGTAAGTGAGAAGCAAGACTCTGATCCTCTCTAGTTAGCTAGTCATAGTTAAACTTGCTACTGTATCTTTGCATTTACTGCATACCCATCCGCAAACACATAACCAACAGCATATCATGATTGTGCCTCTAAACGGGTTAGTAATATCCCCAGTAAGGTCAAAAAGGTATGGTTCAAAAAAAAAAAAAAGTTTCATTTTATATGTTCCTTCACCCAAGTTTCGACACTTTTCGCTGTCCCCCATGAAGAAGACAAAAATTCATTTAATTTTCTAACTCCGTATATATCTCAAGATTTTAAACATTATGATTTCCGTCTCTTTTTGTTGCATATTTGATTACAAATAGGAATCTTTATTGAAGTATCGTTGCGCAAACAATTCCAGCAAACGTGCGTGGTTGACGCGTATTTTGATCAAATATTCTGATTATGTAAACTGCACCTGCAGTTTTAATTTCACGCCGCAACGCATTGTTGTGTAATAAACCTAATATACCTGCTCATTATTTTATCATAAACCACAAATTGTGTCTTTTATGTTGCAACAATCCACAAGGAACTTTTCCAATTTTCATCGACAATTGTATTAAGTTACCTCGGTGGTTGTAATAAAATATTCAAAATAACGTAATCCGACCTAAAAATTCATACCAGACTTGGAGAAATTTGTTGGTATGAACGTCTAAACTATAAATAATAAATACAATTTGCTTTTGCTGTTGGAGCTTATTTTTATACGCTTTTTATACGCACCCATGAAATACAAAAAATTTGATCAAATCACAAACAAAAAAGCAGAAATATATGCATCGCTATGACTAGTTTGTTGTGGTGCATTAGATACATATCTCAACAGACATGAATGACAGAAAATACGATTAAGCGTTTGTTATTCAATGTTAATTTCGTTGTGGGACGTGTACCGTATAATTTTTGACGTTTTGTTTGAAATTTTGATGAAATGCCGGGACATTTTTACACATTAACTGATTCCGCCGATTCGATGCAGAAAATTTGCTATGAATGTCAACACAGAAGCGGAAAGTGATCTAATTTATCGATAGAAATGTATATTTTTTCATTAAAGTTCGGTCTATTCAAGGTCGGGATCAACGCCCGAAAGCAACCCAACGAAGGACCAATAGATCGCTCAAATCAGGACTGGTAATTCGATTTCGTAATTCGAATCGATTCGAAGCACAGTTTATTCGAATCAATCGTGAATCGTTCATAGGAACAAAAACTTGCTGAATAAAATAAAATTCACAATTTTAACCACAAAAAAATTATGAAAATTGAAGTTAAAATAGGAAAATCGTTGCTCTTGGACATGGAGTGTGAATTCAAAGCACACATTAAACTATAAATTTCTTGATTTTTGCAATGGAGACGAGTTGTAGAATTAAAAATAAGATATTTTTTATTTACATGAAATTTGTGATTCGATCCGATTCAAAATCATTATTCGAATCAGATTCGAATTCCAAATGATTCGTTTTGCCCAGTTCTATCGCTCATAGATGGACAGAGCCAAATTTCTGGGCGGGATGGGTCATTCCTTTGTGCCACATTCTGGATCACAGCTGATAATCGCCATTAGGACAACTACCGGGTATTTTTTTTGTTATTGAAATTCACTCCCGAGCATAGCCGGAAGCAGCGTAAAAGAAACCAACTAACGGCCACTTAATAGCAAAAAGATACTAAAAGAAGAGGTACCAGCAACTGCACTGTAAAAGGAATTGAACCAACATGGTAAAGCGCAGTTAGTAGTATCGGCCCTGACCAGCCAGTTTTGTTATAGACTATTAATGAGATTTAGTCATTACTCATTGCTTTGGATTTGAGATTACCATTATTAAAGAGATCAGGAGAATAAACAGATACAACAATTGTCGTCATCATATATTCAGTGAGAAATAAAAAGGCCCTGCCTCAGTTTTAACACAATCATCATTAACATCTAAAATAAACATTAAAAACGTGTCGCGGAACGCGGCGTAGTTATGACACGGCATTTTTATCCCATAGGTGTTTACCATTTAACGTCCAGCGCCATGTAATGGGCATTTTATTTACGAATTAAACCTCACACATAAACAACATTCATGTCCGTTATTAAAATATATTTATGTGATGAAGATAATTTCAAAGGCATCAAATTAACCCGCCGTATTACAATTAAAAGAACTTTCACCTAAAGTCGGTCATAATATTTATATCTATTTATTGTGATCTACCACCTAATGACAAGCATAATTTGTCAATAGTATTGAAGATAAATGAATGTTATAAAGGTTGCAAGACCTGTAAATACATTTAAACCTTAATGGGTTTTTGTTTGAAGTAGATAGCGAAACATGTGCTTCAGGATTTCTTATTTTGACGTCTTTTTGGTTATATAACTAAATTTAAGGAGGAAGAAAATTAGTAGCTGTAAGTGGTGATTAAATATGCCTGTAACACGGCCCAGAGCAGATTTCACTCAATGTATTCTACTTTAGAGGTACATATACGGATGAAATGTTGTCCGCGCATGCGCTACTTGCAACGGAACCAGGGCCATGTCTCTCCAAAATTGCGGGAAGATAACAGTCCCCCCACACAGTTTTAGTATTTATTTTAGCATTCCGTGATCCCATCCAAAACAGAAGAAATTCTTTTCCATACATTTTTTTCTATTTTTCTTTGTCGCAAAATGACGTCTTACCAGAAATAGTTTAAAAAAAGAGGAGCTTTGCATCCTTTAGACATGCATGTTCCTCGAGAAAAAGTTATAAAAATCCCAACCTTGATGTCGTTTGTAACGTGTCAGTTTTCCAACGCACGGAATCGAACGGAGTTTTATTTTGTCAAGAATGCGCCACAGATGGACCGCGCCTCATTTCCATACTTGATAAAAGATGTTCCGGAAAAAATAACCCCCAACCCATTAAAAAGACATATTATTCAAAACTGAATTTAAATTGACCGAGTATTTTTTTATCGTCAGCTGCAAAATATCAAGGTTGCGTTATAATAAACAAAGACGTCGTGGATCGGAAACAACGTCTGAACCATGTAGATGCGCAGAGAAACAAATGTCTGGCGGTAAAGTTCCGTCAGTAACCCATGTGCGATGGCCTAGTGGTTATCAGTTTGGTACCGCAGATTGAAAATCACGGGTTCGAGTCCCGGCAAGTACGTCGAGTCAATTCGCGTCCATCCTTCAACCCAGGGTGTAATAAATTGGGTAGGCTGAGCTGAACCGGAAATATCATACATTTCCAATGACTTCAACCCAGTCCGCATTTAAGGAGCTGCTGTTACATGGCCTTGATCAGGATGAACCACTCCAAAACGTGCCTATGAAATGAATTTTCAGATTCAGTACTCCGCGTATGGGCCACAGATGGCCATATATTGTTGTGGTGGTGCATCATTTATCCATTCCTGGCATATAAAAATCTCTGACTTAGTGCCGTGCAACTGTTTTTCGATCATGCATGAGCCACAGGTGAGACATATAAATTGTCAGCAGGGTCTATAAGAGTCCAATACACCATAAAATTCGAAACTGGACACGACGCTGCGACTTCGAAGTCCGAGTCATGCGTGTCCTTCATGTTCATCAACGTACCATGCTAAAAATCCGCAAGAAACAACAATATTGTTTGCATTACGAACTAGTACAGCCAAGCGTTGGCCATGGAGATGTCCTAATCGATTTTTTTTCTCTTTTTTGCTTTTTTTGAAAGTTTTGGTCAAAATTTCACGGTTCTTTCGACACACACATACTAATTTATTTCTATAACTTTTCCTCTGACCAAAGTCGTATTCCCTCAGTCAAGCATTTTCGACGATTGTTGAAGAATGAAGTCTGACCTTGGTCAGACAAAACGTTGTAGTATAGTTAAGCGCGACCCGTGAAAGATTCCCCGATTCTTGAGGTCGCGTTCCCCTCTACAGTCTAGGGCTGGGCTATTTGAATCGGCGATCCAAATTGATTCAAAGCGAGATTTATTCGAATCAATCGTGAATCGTTGATACTAGGATTTTCATTTTTAAGCCCGAAATGCAATCGTTAAAATATGAAAATTGTAGCTCTTAGTGTAAATTAAAAATACAATATGAACTATAAATATCTTCGTCAATTTTATAACAAGACGAGTCATAATAGTAAAAATGGGGTATTTTTCATTTACGTAGAATTAGTGATTCGATCCGATTCGAACAAATTATTCGAATCAGATTCGAATTCCAAAAGATTCGGTTTTGCCCAGACCTAATCAACAGCAGAAACACAATTTCGATATTAATCTTAAGTAAGCGTTTTTATTGTCACGCTTTTGTTCTAATATTAAAAGCATTCTTGGCTTAAGTTATTACCGTGTTTATACAACAAACCTGAATACATGTTAGAAAATGAAAAAGAATTAGTCTTCGATTTGTTTGTATTTGTTATTTGCTCGTCAGTGTGGTTGACGAAAAAATCTTCAATGGCGTTTAATTGGGTTTATGTATATTATTATTTATAACGCGGGGTATTAACAAAAGGCTGGAGAGAATTGGAACATGATACACGAATATTTATATATTTCCCAAAGCCTTCTTCCGTGTGGATCCTGACCAAGCCTGGCCAAGTCCCTTCGCCAGCGGCCACTTATAGACGAACATGGTTAGAGTCGTTGAAAAGAGCGCCGGCTCGGCTTAGCCTGCTAAGTTATCACATCACGGTTTGAGTTTTGGGCATGGATTTACAAGCCGGACTCGCCGGGACTTGAACCCTAGATCTTCAATCTGACACGCCAACCTGATTACCACTATGCCATATGCCTATATTGAATATAAAGATATATATATATATTGTTATTATATTATATATGACTCCACAATGTAATTGCTGCAGATTTTCCTGCACGCAGTAAGAGTCGGATCATACGAGACAATAAGGCGTAGTTTGTTTTACCATCTCCTGGGGCAGACAACAATCACTTTTGTGGTTCAGTATGATTTGATTTTGCCCAAAAAGGTTTTGATTCACTGAAATTAAACATAAGATTGTAAACGACCATACAATATATTGCCGGTCTATGGATTATTTCCAAAAAAAAAATTTTTTTTTGAGAAATTAGATTCCGGAAGGTCCGACCTAAAATCGTATGATTCGATTCGTAAATATAAGAGTGTAAAAGGGCAGATATCACTCACTGCTTAAGTTTAGTTGCTTTTACTACATCTTGTAAAAAATTTTTGCTATTGGGTGGTCGTTAGCTGGTTCCTTTTTGGGCATCGATTCTGGCACAGAGTGAATTGTGATAAAAAATGGCTTTGAGTAGTCTAGTTAAGCGCTTTTTCTTGAAACTTTTCAAACCTCAACACAACAAAGATTTATTTCCCAATTTGGAAATGTTTTTCTTCGTCATAGCTACGTCTGTGTCGAGGTTTTAAATCCTTGCTTTCATAATAACGATATCAATAACACCTATTCACTGTGACAAAAACGCAGTAATATGGCCGTTTTTTGACAGTAACTGTAAAATCGAATTTTTTTCGCCGATATCTGACATAGTATCCTATCAACAAAACGGTTTTGTATTTTAAAAATATACAATTACTATGAAAAATAGTACATTTACTGAATTTTTGTCGAAGTTTATGATATTTATGCGAATGTCTAAATCGAGAGAGTAATTAACTGACCACGGGCTTAAGCTACCAGATCGTATGTTGTTTTGATCGAACACCTGATACGTCTTTAAGAAAATATACCCCGATAAGTTTACTGTAAGCAACCAATGAATTTCTCAAATAACAAAGTCGCGTTGCTAACACATTTTGACAGTACCGGTAAAAAAAATAAATTCTTTATAAATGTATTAGCGACATTTCAAGCATTCTTTACATCGCAAAAATGGCGTGATTTTTAGTTTTCTTCGAAGAAATATAAAGAGCCGGGAAACTACGATATACACTTTCGGTCTTATATATTGCAGTTTCCTGACTTTTTATTTTCTTTAAAAAAAAAACTTGAAATCACGCTTTTTTTACAATGTAAAGAATGTGCGTTTTTATGTTTCTTTTTATATAGCCACTTATCTGAGTGGCTCATCTAGTACTCAAAGACTTCAATTTGAGTTTAATATGTTAACACGCAGCATAATCATGATAGTCACAAACAAGTAAATAACCTCGATCAAAAATATTAGCTCACTTGCGCCGCATGTGTTTATAGGCTTTTATTTTTACACCTTGGAGTGGATCAATCTGAACAAGGCCCTGTACCTGCGGCCACTTTTAGACAAACAGGGTTAGTTTTGTTGGAAAAAGTGGATCACTCTGAACAAGGCCCTGTACCAGAGGCCACTTTCAGGCAAACAGGGTTAGTGTTTTCGGAAAAAGTGGATCACCCTGAACAAGACCCTGTACCAGCAGCCAATTTTAGACAAACAGGGTTAGTGTTGTTGGAAGAGTGGATCACCCTGAACAAGACCTTGAATCAGCGGCCACTTATAGACGAACTTGGTTAGTGTTGTTGGAAATATATGATTCATAAGGTTTGGCCGATCCCATCCAAGTTATTATATCCTGGGTTGAGTGGTGGTGGGCATGTATTAGCGAGTCGGACTTGTCGGAACTATCGCCTAAAAAGCATCGCATCGCCTGCAAGGAACCAACTAAAGGCCCTGTATTGGCGAATAGCCACTAGATGATTTCGTTGTAGCATCTCCACTTTAAGTGGAAAACAGGAAATAAAATGGCAAGAGTAATTAGTTTGATAATTTATTTTTATGTTGACACGCAAGGCAATCATGTTATTTACAAACAAGTAAATAACTATCGAAGTTAAATAAAAATATCGGCTTACTTGCGCCACATGTGGTCATTAGTTGGTTGTAGGTTTTACAGCAAAACGGTGATTTTGGTGTTCGGAATTATGACAGTCACCTAGATTTAAAATTCGGATGATTCGAATTTCCGTGATCAACAGATCCAAGCGTTGTGCTTATTGGGCGCGATGGCCTGGGGGTTTGCATCGCAGGTTGAAGATCTCGGGTTCGAGTTCTTGCGAGTCCGGTTCTATATGCCAGAATACCCGCATAAAAGAAGACAACTAATGTTCACTTAACTATTAGCTGCATATATGGTACCAGCAACTGCACTCTAAGCGTCCGGCTCTATATGTCGAAATATATGTAAAACCGTGCTATTTCGATTAAATATCAAATTAGTCAGAAGTATTTTGCGCGGGCGTTTTGCTCAAAAAAAGTCAATGATTGGCGTGTAATTCTTCACATTTATAAAAGAAATTTCATAGCAGAGGCCTTTTTGAACGCAAAAATGAGTGTTCGAACAACCAATCAGACATGCATCCCGAATTGATTCGAATCTTGAATCCCTAGTTAAGATCGAACGTTTGTATCTTGCCTTCTGCCAATATTTACTGCAAATAGATAAGTGATTGACAGTTTGATTTATGCATTATTTCGACTCCAATCTCGCGCATCAAAAAATATCAAAATTATGCGGAAACGATAAGCTTAATAATCGTCGGAATTTGCTGTATAACTGATCATTTGCCACACCCCTTACGTTGATACTCTGATATTATTCTGCATTATCTCGCACGCAAAGATCATCTCAGAACTGATTTTGAAGATATGGTGCTTAAGACCAGGTTGAGAAAATATTTACAATTTTGTGTTTTGCACGAACCACAAATGCGACGAGAGCCGTTTTTGATCGTAAAATGAAAATCTTTCCCCGATAGCGCTGGTATTATTATAAACCAGGGGTAGCAGTGTGTTTTTATTGGAATTCACTCTAAGCAACACCGGAATAACCGCATAAAAGAAGGCAACTAATGGTCACTCAAGTAAAGGCCGCACTACACGTTTGCGTAAGTTGCGTTTAATCTAGGTCTATTTTATTTTACCTTTGCACAAGCGCAATACTCTGCATGCATTTCCCTACGTTTTCAAAGCGGTTTGCTATGGAAGCTAAAGCAGAGTGTTCGTTTCGTTATTTGTGTATGTGCTGCATACGCATGTGAACACGATCAACGCAAAGCAACGCAGGCGTGCATTGTCGTTTTTATTATTTTACCCGAAACGTAATGCAACGCATCTGTAAGAAACAACTATAAAGCTGTGTATATAGTGCCAGCAATTACACTCCAAGTGAAGAATATTCTAGGGATGATAGAACCGCTATGGTGCATTGTCTGTCATAACTTTTTGTCTCCTTTTCGTCGCCTCTTACGACGCGTGGGAACGGCATTAGGTCAGCCCTAAAATTCGTTCCTAGCAGTAAGCAAGTCCAGGAACCCTTTTTTCAAATTAAGAATGACAAATTATAGTCATAGGATCAATATCACAACATTTTCAATTTTTGGGGGAGGGGAATTTACTCTAAACAAAGCAAATAAGAAACAGAGAGCAAAATGACAATGAAGGGCCAATAATATTGCAAAAAAGCTGAATAAGATTGTTTGAAGGCAGCGACTATAACCTAAGCGGGAAATAATTCCATACAGAATGTCTCTGTCTGGGTCACGTAATTCATTTTAATTGCGATATTCGCACAGCTCACACACATGCAAATAAATTATATAACTGTATACACACTATAAGATTTACTTACAAATATTGAGAAAAAATAATTGCCGTTCTTACATCGCACCTGGCAGGAAATACGTGAAAGGATTCTCTAGATATATACCTTATCTTATCTAGATAAAATCTTTATCGGAGTTTGCGACAGAGATAACATTCCTGTCATAGCGATGAAAAATCCTTACTAATTTCAAACATTTCTTGAATCTCAGAAGAAAATGCCCATGAAGCACCCCAGAGAAGGTAACAACGACAACATATTCATTCATTATTTCCCTACCGCTTTCCTTGTCGTGTTAATCTTGGGAGGCTTTAAAACTCGCTTCAATAAATATCTTCAGGAATCAAGATTTCTTAGTTTGCATTTCCGCATTAATGCATCTCATTGCACACTAATGACTTCGGGGATATGTGTGATATGTCTCTTTTGGCCTTGCTCTGAGCGAATTTATAAGTAATTGACCTTTGATATTCGGCAACCCGACTACCTACCAATACATAAACAAATATTCAACCCAATAAACACGGCTTTATGATGCGTCAGGCATTGAAGTCGTTGCGCCAAATTCAAGCCCCGTGTCTCCTATTTGTGACCGCACTTTACGCACCATGGGTCATTACGCGCTTCAGTTTATCCCTAATTGGAATATTTTGAATGTTTGCGACTGTTTTGAATATTATTGAATACCGTATAAGGCAAGATGAAATTTTTCAGATAAACCAATATAACATAAGCACATATCAAGCATAACGGGCGAGCGTACTAAGTAAGTGTTATAAACTTCATTCAAAGTTTTGTCCATTCGTCTGATCGTTCATATGTGTAATTTTTAAATAAAAATATGATATTTTTATTTAATACTTATTGTCACGACGAGAAGGTCAAAATAAATCTATCCTATTCAGTGAATTCCTTTAAGAGGCTGAATAATCTGATTTTGTATTGTGGTGAATCAGCTGTATGAATTTGCTAAAACTTTCAATACAGATGTGGCATCGTTACGACAATTTCCAGCTCCGAATAAATTTCGAAGTCTTGCAACGGGTTAAACTCGATGTACAGAGTAAGCCAAGGCAAAGTCGAATCCTTAGCCGCCTTCCGCACAATACGATGGCGACCTATCTCGGTGGCTAGGGCAGGGCAATTCGATTCGGTGATTCGAATCGATTTGAAGCACAATTTATTCGAATCAATTGTGAATCGTTCACAGGAACAAAATCTTGTTAAATTAACTAGAATTTTCCCATTTAACGATAAAATGTGAAAACTGTTGCTCTTAGACATGGAATGCGAATTAAAATTATAAACTATAAACTATAAATTTCTTGATTTGTCACAATAGAGACAAGTTATAATATTAAAAATGGGACATTTTTTATTTACATGAAAGTGATTAAATCCGATTCGAAGAAAATATCCGAATCAAATTCGAATTCCAAAAGATTCGATTTTGCCCAGCCCTACTGATGAAGCGCGTCGCCATTTGATTTGTGGAAAATTCCGATGAATGCTGGATAATAAATTTGAAACGTTTCGTAAAATCGGATCCACAGAACGCTATAACGAGTATTCACACAACGCCATAACCTTTCAAATGACTTTTGGTCAAAAAAAAAAAACATAGTTCGCATTCGGTCTAAATTTTATAACTTAATACATCTGAAAGTTCATTTAAAGATTCATTTTTAGCCCTTGCAAGATTTGCTACATTCTGACAATGCTTAAACCCATCATGTATAACATAGAATTAGTAAACACACAACAAAAAAGGAAATATATACGAACAAGTACCAGAAATAGGGAACGTAGCTTGGCTTCCATTTCCGCTGTTTGTTGTTACAACTGAGGATTCCGGTTTTTCTTTCACGAGAAAAAAACTCTGTAAATCCAGGTTGCATGTAATACAACAATTAGTACAGCTAGCAATGTTTCGTCGAGCATGAGGCATTAATGGACTAATCAGCGACTCATGCTAAGACAAACGGTTTCAGCAACATAAACAAACCTAAACGGGCGTGTCATCACTCGCAACGCAATTACCGACTGTGGACTGACAACAGTCTGCCAAACAATTGCAACCAATCAAGACCAATCAATTCCATTAACTCAAAACATTCAAATTGAAAATAGTATTTTTTGTGTAAAAGGTTTTTTAACTGTTATGAATACATCATTTTGTTGAAAGCACCATTTATTCAAAAAATGGACCAAAATCGATTGTATTTTGTCGTTAAAATTGTTACTCTTAAACATGAAGTGCGAATGGAAAATATACACTATAAAATTATGAAGACTAGTTGGAATACTGAAAATGGGATGCTTGGTATTTTACATGTAATTAGTGATTCGATCCAATTCGATAAAATATACGAATTAGATTTGAATTCCAAATGATTCTGATTTGCCCACCCCTAGCTGGGGTCGTTTCGGAACCCTACTCTGGACGAACCAAGGCTGCAATCAACGATTTGTTTTTTCACAGAAATACCGGTTCTTTTCACATATCTCATATTACAGTGTCAAGCCGGGTGAACAGCATTGTTTTCATGTTTTGATGTCGTTAAACTTTTGACTTTAACGAGACATTTGACGACAATTTTTCAAATAAATCGCGTGACACAGATTAGTTATGTGGCTGAGTTATTTTCCTAATTATTAATCGTATTTTGCCAAGTATGAACCACAGATGGCTCGCGCCTAATCGGCGCGATCCATCAGTGACCAATCCTTGATAGTATGTGTTCATATTTGAGACAGGTGAACAGCATTGTTTTTATGTTTTGATATCATTGAACTTTGACGACTCTTTTTCAAAGAAATCCCGTAGCAGAAAACCGCATGCGTAGTTGCCTTATCAAGAAACCGCCACCACAATACTCTGGTTTGAGACTATATTGTGGCAATATTTTTTAAAAAATATATTTTATTCATCGTCGATTGTTTCCATTGATATTCACTCTTAACAAGAAGCAGCGCCTTGATGGAACTAACTTACCAATCACATGACAAAGAGCATAACGTTTAAATTTTGCAATTCAACAATATCCCATATAGCAGGGCCAATTTCTGGCACCTTTGAAATCGACTCCTATGTAGCGCTAATATATTACCATTTTTATTTTTATTTATAGCCACTCCTTAGAGTGGATCACCCTGTCCAAGGCCCTGCCACTTATAGACGGACATGGTTACAATTACTGGAAAGATATGACCTTTTCCTGTTCGGCTTAGCCTACCCAAGTTATTACACCCTGGATTGAGTGATGGGTGAGTCGCTTTAGGAGTATCCATCCGCTACAATTGGTACCCTGCAAATCCTGCCCGGCGTAGATGCCGCTCACCGCATTCTGATGTCGAAGGATGAAGAAGGTCTATGTAGCAGTGATGGCAACCCAGTTTTCATTTAAACGAGGTTAGCCTAGTTTCACTTTTAAAACTATGTAGTACATGGATTAAAAACCAAGTAAACTAGGCCTTTCACCTGCATTTGAGGCATTTTTAATTGATTTCAAGATCATCGAATTGTCTGTTTCAGAAATATTTTCACAATGAATACTATGACTTTCCTAACTTTTAAAACTAGTCACTCATTTTGCGATCAGCTACCTAGTTAATTTTTTAAGCATCTAGTTAAAAATGAGTTAAATATACCTATTTTAACTGAACACTTAAGTTTATCAATTGAACTTTAGAAAAATTCCATATAGAAGCGAACACTTAGATAGTAGAGAGCAGTTACTGGCATCTTCTCTGAGTACTTAGTCGTCTCTGACGTAGCGCTAATATTTTTCTCATTGAAATACAATCTAAGTAAAGTCGGACTTAACACCTAAGAGCTATGGCAAGATGTAGTACCAGCAACTGCGCTCGGAGCGGAAAACATTCCAAACGGAACTGAACTGCCACCGGACATTCGAAACGTTGGCAAAATAAAACATCGTTTGTACATCACGGGTAGAGCATTTGGAATCAATATGTTTAGGGTGCAGTCGGTGCTTTGATTTAATGCCGATCTTCATATCAGCGATCTCTAGCGAGTTCCTTCGATACGTCAATTTTTTAATGGAAAATGAAACTCTTGTGACAAGTTTTTGGAATTTTTTTTGTTCATGTTGGCATTGCAGGCTGAAATCATCGGGTTTGAGTCCGACCCGTTAATCCATGCCCACCGAGGGTTTGATTAACTTCAGTGGGTTAGGCCATGCCGTAAATCCCATTAAAAAACTGTAACCCTGTACGTATCCATCAGCTGACTAGGAAAGGTCTTGGGCTCCAGTCCCGTTATGTCCGTCTTCATTTGTTTCATTGAAATTTAGTCTAAACAAAGGGGACAATGTTCAAAAGAAACCAACAAGCGGTCTCTTGATTGCGAAGAACTACTACAAGATGTAGAACCAGCAACTGCACTCTAAGCGGAAAACATTCCAAACGGAACTGAACCGCCATGGTGAAGTGTAGTGAGTGGTGTCTGCCCTGGGCGATAGTAAAACCATCAAACAGAGCCTCAGAATTGCTCTAATGTGTTGATGTCGCTGCTGAATCGATAAGCTTAAAGATTCCTCGATTCCCATATTGACCTTATGCAACAATGTTATTATTTATTCTGTTCTTTGCCGTTTCAAGCAAATTGTCTATTGGTAAATGAACTTGACTATCAATGTTTTTGTGTTGTAAGAAGCTGTTAAAATGAAACAAGGAAATAGCATGTGGTTTCGCCTATGTCCAGGGCCGATATCACTCCTTATATTTTATAATAGCAGTTTAAATCTAGTTTTTTTTTTTCAAAATCCATGCGCTACCAAGTACACAACAAAAATAGGCGGGATAATTGACATAATTATATTTCATGAAACGTGCAATCTATACGGTTCCCCATGTTTACCAATTCGTCACAAACACGATTGGCGAGTTCAAAAATCCCAACTTTCAACTCATTTGAATTTTGCCCTTCCTTAGGTGAAATAACATGAAAATATTTTCAAAAATGCAAATTTTCAACATTTTTGTGGAATTTTGGTTTTCGATTATGAATTCACAATCAGTGGCATCAAATACTGTGGCATCACAATGTGACGTATTTTGCGTATCATATTTCGGGGCATAATTTTAATGATTGTTTTTTGATGGAAAAACATACATATTAGGGATAATGAAAAGTGTTATACGTTATGGATAATAAATTTATAAACATGTTGTGTTGCATTGCCATGAACATTTTTTATAAGGTTTGGTAAAAAGCAAGGTCAAACTCAATAAATATGGCTCACTCGTGTTAAGACGCGGTACGTCTGTGGCCCATGCTTGACAAAATAAAATCCAGATTGGGGAAGAAGTCTTTGAGATTCCATTTAACTATTACTTATAGGCACTAAGCTGCGTGTGTGAAAATCCATTGCCCACGATGAGCACAACTCAGGAAGATATTGATTGATCGGAGAGTTGAAAGATTCTAATTATCCAGAAATCGCAAAATTCCGTCGTTGCCATATATTATGACCTCTCTTAAATACCCCCTACCCCCTCCTCGGCCACCACGATTATGATGCCATATGCGTGGTTTTGGCAATGAAGCAAAAAAAATCTGTCAGTGTAGCAGTGTTGATAGTTTTGAAGTGAGCTGATGATCGTCAGATGAACATGTCGGACACCTGGCGAAAAGATGATTCTGTCATCCGTGTGAAATATTGGCAAATTATACACGAGATGCCTGACGTTGATATCCTGGTCAAACATTTTATTAACATTTTGCTCATTGTGTCCATTGTTAGCCATACGTTGACATCTACGGGTCACGCATCTTAAAATATTGCGTGGAAATTGGACGCATGATACGTATACCTATAATAAACCGATGTTGTCATCCATAAGCGACGCATCTAACTTGAATTAATTGATAATTTACGTATTTTTTGATATTTTGTGCGCATACTTGGGCTGACCAGATCATATTATTCATCGATCAATCATCTTACGTAAATCACGGTACGTACTGACGCAGTTTACAAAGCTCCGGTACTGCATTGTGTTGATATTCCCGCGCAACGAGGCTTACGTAGATTGCGTAGCATAAATCACCTCATTTCACGCAGACCTGACCTGATCTGACATTACGTTGATAACCACAGGTCATACGTGACGTTTTTGCGTTTGAACGCAGGCATATTCATTGGCCAGGCATTCTACGCAAATACCGTGTTATATTATACGCAAACCCGAGTTTGATCTGACGCATCAGTAATAAGCCTTGTCACATTATTAAAACAAATATAACATTTTCGATGTCGCTTTCTTCGGTTATATCCATTGCTAACTCATCCTGAAATTTAAAAACAATATTACGAAAAGTACCGCAGACGAATTATATTTCCATAAATTCTGAAAGATAATACTTTGTTTTTATCCTAAAAATAATAATAGCTGGCAACTTTCGTTTTTATTCCTATTTAAATTCCTTAATTTGTTATGCGTTTATCCCTAGTACATTCTCCTATTTTTTTCTAAATCCCTAAATCTAAATATAATCGAATTTTGCGTCATTTACATCAATATGACGTCACTAAATGTGCCACAGATTTTATTTGTAAAAACGAATATCGAAGTAATCATTGATTCATAGTAATAAGATACCTTAATCGTTCATAATACCTAATGGATTTAGAAATGAAAAAATGTGAATCGAAAACGTACAATAAAACCCGAAAATAAGCAATAACATTAGTTTAAAAACGTATTTTTATTTTGCTAATGAGGTAATTCTTAGGAATGACGGAAATATTTGAATGGAGATATAATGTGGTTTCTTTGAGAGTGCATGGAGCAATATGCAAATGCTTTATACTTTTGAAAAGTGATATCGCCCACTGTAGATACCACTCACTGCACCCTACTTAAAGTAAAGGAGTACGACATAGGTTAGTTCCCATCACTTAGGGTGCAATTGGTCGATTAACGTTTTCTATGATTGTTTGCCAAATCAACGTTTACGAGTTGGTTCCTTTCGTGGAATCGATCAGCAAATATAATAATTACAAATCGAAAACGAGCATTACCATTAAACTAACGATGTATTTTATTTCGCTAATGGAGATCAAGTAATCCCTGTAGTTCGGGCTTCAGAATAGCCCTAACGTATTTCCTTCGTGTCGTATGAGGCGATTAAAAGGGAACAAAGAAGTGGTAGACGATTTTACCATCGTTCAGGACAGATACCACTCACTGAACTTTACCATAACGGTTTCGTGTGGGATGTTTTCCGTTTAGAGTGCAGTTGCTGGTACTACATATTGTAGTAGGTCTTTGTTATTAAGTGGCCGTTAGTTGGTCCTATTTAGGCACTGCCTCTGACCTTCCTCGGCGGCGCAATTCATCTCAATCAATCTCTTCATAAAACATACAGTCGATCTTTTCTCCTTACTAATCAGAAACGCCCCCAAATGACTGGAATGAGAAATAGACATGTTGCCAAAATAGATTGTATATTAAATGAACTTGGATAAATTTGGCTTCGCCTGGCGTGGGCCACTGATGGATTGCGCACCAGGGAAAATGCCAGACGATAATGTTCGTTTTTTTAAGATTCTGTAGTTCCAATTATCGTGAGCAAAACCACTGTCATATTTCTAAGGATATCGATACATTATTAACGGTTGATATTGCAGAGTGTAAATGAGTTTTGTTAGTAATGTATTATATTTCAATGGCTTATATATATATTTGACATATTTCCTAATCAAGGATTTAGTTCAGACGGGTATGAAATTATAATATCCTTGGTATTCATATTAGGACTAACTACCTATCCTTCCTCTGTGCCTTTGTGTTTGCGGATCCATATGCAGTAAACGCAAGGATATAGTAGCAAGAGTAATTATGACTAACTAAAGAAGTTCAAAGTCTTGGTTCATACTTACACAAATTTATTCCTGTAACGTTTCGTCTGACCAAAGTCACACTTCTTCAGAAAAGTATTTTGAGAAAAACATTCATCGCTCGTCATTAGTTATTTTATTAAGTAAGAACCACTGACGGAACCCGAAACTCACAATTGACTAAATGAAATTTTTTTACAAATTTTCCACGTTTCGTTTCTTCCATCATCTAAGAGAAAGTAAGTAGTGTTGAAACATCTATTTGTGATGAAACAGAAGTTTTAAAACTGAGTTTATTGCTATTACTAATCACCGCTTTGTTGCGTCACATTCATGTACTTTTCCCGGAAATATAAATAGGTTTCATACATGATTCATAACCGAGGGTGACCGAGTTTGCTGTGGAACCGAAAACGGAAATTAATCAGGAGCAGTTTATATTTATTTATACTTCTTTTCCACATGAAGTGAAATGAACCTTATTTCACAGTACACCATTAACTAGGTTCACAGTTCTATGCAGTTACAAGCATTATTTTTTGTCTCGCTAACTACAGCCATTGTGGAACTAACTATCGTACATTTAACAACTAGAAAGCCATGTAGGTGCGGCAGCCGGCATTAGTGGACGCGGAGGTAAAACCTAACGCATGACGCGGTTTGAACCCAAACGAATTATGGCCAAGATCGAAGGAAAGGCTTCAATGAGCAATGCATGCGGGGCGCCTACTGGGCGAGGCACTTTTACCCACATCCTTCCTCATATGTTCCACATGGGAATGGAATGCAAGATAAAATTGTAAAAACTCTTGATAGTAAAGTAAAGTTTATTTCAGTCGGAGGTCAAAGTCTTCTCCTGCGTGTCTTAGAGGCGATTTAATAAAATCAAAAAAGTGTTGGGTGTTCCATCGTCGATGGCAGATATCCACTCATTGCATTTTATTTTAACAGGTCAATTTCGTTTAGGATCTTTTCCGCATAGAAAGCAGTTGCCAGTACTACATTTTTAATAGCTACTTGCCATATAAGTAAGTGGTCGTTAGATGGTTCCCCTCGGTCGCTGTGTTCGGAAACGAAACCCTTCGTCCATTATATTCAATATCGATCCGTTTATAATACAAACAAAATTTGATTCCAATAAACCGACAATAAATAAAACTTTCATATCATCAACGAGCGCACAAAACTATGTCAAGGTGTACGCGCAATGACCCATCCAAACAACAACAACAACAGCCAACAGTGCTCAGTACTGGCGTCACTAATTGACAAACAAGTTTAGTTGTCGTTAGTATTGATTAATCAGTCGGAGTTGGTATGGCTCGCACCAGGGATCTTTAACATATGATAACAATCACATAACGTACGAGAGGCGATCTGTACGAAAAATAAAAGTAACACGGTATGACAATCATATAAAGTTGGTGCGTAATATTAACCAAACTGCGGTATAGACTATATTTGTCAACTTTTTTTTATTTAGAATTCCCGTTTCACAATTTCGCGAAAAATTGAGTCAACTTAATAATGATAAATAACACAATCATTTGTAACTCAAGACACCATTTTCACTTCGATAAAAACAACCATAATCATTTGTGTTGATGACTTAGGTCAGAAATGTCTTATAATTCATGGTTCTGGCATCCCACTATATCGTGATGTGGATTCATAATCAGCTGTGATTATTTTGTACGCGCGATGGCCTAGTGCTCACATGTTCGCATCGCAGGTTGAATTTCTCGAGTTAAAGCCGGCTACGAGTCCGTCTCGCACATTCATGCTCACCCCTAGGGCTGGGCAATTAGATTGGATGATTCGAATCGATTCGAAACACGATTTCTTCGAAGCAATCGTGAATCGTTCATGGGAATAAAATCATTTTAATGAACTGGGACTTTCTTTTTTAGCGACGAAATGCAATAGATTTTAGTCAACTTTGTCGTTAAAATATGGAAATTGTTGCTCTTAGTGTGTATTGAGAATACACTAAAACTATGAATTTCTTGGTTTTCACGATGAATACAAGTTATAATATTAAAAATGTTGTTATATACTTAAAATTAGTGATTCGAATCAGATTCGTATTTCATATGATTCGGTTTTGCCCAGCCCTACTCACGACTCAACCCAGAGTGTAGTAACTTGGGCAGGCTAAGCCGAATAAGAAAGATCATTTTTCCCAACAACTCTAAGCCTGTCCGTCTATGAGTGGCCGCTAATACAGGACCTTGGTCAGGGTGATCCACTCCAAAAATGGCTATAAAAATATTTCACTTCAATGATTCAGAATTCAAAATACAATAGTACGACGGCAACATTGTACTTAACGCGTATTATGAACCCAAAGCTGAATTAAAGATACCTTATTCGTCAAATTTTAGTTTGAAAATTCCCGTTATCGATTTTACTACAAAATTTGGGTAATTTACGCAGATAATACGTTGATTTGTAACTCAATACATTATTTTACTCATAAAAACAACCACATTCGTTTGTGACTTATATGATTGGGTCCAGAAATATCTTGGAATTCATGGTTTTGACTTCGAACAAGTTTTTCATAGGGATTACTATCTTACGTACGTCATCAATATAACGTCAGTGTATTCGTCACCATTTATACATACTTTATAAACATTCTTCTTAAATTATTCAGAATTGAAAATATAAAAGGATAACGGTACCCTATCAGAATTTTTATTTTGTTAAGCATGAGCCACACATGGACCGTGTCTTATCGACACGACCCATCAATCTCTCATACTTAACGAAAGATGCATTGACATATTACATTGCAGTAACATTACAGTTAATGCGCCTTATAACCGAAACCTCATTAAAGGCTTTTTCTTGGATTTCCCGTTTTATGGTTTTTCAGAAAACGAAGCTCATTAACTTACTCATGGTAATAATGCGATAATTTGTAATTCAATGCATTATTTTTACTCTGAAGCAACTATAATCGCTTGTTTTTATGACTTATACAAATAGGTTCAGGGATTTCTTGAAATTAATGTCTCTGGCACCTTAAGTTTTTATAAGAAGTACTACCTTTGCACCCGTCATCAATATGACGTCAGTGCATTCGTCATCATTCATTCTAACTTCATATGCAATTGAACGTAACTGGTTCAAAATTCTTAATTCATTATTTTGATGGCGACATATTATTTAATGCGCAATATGAACCCAAAGCTACATCAAAGACCCTTCGTCAAATTTTAGTTGAATTTAATTCCCGTTTGCGTTAAAAATTATTGTTATTCATCAAAATATTACGATAATTTGTAACTCAAAACATTATTCTTTCTTAAAAACAACCATAATAATTTGGGTTTATGATTTAGGTCAGAAATATCTTAAAATCCGTGATCTTGACATTCCAGTTTTTCATAGAAAGTGCAATCTTTATTATACGGAACCGCTTTGTTACGACGGAGAAGCGCGAAACCGATACCAGCAGATTGACGGACACCTTAAATATAATAAGATGGAGATATAGTTCAAATTATTTTTTACTCGTTGCAAATTTTTTGTAGTCACTTCTTGAAGTGGATTACCCTGACCACGGCCCTGAAACAGAAGCCACTCATAGACGGACGAGGCAAGAGTTGTTGGAAAGATATGATTTTTTTTCGGTTCGGCTTAGCCTACCTAAGTTGTCACACTCTGGGTTGAGTGATGGACATGGATTAACGTGCCGGGCTCGCCGGGACTCGAACCCAAGCTTTTTAACCTGAGATACTAGCATGATAACCGCCAAGCCATCGAGCCCACAGTATATATCGATATGGTTGCTACAATATACACTGTAACAAAAAATGCAACAAAATCACTGGTCTTAGTCAGTACTTTTGCCTGGCGCTATTGGAAAAACATTTGAAATTTCCTTTTTTTGGCCAATTATGGGCTGTTGATGGAACGCACCGCAAAGGTGTGGTTCATCAATAGCCTATAATTGGCATAAATCTGAACAACATGGGCTTTTTTAAACTTTGGAAATATGTAAGTACCGCGTTAATTTACTGTAAATTACTTACAGTATAGTTATTGCACAATGTGAAACGGAACAACACATGAGACCCTTGTCACTTTTTTTGAGATTCCCGTTCTATAAATACGATAATTTGTACCCAATATATTATTTTTACTGTGACAAAAACAAGAGAATTTTTTTGATTTTTATGTCTTAAGTCAGAAATATCTTGAATTCATGGTCGTGAAAAAAAAAAAATTATAAAACATAGTTTACCAAGCTTCGGGCCCATTTGGATGCGTCGCCAAGGAATACTGTACCCAATCGGAAAAAAATTCTCTGAATATCCTTTGTTGAGTATGGGTCACTGATGGAGCGCGTTGATGAGACGCAGTCCATCTGTGGCTCATGCTTGACAAAATAGAATTTCTGCTTCAGTATCTTCATCCTTGATAAAATATTAGTTATCATTAGAAGTTCAATATTACATACGTCATCAATATTACGTCATTAAATATGGGACTGGGAAATTTGATTCAATAAATCAAATCGCTTCAAACCACGATTGTTTCGAATCAATCGCGAATCGAATATAGTGACAAAAACTTACAAAATAAAATAAAATTTTCCTATTTTACGGGTTAAATGCAACCAAAATATAAACAATTCCGACAGAATTTTTCTTTATTTTTTGTATTCGTGTAAAATATTCGTTTCAATTCGAAAAGACTGAATCATATCAAATCGAAAATTTTATGTAAATAGCAACCAATTTACGAATCGAATTCTGTTAGATTCGGAATTGAATTAAGCATCCCAAACTAAGTCAGTGAACTCAATGAACTGCAAACACTTCGTCCAACTTCGAAATTATCCCAATCGAAAAATTTTGTCCAAATTACTTTTGTCAAGTATGTGTCACTGATGAATCGCGTCGATGAGACGAGGTCCATGTGTGGCTCATATTTGACAAAATAAAATTTTCTATTGAGATGTTTCTGTCATATAATTTATATTAATCATGTTATCGAATACAAAATCCTTTAATCGGGTGTAATAGGGGTTCGATTACTTCCTTATCAGCTCATTCTCTTCAGGTTGTCAGTTAACGTGGTTAGGTTATTTTTGTTTTCATGGGAATGTGGTCACAGGTTGTGCGACGTGTTTTCAAGTGCGGGTCAATAATACGATGTTAAATTTGACCAAAATCGACTATATCTTTTCGTCAAAATATAAAACTTTTTGCTCTTAGACATGTAGTGTGAACTGAATATACATTCACTTCAAGTAGCTCTTTGCTGTTAAGTGGCCGTTAGTTGGTTCTTTTAGGCACTGCTCCCGACCTTGCTCAGAGTTAATTTAAAAAAAAATGAAAATAACTATATATGATAGTTGGTTCATGTCATTACTATAGTGAATTCGCAGCTATAGATTTTTGATTTTCATTTGACATTTGCTAATCATATTAATGATTCGTGTGAATTTAGAATATAATTTCGAACATGTCCCAAAGTCTAGATCGTGAACCAAATGGTGGACCAGGACTTCTCCTGCGGAGATGTGGCTTTTAGGTTTACACTTTTCACTCATATCTTTTTGTGTATGAACATGTTTGATGGAGAAAGCCGTAACTACCGTGCACCAACTAGGCGTCCAGCAAACTTCCCGCATATGAGCGTCCCAATCGGAATTTGAACCTCCGACAGGACGAGTATTATGTGTATCTAGCTCAATCCAAACGCTTTCGGCCGATTGAGCCGGAACAAGACAACTAGGCAAACAATAAGCATTACAGTGAATAGGAGATTTGATTTGATTTGAAATAATTATCAGACCCGATTGAAATTCCAAACGATGCGTTCTTCCAAACTGATGATGGATGGATTCCAAACTCGCTGATGGATCGCGTCGTCGAAGTGTGGTTAATTTTTTGTTAAAAAACTCGAAAAAAATAGAAACTCAATAAAAAAATTGGCTAATAAGGTTCTTCAATGTAGTTTCGTTTCGTACCAAGAATGCATTATGCTGCACTCGTACTATAGTACTTTTACTCCTATCACGCTGGTAACTTCTGAACGGGTAGTTCTTTTACTATTCATGCTCCACGGGGTATCAGTGTATAATGCTCGGCATTTTTTTCCCTTTCGCGCCTCGGTGGTGCGTTTCATCCATCACCAGTCCGGAATTAAGGCGAAAATGTACTTTAATTTCATCATCACCGGATAATAAAAAAAAAAACGGGATTTCCGTGGCGCGATTCATCAGTGGCTGTAGGTTATTATTATTATTGCGACCTTTGTCACACGCACAATCAAATAAACAAATAAACAATCAATTGAACTTATCGTTATCTTATCAGTTTTATATCAAATTGAAAACGATATTTTTGCAAAATTCCTGCATGGATTTTCATCATGATCAATAATTTGCTTGAAAACTTAATGACATTGCTTAGACGTGAATGAAGAAAAAGAACGATCTATCCCCTGCTATATTTCTAGAATATATTTAGTATCTAATGAAAAATTTTAAACGCTAATGAAAAACTAGCAAGTACGCACAAAGGGAAAAACACAGATTTTGTCTATTATCAAAAAATTGTCGAATCAAATTGTTGGGTGACGGGGCTGTACCGTTCTCAGAACTTGTGGGCGTGATGGCCTAGTGGTTAAACATGTTGGCATCGCAGGTGGAGGATCTCTGGTTCATGTCCACCACTCAACCCAGGGTGTAATAACATGGGTAGGTCAGGCCGAACAGGAAAAAAATAATATCCTTCCAGCAGTTCTAAACCTACCCGTCTAAAAGTTGCCGTCGTTACATGGCCTTGGTCAGGGTGATCCACTCCAAGAAGTGGCTATAAAAAAGTCGCCTAGTTTCGGCATGACAATCTCAAAGTGAACTCTGACAAAAAACGTCACGGACAACATTAAAAAATGCAATGTTTATTTACACGGCGTCGCGTGACGTCGCACACCTAGGTAATGATTACACAGCAATTTGAGATACCATGATCAGATATTTTATTTTGCTAAGTATAATCCGCGCCATACTTGACAAAATGTGGATAAAATTTTGGATAAGGTACGAGCCATATACGGAATTAAACGATTAGATGCAAGATAATTTGAAAATATAATTAGACAATTTGACAAAGCGAGGAAAAGCAGCAGAGAAAGAGAACGACTTTACTGGAGTAACAGCACCTGGCAGTGAATGTGTAATCAATCAAGTTTTTGCTACAGTACACTAGGCCGGAATATTTTTCTTTTTCAATGTCCGAAATATTTATGGTATTTTCTTCAGATAGAGCAAACAGTTTTAAAACCATCATCACTGTTATTCCATTGCAATATTGATGATTTTAAACCTTTTTGGTGTTGGTGTGTTTTCTATTATTCACTTTCAAATATTCTAGCAACAGGTATAACATAAATATTGCACAATGGCCAATTTTTCTTCTGATGAACCCATTCTCCCGGACCAGGATTGGATTCAGTACTCTTTTTGTGTTCGGAGATCGGATCTGGATCTGAAATTGTCAGTGGGGGGAGGAGTCACAGAGACAAAAGGCCAAGCACAACTACGAGATCTCTTTCAATTGATTTTTAGAATATCATCAATCTGCGCGTCGGTTTCCGACGCGTCGTCACGTTGTCACACCACATTTAGACTAAGTGTATGTGTTTAGCATGATAACAACTATGATAACCTTTATATACTTTTGAAATGGCTTTTTATGATCTAACAATAATATTGTTCTATTGGCGGGAAATAATCTGATTTTGATTGTGATGTAACATATCATAAAAGATTTCCCGCCTCTTTGATGTTTGTTGAACTGAAGTAACCTTTTAAACACATTTGAATTGGGGGTGTGCAAGATATAAAGATATAACTAAATTGTTCGTAAAAAACAAAATTATTTCCCGCGCTTTTATATCGATTGTGAGGTAAATAATATAATCGTCTGCTCACATACCCACCAAGAATGTTAAACTCGTACCTGGTAATAAACTTTGATTATTTTGTTTGTGACCTAATTATAGCCTTAACTAGAATGTATGTGACGCCACAGTTGCATGATTATGACGTAGAATATTTGTTATAATGATCACATCAATTGAACTGTACCAAGTTACTCCTAACACGAAGACATATTCAATATATTTTAGCATATGTTTTAACATAATGTTTGTTTATATAGATCTGTTAATTATATTTCAGTTTCATGCTGTCATGTGGCGGCTTTGCTACCAGATCAGCAATTTTATTTTGTCAAGTAGGCGCCACAAATGGACCGTGCCCAGACGGCACGATCCATCAGTGACTCGTGCTTAACCAAACATGTTTGATCGAAGTATTTCGTATTGGTTATGAAACTGCTGACAGACTAATCGGGACTCCGGACTAATAATAGGCGGATTTTTGCAGATTAAGCAACCTATATACAGGTCTGGACAAATCCGAATCACTTGGAATTCGAATCTAATTAGAACAATTATTTCGAATCAAATAGTTAATTCTTTCTAAAATATCCAAAAAAAATAAAAATATCCCATTTTTACTATTGCAACTTGTCTCCATTGTAAAAATCCAAAAAATTATAGTTTCCAGCATATTTTGAATTTACACTAAGATCAACAATTTTCATATTGTAACAACGAAATATCTATTTCAAGTTTTTATTCCTATGAATGATTCACGATTGAATCGAATTAATCGTGCCTCGAGTCGATTCGATTTACCGAATCGAATTGCCCAGCCCTACCCACATAGTACTCATTAACAGTGCAATTTCCAGATACAGGCGATCGTGGTGCTAGCTGCGAGATTGGGTGAAAAATGTCACCCCCGAAAAATAGTGCGCAAAAAATAGTGCACAAATACACACGTAGCAAAATAGAAAGGCGAACACCCGTAATGTACGAATATAATCTTTCAAAATGGATAGGATAAAATATTAATTCATTTTTATCCCGCGGGAGAGGAAAGCCGAGAACATGACTTAGCCATATTGCGAACGAGGACCTCTCGTGCAGACACCAGTTCGAAATTGGAGGCTAATGTTTTAACCTGACATTTTACTGATTTTTTAGCGTGGACATTGAACATGGACATGGTTGATGGAGGAAGCCGTGAGCAGCGCTTACGTGAACCACCATATACGGACGAGGTGTCCAGCAGCGTCGTCTCACATATAATCATCCCTTATTGGTGCTCGGAATCAGGATGCTGGAGATGCGTAGCTCGAAGCGTATTCCCAAAGCCCCTCCGATAATACCAATAAATATGTTCCATAACGCGTTATACTTTATAATCTTTGTCGAAAACATCGTTTTAGGTAATTTCGTGTAGCCAATCTTCAGCATTTAAATCATTTCCATGTTAGTTTTTGGACAAAAAACATGTCGTGCTACGGGATCCTCTTTGAGAGACAAAGGATTGGGCGACCTTACGTGGGATGAGACCAGGAAATATGAGAGACAGAAATGCGAACTTCGATTACATAATATGAACTCACAGCTTCATTATCCGTACATATCGAGTGACAAGGTATTATATAACTTTTTATATAACGATGATTTGTTGGCGTCACGTGGTGGCCTTTAAAATACACAAGATATCGTGTAATGGACTGACAACATCCAAAACAACATCCAAAATATCGTTGATCCCGTTTTTTCACAATCTATTATCGGTAATGGTAGCAGAAATCGCCCATATAACACCGTTTATAAGCGCATGATCTATCAATAGCCCATACGAAACAAACTCAAATTTGGCGTTTTTGGATTCGAACACAGTCCAAATTTTTGTTTGTTAATCATATGTCACTGATGTCATATGGAATTCGAATCTGATTCGAATATTTTTTTTTTCGAATTGGATCGAATCATTAATTCTATGTAAATACCAAATATCCCATTTTTACCATTATAATTTGTTTCCATCGTGAAAATGAAAAAATTCATAATTTATAGTACATTTTCAATACACACTAAAAGCAACGATTTTCATATTTCAACAACAAAATATAATCGATTTTGGTCAAATTTAACCTAAAAATGTTCAAAAATGTTCCTAGTTCATTCAACAAGTTTTTGTTCCTATGAACGATTCACGATCGATTCGAATAAATTGTGCTTCGAATCGATTCGAATCACTGAATCGAATTGCCCATCCCTACTGATGGATCGCGCTTAAGCAGCGCGATCCATCAGTGACTCATGCTAAGCAAAACTCATTCAGGCAAAAGGATTTTTTGCTGAGAATATACGCACCTGCCATAGCAATCAAAAGTGATTTGCACATATTCAAGTCGTTTGCGGCTTCATTACGTCGATAAAATCGAAGTTTAACGCTGAGGTCAGGAATTAAGACGGAATATTAAAGGAAATAGATGAAGTTTTTTTTTTTTATCTCGATTTGAGAACGAGTGTGAAATTTAAATAGCCATAATTGAGCAAATTGTTATAGAATGCAAATTGAAATTTAAAACTTGAAATTGAAACAACGACATATCTTTTTATTTGAAATTCACTCATAGCAAGGTCGGAAGCAATTTCAAAAAATAGGCCGCTAAAATAAAGAAAGTGGAGTATGGTGTTCCACCCTGCACTACAACGGACTAATTTTGTATAACATGTCTTGCACTTTGATTTGTAATTTCTGTTCTCAATTTTATGCTGCCATTTGCCACACCAGGTGTGGGTTAGTAGTACCCTTCAACTGCTAGTTAGGATAAATTTCAAGTAACGTAAAATATATGAAGCACAGATATCCGCAGGTTCCTAATCGAAAATTATATTTCGATTTTCTTTAAAACTTCGCACTGAAAGCAGTGCGTAAAGACCGAATAGCAAAAACGAGCTGATTCAAAAAGTATCAGCTATTGCGTGCACGCAAAAAACAAGATCGAAAAGAGAACGAACCACTATAAAAAATTACACACTGAGTGGTACTTGTCCTGTGTAATGACCATACCCTATACCAGTTCTTTGGTCCATTAGTCACCTCTTACGACGGACAGGAAATACGCCATCGTAATTTTAAAAGTCTACACCTACAGGGCTTTGATCATAATGATCCACCTGTGACCCAAATATGTGGTTAAAAATGAAAGAAACCAACCGCCACCATAAAATAAAACAACAGACAGATTGGCTTATCACTCATATTTCACCGCACCAACATTTCGATGATAGTGATTCACCAGACGCGTTTTTAATACCCTTGGAACAGTCCGAACGTATTGCCTTCATGTCGTAAGAAGTGGTAGGGTAGATGCTTTATCATTGAAATGCACTCAACAAATGCCAGAAGCAGTGTCCAAAATGAATCAACTACCGCCCCCTTAATCGCAAAGGGCTACTACAAGATAAAGAGCCAGCAACTGCACTCTAAGCGAAAAACATCCCAAACGAAACTACACCGATATGGTATTGAGTGATATCTGCACTGCGCGATTATAAATCATCCACCACTGCTTTGCTTTCTTCTAGCCGCCTTTAACGACACGCGGAAAATACGTTAGGACTATTCTAAAGGTCGTATCTACAAGGCCGAAAATACCATTTCCCAGGCAAATACGACTTATTGCACTGCGATATAGAGGTTCATAGTTCAAACTCGTTCTTGAAACACAGTTACTGTTACCACTTTTATGCCGCTTTTCGCCATGTAAGTTGTGAGTAGCCGTTGCTCTTTTACTTTCAGATCTGAAATAGTAATAATACATGATGAAGGTGACTGATTGCGAGACTAAGCATGAGGCTAAGCCGAACAGGAAAAGATGATATCTTTCCAGTAATTGTAACCCTGTCCGACTATAACTGGCCGTTGTTACAGGGCCTTGGACAGGGTGATCCACTCTAATAAGTGGCTATAAAAAAAAAAAAAAAAAACTGAGCATCTAATTAAAAATTCAATTTTGTTAAATCTGAATTTCTGATGAGCCGCGCCTCGTAGGCGGTATCCATCAGTGACTCATGTTTAATAAAACATTTGATTGGGCATGATTAAGAGATAAATGCGATTTTCGGGAGAAAATATTGTTTTTTTATGAATACTATCCTGAAATATTGTCTGAGAAATGCAATATTCATATTTTGATGATTCAGTTTCAGAGAAATTAGGTTCCCTTAACTGCAGCCCAGGAACCCAGCATGGCCTTAGCCCCCACAATAAAACAACACGCAAAGCCGTTTTATCGTTCTTATTTTCCACATCAAAACTTTTGGAAGCATTGATCACCAGACTTTTTTTGATGACCAATTAGTTGTTCAAAACTATATTTGACATATAATATTATTTTTGTAAAACTTGAATCAAACTTTTTCGGTCATTTGAATCATAAACCTTTCATCATTATACAATCATTAAACAAATTTCAGACTAAAGTGACAATTTTTACAAATTAAAATAAACCTTACATTTTCAATCTAATACTTTTGCAGCAGAAATGAAACAGCTCTTTTTACCACAATTGAATTTGAATCGAAGTGATTCATCGCAAACTTTTTCATGACCAAGGTGCCCGAAGAAACTACATATTTCTCAAATTGGCGCCTTTCAATTTTTTAACCTGTCAAGCATTATTCAAGCTTCACTGGCTATGAGAATTAAAAACGATATTTTTAAAAAGAATTTATTCATCACAAATTTCGGACCAAAAGTGGTTATTATAACAAATCAAAATGAACGACAACATTCCATAACTAATACTCCTATGAATCAAAATTTTATAACCAATTCGGCATATTTAATATTTATTACTTTTCACAATATTTTCAACAGTGTAATTTTTGACAAATATTATTCGAGAAATCAAATAAATGCCAATTTTTAATGACCCCTCGTCATTCGCCGTGACCTTTTTGATGATCACTGTTCTAGAAATTGCATTCCTTTGAGATTGGGATATCAGGAATTTTTGTGGTACAAAGCTTGGTCCAAGACTTCTTACATACAAAATTCACCGATGATATTAGCTAACTGTGGTAAATTTCATAAATCAAAATATACAAACCGCGTTTCTGTCTAATACTTCTAAAAAATCAAAATTTCGAAACGAAGTATTTGATAACGCCCACACTAAAGTGCATTTTTTTGCTCTAACGCTGCATTAGTCAGAACGATTTCTGAAAAAAGACCAAAAAAATATCTAAGAGCGGACGCCAGGTTAAGCTTTGTCCCAGAAATAAAACAACTTTTCTTTTACCACATCTAAATAATTAATAGAAGTGATTCATTAAACGCCTTTTTTTAATGGTACGCCAGACGTTACTTCAAGAGTGGGATATTAAAAATTTTTGCTTTATAAAACACGAACCAAGTTTGGTCAGTCGATGAATTGAAATCGAAATTTCAAATGGAATTACTTTGATACTAAAGTGGTGATTTTTTAAATCAAAATAAACAACAACGACATGCTCGAGATGAAATCATCAGACATCTCTATGTGTAAATTTTTGACCACTGTAAAAAAGTAAGCTCGACAACTTCAGAAACATTGCACTGCCATAAAATTATATAAAATTTGTCGTTCATTCGCAATAATATTTTTTCACTAATGAAAAACGCCATGTTGATGAGATTCGTGCCGGGTATGGGCTTTTGATGTACTGTGCCCTTGCCGACGACTTCTATACACATCTGCATTTTCTTTCTATGCTCGGGAATCAACATTAACTCGGCCCGTTTTTCAAACATGCCCTGTTAAGCCCGAGAAAAAGTGACAGCGCCATCCAACTGTGTGTCATGGTTGACAAAATAATATTTCTGATTTGGTATCAATCAGATCAAAACACTGGACCAGGAACCCAGAATAAACCAACTGTTCGCGATGAAAAAACAACAGAAATATTCGTTTGATCACTTTTCACCGCATTAAATTTGTCTCAATGAATCATACGACACTTTTGATGATCAACTTATTCGAAACTTTACATACCTTTGATATTTGGCGCATGCCGGTGGTATTTTGTTTTCAGTATATTGGTTAAAAATATAAGAAAAAAATGAAAAAAGATTTTCAGCAAAAAAATAAAATCTGGATATTCCGCACTTAGATAAACAGGAACACATTTGAACTTTGCCTAGTCTCAAGTCCCAAAGGAAGTAAAAGAAGTGACTGAAGCAGAAATCACTCTTCACCGACCTGATTTGCGACTTGTTTTGAATGATATTGATATGATAAATTCTTGTATCATTGAACATATTTGCCCATAGCATAACAAAATCACCATTTATTTATATCGCAAGTTGATGAATAGGATGAATCAAAAGTTATTTGGCAGAAAAGATTATTATTACCCCTTTTTACCAAGGAGTACACGTTTGGACTCGACTAAATTATTAAGGAAACCAAATCTTAACTATGATTAAAGCAGAATTTGAAGCTCACATTACTCATTAGCTTTTTTGCCTACTGAAATTCACTCTGAACATAGTCGGAAGGAGCGTCTAAAATGAAGCAACCAACGGCCACTCAATAGCAGGAAGACCTACTAAAAGATGTAGTACCAGCAACTGCACGGAATATCCCAAACGAAATTGAACCGCCATGGTAAAGTGCAGTGAGTGCTATTAAAAGAATCTAGTTTGATTTCTAAATATCTAAATGTTTAAATGATACTGGGATGTCGCAATTATTATATTATTGATCATATTTGTACAGCAAACTATGATTTACTCCGCCATTCTAAGACAGGATAAATATAGATGCAGAATAATTTAAAAGTCAATCTCAAACGCACATTTTTCACTAATAAAAATAAATAAAATAAACAACAGATTACTTTTTTAATGTCATTTTATACATAAGTATACATAATTCTGATGAGAACATACCTAGTGCATAGTCCATCAATTTACAAGTCGTCGCTTAATGCATCGATGGAGGGCGCTTAGTGTTAAAAACAAGCCTAGAACATTTATATTATTAATCAAAATAAACATCTGTATTCTTATAGTAATAACTGGATAAATATGAATTCTAAATGCCATCCAAATGACACAAATACCGAGCAGTATTTGCGAAAATAAAGGCTTATAATGGTTAAGCCAAACTAATCTGTTTTAAGTTGTGTAGCAGAATTATAATCTGCCAATTACTGTGTTAATCGTGTTATTTACTATATGCATACTTTAAGTGTCCGTCTGCCACTCGTGCAATGAACGTTTTCGTTTCCATGAACTTCTATTATTTACGTTTCAATAGTTTGCTGATGAACTTGTCGGTAACTGCAACTTTTTGGATCTTCTCAAACTGGTTTTAATCGTTTTGAGATATTTATATGTGGTATTTTAGAGTCATCCCAGTTTATTCAATTCGTGTTGATTCTAAGCACTATTTATTTGAATCAATCGTGAATCGTTCATAGGAACAAAAACTTGCTAGATAAACTAGAATTTTCATTTTAACGACAAAATGATATCAATTCCGGTCAAATTTGACCAAAGTCGATAGCATTTTGCCGTTAAAATATGAAAAGTGTTGCTCTTAGACAAATGAAATGTGAATCGAAAAATCCCTACAAACTATCAATTTCTTGATAATTATGATGGAGACAAGTTGTAATAGTAAAAAGGAGATATTTGTTATTTATATGGAATTAGTGATTCTTTCCGATTCGAAAAAATTATTCGAATTCCAAACAATATGGTTTTGCCTAGCCCTACAAGCGCCAATAGCAGCCGGTTTGTGATGTCACAAAATCTGCTTTCCAATAGTTCGGTAAGTGAACCGCTGTCAAAATGAAACTTTGCGGTAAGAATTTTCTATTGTCCAAGTGAGTTCTTGCAGACGTTTGTGAGTAAACTTGCTTCAAAAAAAAATTTAAATTGTGTAATTTTTTTTCGCAGTTTACAGTTTTATAACGTTTTTCTGTTTATCAGTGCCAGGCGGCGACTACTAAGCATATGAAACGTAAATAAGCGAAGTTATTTGCAAATCATTGTATTATACGAGATTATCAAACCAATTATTTCAAAGTATATTTCAAATATAACTTTGGGCAATTCTGCGAGTTCGTGGCTTCTAAGTTTCTTTCATTTTCATAACCGTTTGAAGGAATCAGATTTAAACGAATTTCAAAACTAAATATTTTTGCACGAAAAGCCCTAGCTGGCGAAGTGCAATTTGTGTATAATAATAACAATGAAAAAAACAAATAAACCAAGTTGTTTTACTGAAAATGTCTCACACATTGTACCAAAAATGTGGTAAAATCACTGCTTTTTGGCAGTGATGAATTTTTCTGACCACTGCAAAGCACCCTAACCAAGGTCGTGTATTAGCGGCGAATCATAGACGGCGACTCGGCTAGTGTTGTAGGTTAGTGTTGATCTTACCGGTTCGGCCTAGCACACCCAACACTAGCACAAGTTATAACACCCCGGGTTGGGTGGTGGGCATGGACATTGAAGAGCCGAACTATAACCCGAGAGATTTAACCTGCGATGCTAACATGATGACCACTAGAACTTCGTACAGTTAAATATGAGGTCAAAACCTCAATTCTAAATCTCATCAGTATATTTTTCTGTTGTTTACTATCGCAGTTGAGGGTATATGGGCAATTTGATTCGGGCTGAATTTGATCAATTCGATTCAAAGCACAAATTATTCGAATCAATCGTGGATCGTTCATAGGAACAAAAACTTGCCAAATGTAGTGAAATTTTCATTTTTAACGACAAAATGCAATCGATTTTGGTCAATCCGAATCAGATTTCAATTCCAAATGATTCGGTTTTGCCCACCCAGCCCTTAACCAGTGCAAGGCCATAAACACCACATTAAAGGAATCAGTTAACGTTAACTCATATGGCAAAGAATCTACTTCAAAATGTAGTATCAACAGCTTAATAGAATAAACGTTAGCATCTCCGTTCAACATGTGAGGCTGAGATAAGCAACCCCTGCAAGGAATTTACTTCTGTCAAGCATGAATCACAGATAGACCTCACCTCGCCGGCGCATCTATCAGTGACCCATACTTAACCAAAACATGTTTGTTCTATATTTTTTAGACTCTGCACACTAAGATTGAACCAAAGTTATTTATTTCGGAATTCTTCTTAAGAAAATGGTGAGCGATCGACCAATATTGAAGCGCTCTAGCGCCAGCAAGAGGGTAAATAATAATAGTGAATTCGCGCTAGGCTGGGTGCAGCACGTCAAGCCTGGGAATTCGATTTAGTGATTCGAATCGATTCAATTACAGATTATTAGAATCAATTGGGGATCGGTCATAGGAACGAAAGCATGCCAAATGAAGTGCATTTTTGCATTTTTAACGACAAAATGCAATCGATTTTAGTCAAATTTGACCAAAATCGGTTGTATTTTGTCGTTAAAATACATTTCAACGCTTTCAAGTTAGTTTATGGTGATATTTGTAATTTGCAACTGTATATTACCCCAATCATCATAATGGAGACTATATTAGTAATAGTAAAAATGGGATATTGGCCTCTTTTTGGTCTCGATATATGCCATGTCATGGTGAACATTTTTTGGTTGCCGCACCTACTATGACGTCATAATTTAAATCGCAAATTTTCTTCCAAGGTAGTATATATGCCGCAAAACCTCCATCTATCACTTTTTCATTTTATTTTTCTATAGAAAACACCTAAAACTATATATGTAAGATGATTTTTTGTATTGTTTATCGCTCGTCATGTTGCAACATCTCACATGATGTGTTGTATCCAAAATTAACGACAAATTCTTTCTTCTATTTGACGCAATATTTGCTATTTTTAGTGAACTGTCTTGCTTTTCGTTAACATAACCTGTAGCTGGAAGTTTTAAAATTGTTACTGAAAATATATGCTGAACGGAAAACTATATATATATATATATTTTTTTTTTATTGAAATTCACTCTCAACAAGGCTGGAAGCGGTGCCTAAAAGGAAGCAACTGACGTTCACTTAATAGTAAAGGGCTACTGAAAGAGGTGGTACCAGCAACCCCAACATGTCTTTCCTAGGCGATGGTAAAACCATATACCACTTCTTAAAATACACGCCCCAAAGACTCCGTTTAAAATGATTTACAGCAGTGCACCTATAAAAAATATGTTTCTCTTTATCACCGAGACATTTTTCATGTCTTATGTACTTGTCTTAGTTCTGTGAAATTTTAAAGTAATTTTAATAAATATGAAGAAAAAATAAACACGATGGCGTTGCAAGAACAAAAACGGCAATTCATGTTCGCCTTGCTTGGACTCAAGCATAATGATATGCCCGGGAAAAGCAATTCTACGCAACGAAACGAGTACACATCTGTTGCCTTGCGTAGCAAACCATTGGGTTGCGTCGAAAAAACGTAAGGAAATATATGCGCAGAATATAAATAGCAATTTTAAACCAAAAGAAACTTAGAAGTAACGCAACCTACGCAAGCGTGTATTGCAGCCCTTAGCTCACAACTTCTTTGCGGTAGGAAAGAAATGCTCGGATTTACTTATTTATTCAAGGATTTTAAGAAATATTTATATTTTTATTACGGTTTCATCAAGTTAATTTCGTCAATTTGCAATCTTTGTATGTGATTTTTGGCCAGTTATGGATTTGTTCGCGTGTTTTAATATTGTTGAAACATGTTTGATATTCACAAAGAGCGGCACGAATATTTGGAACAAAAATGCCAAGAAAAATGGTGCAAAAACAGACCCAAATAGAGAAATAAATGAAATTACATTGAAGCATCTTTTGCCTAAACACGTTTTGCTATGTATCAATGATTCATGTATGACAAAATTAAATGGGGAGGAACGGGTCCGTGTACTATTTATTCTTGTTTCCGATAAAAGACGAGGTGCGAGTGTCGGACGATTTGCCGATACCATCAAGCTGTCAGCTCCTGTTCAGTTTCTGGGTCATTTTGCGGTTTTGAAGATTTTACTTAACAATTATAATTATTTCAATTCCTCTGCCTCAATGATAAGTAATTGTAACGCACGCATGCCTAATTTACAAGCTAATAGGGGAACCAAACAAGGTCTTTTACCCAGTTTTTCGCCCAAAGTACATTGTCTTGTTTTTGATTTCAGTGGTAAAGTATTTTAGACATTCTAGGAATATTCGAGAGGGGAGTGATTGAAACTCAACCTCAAAAACAACTAAGACTATATTTTGTTTAGTTCTTTGGAACGATAGAACGTTTAAAGCGTGTCATGCTGACGTTGAAATTCGTGAACGTGCACGCTTTGAATATTTTCTCCTAAATTATTTTTCTTGCCTATTTTCTGCTTTCTTTCAATTTCGCTGATTTTTCGAGCGATTTTATATTAACGTTATGAGGTTTTCTATTTTTTTCAAATCGTGATCCAAAAACAAGGCATATACGACAACTGGGCAGAAATGATGATTAAAGTGATGATGTCGATGCCGTGATTTTCAAATACGGCCAAATCCGATAGCAATGATAATCGATACTATTATATAGCAATCATAGAGGACAACTAATATCTAAGCTGGGCGATAATAGGACCCATAGACACGACGGATTTATGATATCTATTCTATCTATTTATTCCATCGAAATCGAAAACTTCTTCATGCTTTCAGCTTAATTTACGCCAAGCATTCACTCGTGCTTTTTCTCCTAATTTTGTTTCATTTTGTGATTATATTTTTAAGTCGGTTTATTTCGGTGGCACGTTTTGACGATACATTCTCATCGTGTAACAGTTAACACGGTAACATGCGGTTTTGTTTATTTATGATAATCTTAGTGTAAAAACTTTGAACTTGAACGGGTTTAACTGATTTTTTATTATTAAAATTTGCTCAGAGCAAGACTGCATGAGACATATCACACTTTACAAGTCTCCTGAACCAATAATGTACAAAGTAGAGGCTGCGGAGTCAGAAATTTTCAAATACAGATCAGATCCTGGATCCCAAATCGCGCACTGAATCCAAAGCTGATTCGATCCGGAATGAAAATATCAGGCATCTGATTCTGACAGAATCCTGACCAGAAAGCTCCTAAATATTTCTAACTGCGTTAATTTCTTGAATCAAGAAACTGAATACAAACCTGATTTTTGATCCCCGAATTCAGCGAATTCGTGCTGGATTGGATTCTAGCAATCCGGCCCATGAGGACCTCTAGTGCAAAGAGCTGAATGAAATGCAAAGATGAGAACTAAAGATCCTCTATAAAAGTCTATTGACGCGCGCTTTGAAGCCGCGCAAATTAACAGGTCCAGAAAAGCAGTGGGAAGGCAAGCATTGTTTTCATATTACCGTTTGCACATATCACACAAAATATAATTCCCATTCTTTTACTGCGTAATTTGTTCCCCTTCGCATTGCAAGTAGCCGAAATGACTCGAACCTGATTCTGAAAACGGCATTCGCTGCATTTCACAGATCCATTGGATTTTCATTATTGAAATTCACTCTGACCAAGGCCGAAAGCAGTGCCTCAAAGGAACCAACCACAGGTCACTAAATGACAAAGAGCTACAAGAAGATGTAGTACCGACAACTGCTGTTTAATTGAAAATATCGCAAATGGAGCAGAACCACCATGTTTGGCTGTAGTAAGTGGTATCTGCCCTGTGTGATTGCGAAATACTTGTATCATTCTAGTCGCTTTCTATACGACATGCAAGGGAATATTTTAAAGCCCGTACCCTCAGGACAAAATTTTTATATGAGGCTATATGATTTGGGTGCAGATGTCGGATCTGAAATATGGTTCAAGCAGCTAAAGGTGGCTTCTGAATTATATCCGGTATGTTTTGGAAGTCCCATTCCTAGCTAAATTATTATTTTTTTTAAAAAAGGGTAGATTCATAGTTTTTGCCATGCTGTTAAATGCGTGGGGACTTTTCTTGCAACATTCAAACCACTTTAAAGCTAGCAAAGATTTATTTAAATTATAGATGTCAGAATTAGGTGACAAAACTTCCTCAACGTCCAGATATTAACGAATCCGCCTGGCAGGGACTAATTTCCGTTTTGTCCCAATAATATCATAATTTCATCATGTCATTTGAGAACAACAAAATGACAATTTCACTCATTATAATATGAAAATTTTCCAAAATACATCCAGTATTCAATAATATTTATAGGTGGTTGTTTTCTTAGGGTCATTCGAATTTAAGCAACGTTTTCCAGGATCCTGATTCAGAATATGATCCAAGTTGTTATATGTATTTCAGTGGCCTCTGGATTTCCAGCATGATTTTGAATTTCCTTTTTCGGTATATTATTTGAAAAAAGCCACAAACTCACAGTTTTTAGTTCACGCGGTTATGTGCATGGCAGTTTCTCACAATATTTTAATTCATTTTAAAGCCACCAATGCAATTCATATTCAAACTCGAGATGTCAGGAGATGAATGTTCTCTTAAACCTGATATTTCCGCATCCGCTACGCTTCGATTCATTTCCGTTTTGTAAAAAAAAAATGATAATATCATAACTTGATTATCATTTCATTTGAGAGAAAATATTCTAAGACTTTCTCCTTATCCCGTGGTATTTTGTCTTACGCTTCTGGTGCTGCATTTCGTAGCTGTGGGGTTGTATGTGTTGCTTCTTCTTGCTGGAATTTCATTGAAAAAGGGGATATTTCGTTTCTACTATCATCGATTAAGAACCATTAATGCATATGATTCCACTAAAAAAACTTTCATCTCTTAGAAAAACTGTTTCCAAGTATATTTTTATATAGTTGTGTCTCAATTTTACTTTAATAATATCTACCGAGATTGTAATCATGACCAAATATAATTTAGGAACCATTATTAAACTTTCGTTTATATAGTGGTTTTTAGATTTTTCCCCAAAAAATAAATTGAAAAACATTTCAGAAAATAGTTTATATATAATGAAGGAGAAATGACAAAATAATATTCCTGATTTAAGTTATAAAAAGGTGTGGTTAAGAAACACATCGTTGTGTTTCATTTTTGATTTAATAGCTTTGTACTTGTATTCAGATGGTAGTAACAGGACCTATTCACAGACTTTTGGTTATCGGTTTTCCCCAATAAGGTCGAATTCAAGGAATTATTCGAAATATAATTCAATACCCCGAACCGTAATAGCGTGTATTCCCTGCGTGTTGTAATGAGCAAAAAAAAGAGAGATACGATAGGTGATTTTACCATGACACATGGCAGATAGCAATTGCAGCGATTTATTTATAATAACCGATCAGTTCTTCTCCTCCAGAATGACATTATTTTACACTCCAATATTACCTGAAGGACATTTACCGTTATTACCCCCTCTTTGTCAGAGTCCACCGGTCCACAACTAGTTACCCGAACCTATTCTCATAGAAATTGTTTGGTCAATCAATATTTCTGAAACATTAGTAAACTAATCCGGTGGTAGCATTAGCTAGTCAGATGATTCCTTATGAAAAGCCTTTATTGATAGCTGTTCACTGGTATATCAGTGTTAGCCATGGCCCATCTGTGACCCGTGCTTGACTGAATGGAATCTCCACTTGAATTGGAGAAATCAGTTTGAATGATAACGGAAATACAATCAACTCGTGGGAATCTCTTTTACAGCGAATAATATAATTACTGCTTTGGCTCATTGTGAAAAAAAATTATTATTCCAGGCGCAAAATACATAATTTTGCCATACATAATTTTTTTATAAAGAAAAGCAAAATAAAACAGTGTATTTGAAAACGAATATAATTTCAATAGGAATTCTAGAATAGTCAACTAATCGGATTAGAACATCTTACTGAAGCCTTTTCCCTGAACCACAAAAGTTCGATCAAAATCAAGATGTATAATAATAATAATAAAGCGCATGTTTTCATTTAATGAGGCTTCGCAGGACAACTAGAAATATAATTTTTCTTCCAAAAAGAAGGTAATGTCGACCACAAATTTTCGTCCGATAGGAATTTTTAAAACTTCCAAAAAACTTTTAAAACATTTATGAAAACCAATTTCATATAGATAGACCTGATAGCAACAAATACGATCGGTCATACCGCTGCCCTATTAATGAAGACTAAAACGATGATTAAAACGCACAACAGGGAATAAGCATCCAGGCTCCGTTGCTCAGTTGGTTAAGCGCAATTGCTTTAACTGGATGGTAAGCTGTAACTAGGGTTGGGCAAATATGAATTATTTGGAGTTAGGAATCTGATTGGAATTATTTTTTCGAATCGGATTGAATTGCTGATTCAATAAAAATAACAAATATTTCATTTTTCACTATTACTTATTGTCACCATTATATAAAATAAGGAATATATAATTACGAAATACAAATATTAGAATAAAAAGCAACATAAGTTCAATTGCACTTCATGCCCACGAGCGGAAATGTTTATTTCTAACGATAAAATACAATCAATTTTAGGTCAAATTTGATCAAAATAGATTGCATTTTGTCGTTAATAATTAAAAATTTCACTTCGTTTAGAAAGTTTTTTTCCTAACACGATTCAAGACTGGATTTAAACAGGTATAATATACCTTTCCAATATAATTGCGAGTAATAATATAATAATGAACCCTTGACGGAACCGAGTTTCGAACTCAAGACCGCTTGAATGCCAGCGTTGAATCTATCCATTGAGCCAAAAATTTCTCGATTGATTTTGGGATTTAAACAGGTATATACCTTTCCAAC